>CM035417.1:80664087-80956587 GCA_020310875.1 Ceratopteris richardii | reverse complement strand
ACTCTCCCAATTCCATCTGCAGCATGTTTTTCGATCTCGATTTCCACCATTCGCCTTGCCACTGCTCTAACATCATCCAAGCTCAAGGCTTTTCCTGATCCCTCTGCAGCCCTTTGATCAACAACTGAGTTTATGAGGCTCAAAACGTCTTGTTTTGATGGGAACCCTGCATCTAATACCTTTTTCAATGATGATTCAATACTTTCTGTTCTAGCCAACATATTGTGCAGTTCAGTCCCAAATTTGGATGCTTGCTCGTCTATCTTTTCTTCCAGCTCCTTTTTGACACCTTCAACTTCTTTGTAGATTTTAGCATCTACAAGATCAAGCTGAACTTGCAACATCTTTGTGGCTTTCGTGAGAATTTCTTCCAATTCTGCAACTTGTCCCTCCAGAGAGTCAGCATGGAGGACAGACGGGGGAGCCCTCCAATTCCAGGTAGTCGTTGCCAAACCTGCAACGACAATAAGGAGCAGAAATGAAGGAGATAGCAGGTTCTTCAAGAGAAATGATCGAGGAGAAGGTGAAACAGCTGCATTTCTGGTAGAAGCTTTTGTCGCTTGGAGGGACATTTTCATTAGCTTAGGCCTGTTTGAAATTGCGTCTCCGTGATGAGCACTGTCAGCAGCCTGAGATACCATCTTGCCTGAGGATCGAGCAAGAGAAGCTTTCTCAGCCGTATTGTCACCATCGGAAAATTCAACAGTACCAGCCATCATCAAAGCAGGATCATCAGCAGTGCTGCGTCGAGAAGGTGTCGAGGAGTCTATGGGATCGAGAATTGAACGGGCAGCATTCTTTCTTCTTGCGCTTGATCGTTGAGCCAGAGATGAGGTGGACATAGACAATGTGGGAGGAAGGGGAGAGCCAGTAGACATGGCTCCAGCAGAGGTTGGACCTCCTGTAGACGACCCGGGAGGATTAGACATGATTATCCTCCCAGTGTGAACCCTAAATCGCGAATTAAACTATTGTCACTGTGTTTCGGGCCTCGGACTGCCTGGATTAACAATATGCGTTCAAATGTCGTTCCTTGGAAATAAAAGACTCAGCACAACCCGGCACGATCGCTTGTAAGAGAGTCAAAGCTTAGGCGATGCTGTTCTGCGTGACACCGGCAAAGAAAGACTCAGTACATATAACTTTCTCTGCTTAATCGCACTGAAGCTATGAAAATGGGCCGCGAGATGACGTATACTCTCCCCTGACAGAGGAGAGCTGAACAGAAAACCGGGATCACGAAGAGAACCTGCTGGTCGAGGGAGGGAAAAACGATCGACAGGTTTTCAATTTCGTATTTTCAACGCTCCTCTCCAACTGCAATGTTAGTCCACATGCCCGAGTTCCCTCTCCTTTTAGGAGCGTAGACTATGTTGCTTCTACCTATTGCACATTTGGAGGAGCACCGCATCAAAAGAGGTCCTCCACTTTGCATATGTATAATGTCATTACGTGATTTTCTTTTTTTGAAAGAGGAAGTTCTGCAGAAGCTTAATGTTTCTTTTGGATTCAATTGATTGAAATAACAACGTTACAAGTGAATGGGAATAATATCCATGGGATCTTTCATATCTCTCAAAGCAAAGGTTAGACTATCCAAAGGCAAACACTAGGAAAAACTATCAGAAAGCATCCGATTTAATGCTGCCCAAAGACATTACACTAGCCTTAAGCCTACACATGTCATGTCATAGAGGAGCGTTGAACCCTTGCCCCCTCCTCAAGAAGCGGAAGGCACAACCAGGCACCGTCAACAATACATCAAATATGATTTTGATCATTAGAGGTGTAGCACTCTAAAACTTTAGAAGGAAAAATGAGCTATCAATCTCAACAAGCTTTCCATAGAGTGATTTATAAAAAAATTCCTTGTTAACTTAGGTCAAAGAATTCTTAATTGTAAAAATTTATCTCCCTTCAAGTATCACAAGGTGTTTATTTTAGAAAACAGCAAACTAAAAATAAATGAATCTATCACTAAACGATTAAAAAGTTATAAATCTTTTTTGTGATTCTCTTTGGCTCTTTTATCTTTTCTTTGTCTAAAATTTGAAGCAATTTTGTCAAAAATAAAAAGATTTTGCTTTTACTTTCATCCTTCTATTCACACTAGGGAGAGAGAGGTAGATTATGCACCATGGTCTTGTTGGAGTTCGAGGTCTGTGGAAGCACGCAAACAACACAAGGAAGAAGAAGAAGCTTGGAGCACAACACACGATACTAAATGTATTACCACTAGAATGTACAAAGATAAGTAACCCATTAGGGCTATAGACATATATACAAGCCCGGGGAAAAAAACCTCCTAAAGAGGGAAAAAAGTGCCTCGACGGTCGTAGTGTGTTCAACACATCACTACCTAAATATATCAACAAATTCCCCCTAGGAGTGATGCGAAATCAATCCACAAAAGGAAGTTTTGCAAAAAGCTTCAAACTTCTCCCTAGATAGAGCCTTTGTAAAAAGGTTTGCAATGTTCTCCTGTTTAGGCACATATGCCAAATTGATCTCTCCAACAAAGAACCTCTCCCTGACATAATGATAGTGGACCTCAATGTGCTTAGTGCAAGCATGGAACACAGGGTTCCTCACAATTGCCAATGCGTTTTGACTATCAGTGAAGTTGGTGGTGGTAGAAGACTGACCAACACCCAAATTAACCATAAGGCATCTGAGCCACACACACTCAACAATCGTTGTGAAAGTTGCCCTATACTCAACCTCACAAGTAGAAGTGGCCACAATAGGCTACTTCTTGCTCAACCAAGATATACATGAGCTAGCAAGAATGAAGAAAAAACCACTGGTGGACACACGAGGTCATAGAAACCAGCCCTGTCAGAATCAGAAAAGCCATGTAAATCTGGCAATAGTGATCCCCCCTTGGGATAAAAGAATCTAAGTAGTCGGGTACCACTCAAGTGGCGAAAGATGTGGTCAACCGCCTTCCAATGCTTAACACCTGGGCAATGCATAAACTTGCTCATCTGTGAGATAACAAACTCAATATATGGCCGAGTAATGCATAAGTAAATCAAGCATCCAACAGACTACTAATAGAGAACAGCATCAAATCCATCTCCAGCATCATGAAGACTCAACCATTAACCTATTTCCATAGGAGTGGCAATGGGTTTATAGTCTTCAAGGCCAAAACATTGCAAATATGTGTCAATATATTTTGTTTGACACAAAATTATTCCTCCATCAACTTGCATAAATCGAATGCCCAAATAATGATGCAAATGCCCCAAATTTGAAATCTCAAATGAGGCATGTAAATGAGCCTTAAAATCAACAATATGCTTCTCATGATGACTAGTGAGCAGCATGTCATCAACATAGACAACAATGATCAGAAGCACATCATTTGCACGCTTAACATATAAGGTGCTCTCAGTTGGACTGTTCTCAAAACCATGTGCAATCACGTAGGCATGTATTTTTTCATACCAAGCACGTGGTGCTTGCTTCAAACCATATAATGCCTTTTTTCAATCTGCACACTTGGTTTTCATGCCCTTTCTGCACAAAGCCAAAGGGCTAGAAAACATACACTTCTTCATGCAAGTCACCGTTCAGAAATGCAGTTTTAATGCCCAATTGATGTACATTCCAACCATGATGGGCTGCAAGTGCACAGATGCTACAAACAATAGCCATCAGGTTTATGCTTCAGCTTGCATACCCACTTAGTGCCAATGCCTTCCTTGCCATGAGGTAAGTAACATAAATACCAGGTACCATTTTTCATAATAGCATCATATTTTGATTGCATAGTAGTCATCCAATTTTCAGAATTTTGTGCTTCATCAAATGAAACAGCCACATTGTCATCATAAGGACTAGAGGCAGCCATAGCATAGCAATCTGATGCAAAAGAAGCACTATAAGAGCCAGAACGAGTATAATATGATAGAGATGTATCTAATTTGTTGTCACACAAAGTCTACACCAACCATTTTGGCATAGTTTTTGCCTTCTCAATATCAATTCTCTCATCAACAAGTGCATCATGTAAATCTGTATAAAAAATGGAATGATCTGCATCATCACATGAAATCTATAAAGGTTGAGAAGTTGTCTCATTAGGACCAGCACTAGATTGTCCACCTATAAAAAGAGGAAGAAAAGTGTGATACATGTCTTTGGAGCTAACCGATGTCTCCTTCATACATGAAAGTAATGGTTGAATAGCATCTTCGACAAAAACAACATCATGGCTAACCAAAATGTGTTAAATCTATGGATGATACAGATGATAACCTTTACTTTCAGAATTGTACCCAACAAAAATACATTTCACTACTTTATCATCCAATTTTCTACATTGTTGTTTAAGCACTATTGCATATGCCAGACAACCAAAAACACGAAGGTGAGCAAAAGATGGCTTACAACCATGTCAAGCCTCATATGGAGTGATAGACTGCAATGCTTTAGTGGAACACCTGTTAAGTACATATGCTGCACACATAACAACCTCAAGCCAAAAACTATGTGATAAAGTCTAACTCTTGACCATAGACCTCACCATCTCCATGAGTGACATGTTCTTCCTTTCACCAACTCCATTTTGTTGAGGTGTATATGGCACTATACACTGATGTTTTATCCCACGTTGAGCCGGAAATGCATTAAAATCAGAAGACATATATTCCCCCCCTTGATCAGAACAAAGGGTGCCCATTTTACATGCTGATAAATTTTCAGCCAAAATTAGAAACTATTTGAAGCACATAAACACTACCAACTTTGCTTTCAATGGATATAACCATGCATGCCTGGAAAAATCATCAATGAAAGTCATGAAGTAAAGATAGTTCCCAAAAGAAGGTGTTTGCATAAGATCACAGACATCATTGTGAACAAGCCGCAATTTCTAAGTAGCCCGAGCTGAACCATCTTTTGGGAAGGAGGACCACTGCATTTTGCCCAAAATATAGCCTTCACATACATGTTTACCAAGTGCCTCAAGTTTGGGCAAAGAGGACAACATTTCAAAATTCTGCAAGCATAGCAAACTAGCAAAATTCAGATGACCAAAGCGTGCATGCCAAAGCTGCATCTGACATAGCCTGAGAATCATGTACTACACATGTTGAATCATTCACAGATTTTTCATAGTCTATGAGCTTATATAGCCCACGACATAAAATACCAAAAGCAATAATGATGTCGCCATTTGACATATCATGAACTCTACATCTATGAGCAACAAATTTCACAACCAAGCCGATCTTGGCTAAAGCTAAAACTGATAATAGATTCTTCTCGATCCCTGGCACAATTAAAGCATCCAAAAATGTAAAAGAACTACCATCAACAGTAGTCAGAATGATCTTACCAAATCCCATGACAAGATAAGAGGAGTTGTTGGTGCATGTGACAGTATTCCCTCTAGGGTCAAGCTCGAGTGAAGTGAAGAAACTGCACTGCGAGGTAATATATTTGGTTTCCCCACTATCAAAGTACTAAACATCTGCGTTTACTATAGACATACATTGTTCATGAGAAGATGGGTCAAAACTACAAAAAATAGTAAACACCCATTCTTCATTATGCACAAGATTAGTAGACTCATTTTTGGGTGTAGAGGCCTCTACAACAACCATTCCAACCTCTTTCTTCCTTGCCTCTTTATTAGCCAATTTTGGACAACTCTTTATGGCATGATCATTTCCTTTACAGTATTTGCAAAACAATTTCTATTTTTCTATTTTCTTCTCATCTCTGTCTTCCTTCTTTGATTGTGCAGAATTAGCATATTTTTGCTTACTAGTAGAAGAGCTCCATTTACCTTTGCCCTTCTAATTAACCAAGAATGCTTGATCTGCAACACGTATGATGGACCTATTCTGCCTAAATTGATCTTCCTACAACAAAATAGAGACTAAATCCTCAAATGTTATGCATTTGGATTGCCTTTCATCATCAAACAAAAAGTGGAAGCAAAACTCTTAAATAAATCGAGAAGACCATTCACAATAGTATGCACAAGTGAACTATCAGGCAAGACTTCGTCATCAGAAATCAATTACTCCTTCAAATCTTTGATCTTTGTCAAAAAAACTATCCATGGAATCTCCTTCATTCATGTGCTCACTCTCTAGCTGTTTTTGGAGGTAAGCAACACGAGCTTCATTCCTTACCTGGTATAAAGTGGTAAGTGTACCCCAAGCATCCTTAGCTGTTCTGCAAGAGCAAATGTGAATGGCACATTTGACAGACAAGGCTATCAATGCATGTGCCTGAGCATCTCTGGCATCCCAACAAATTTTCTCTGCAATAGGTGCAATAGTAACCAGAACACGAACAGGAACATGAAGAATATCGCCATCTTCAACGCCGTCTGCATCACCTTCATCAACTATGTTTACAAATGTAATAGGATATTTTTCAACACCCTGCACAATATTCCATAATCCTTTTGGAACCAATACATGATTCATCATATAAGCCCATAATGGGTAATTGGTGCCATCCAACTTATCCTCAACAGCCAACATATGGAATACATCACTGATTTTAGCCATGGCCATTGATTAAAATACCTTGATGCAGAAAAATGATAGTATCTCAAAAAGTTGAATAGAACTACCCTGTTGAGTTATGGACTTCAGAATGCTTATATTGGAAAACCGAAACCTGTATATATCTTTGGCACAAAAAGACAAAATTGCTTGAACAAGCACTTTGATCATGCATTTGGAGGCCAAAACGAGCTAAGATCGCGATTTTGGAACCAAAAAGCAAAGCCGTTTTGATCTCCTAATCACCCTGAGTATGCTCACCAATTTTCATGTGATTCAAAGGCTATGATCGGAGGGGTGTCAACGACGCCCTCGATGAAGTGGCGACCTAATCTCATACCAATTGTTGGAGTTTGAGGTCTACGAAAGCATGTGAACAGCACAAGGAAGAAGAAGAAGCTTGGAGCACAACACACACTAATGAATGTTACCACTAGAATGTACAAAGATAAGTAACCCGTTAGGGCTATAGGCATATATACAAGTCGGGGGGGGGGGGGGGGGGACTCCTCAAGAGGGAAAAAAGTGCCTTGATGGTCCTAATGTGTTCATACACATCACTACCTAAATATATCAACAAATCCCCCCTAGGAGTGATGCGAAGAACAAGGAGCTGACACTCATGTATAAAGAAGTGCCAAGCTATGTGGAATCAATCCACAAAAGGAAGTAAGCCCAAAGCTTTGTGGAAAGCTTCAAACTACTCTCCATATTCAATCGACTAAAAAATAATTGACACAAGAAACATTGACCATAACATGTTATATGAAGCTCACTTGTTCCTCCTTTTATAGCGCTCCAAATCAATGTTAAGCATTCAAAGGTCTCGTCTAGAAGAGCTTCTTTTGTAAAATGGAGGTTTGACAAGTGCTTACTCCCTCCGGCTTTAACTTTGAAAGTACAATTGTACAAGTGAATAGACATAGTACCCATTGGATCCCCGTATCCCACAAAGCAAGAGTTAGATAAGTTGCGTCCTTTAGTCAAAATACGTTTTTAAAGCATTTTCATGTATTTGAGCTCACCTCTCTAGAGAAGAAAGATAATTCCTTTTTTTCATGTATTTGAACTCACCTCTCTAGAGAAGAAAGATAATTCCTCTCTATCCTTTTTTCATTTTTACAACATGATCGGTCAAATCAAAACTTTTTGGCTCTTACATGGGTCTAGATCCCTTTGTGAGTGATGTAGCTACTAAGATTAAGATTCCATCTATTGAAATTTAGTTACAAGGCCACGGCTTAAATTTGTTAGTTGGTTATATCAACCTTCCTATGAAAGGAAGGAGTGTACAGAAAAATTATTCCACACCATCTTCCTACTCTAGAATACATGCCATCTAATCCCTAAGGATGTAACTTTGTCTAATACATAAGCTCTTAGGTTGGGTGCACATGTTGAAGTTTATGGAGAAAGAATGATCCCAAACAACACAAGAAAGAAGAAGAAGCTTGGCAACACAGTGCATAGTATATTATTAATTATGGAATGTACGAAAATAAGTGTCATGGGTTGATAGGCATATATACAAGCTCATGAGGGGGCTCTTAAAGGGTGGAAAAAGTGACTCAATGTTCCAATGTTTTCAAGTGTGTTCACAGATATCACTACCAAGATATAGTAACAAAATTTTCGTTGGAGTGATGTGGTGGACAAAGGGTTAGCACTTGTGTAAAAGAAGGCCAATAAATGTGAAGTGAGGCAAAAGGTAGTGATTCCTAAATTTTTATGAACAACTTGAACTTCTCATGAAATGGAGCCTTTACAAAAAGGTCTATAGCATTATCCTTTGTGGGCACATAAGTAAAACCGATCTCTCCAATAAAAAAGTATCTCCTTCGACATGGAGATAGTGCACATCAATGTGTTTAGTGCCATCATGGAACACTAGTTTTTTTTTTAAGGAGGTTCAACAAGCATCTACTCCCTTGGCTTTAACTTTGGAAGTACAATTGTATAGGTGAATAGGCATAGTACCCGTGGGACCCCCTATATGCCACAAAGCAGGGGTTAGACTGGGTTACAACTGGTTTGAACTCGCAAGAGTCATTACATGTCCAACCTGAGAGTTGAACTTTGGACCTCTGCCTCAAGAGGCCAAAGCTTTACCGAACCACCTACGAGACGTGGACAATGAAACACTAGTTTCCTCACAATAGCCAAAGTGCTCTTACTATCAATAAAGATGGTGGTGGCAATAGTTTATGAACCCAAATCAGCCAAAAAACATTGAGCCACACACACTTGATTATAGTTATGAAAGTTACCCTATACTCAATCTCATGATCATGACGACAATAGGCTTCTTTTTGCTTAATCAAGATATGCATGAAGTGAGAAACCACTTTTGAAAACATGAGTATTTTTTTTTTTAAATGGAGGTTCGGCCGAGGTCTACTCCCCCGGACTTTAACTTTGAAATTACAACTGTACAAGGAAGGGCATAGTACCCATGGGACCCCCCTTATCCCACAAGAACAGGGGTTTACAACTGGGTTAAACGTGAGTATTTCACATGGAGCTCAATAGGGGTTAAAACGCACGTATATCAAGAAATATTGATGGCATTGGGATAAAACAATCAAGTTTTTGGGTATATTTAACTAGCAAAAGCGACGCTTAAATTTCATCCAATGCTTTGTTGAGGAGATGATTTTCTACTCTCATATTTGCAGTTCTTTTTTATGTGAGTGCATCATTGTCTTGTAGCAGTCTAGTTATATTTGTGAACCCTTGACATTTACCTTAACTTTGTACGTGTTGTCCTTTTAAAAAAGTTATCTTACATTGGACGTTTATAGCGGAGCCCCTCTCCAAATCTATAAGTGGAGGCACTCTCTTCACTTTGTATTTTCTTAAAGGCTTTGAGAGCTCATAGTATGCTTTTGGAAAGCTCTCTCTAATTTATATGTGAGTTTTCCTATTTTATGGTCTACTCATTCTTTGAGTCTCACACTCTTTCTTTGTAAGTACACTTTCAATTTTGTTTTTGTGCGTGTGCCCTATATATTTTGTGAGAGCTCTCTTTGTAAGTACATTTTCAATTTTGTTTTTGTGTGTGTGCCCTATATATTTTGTGAGAGCTCAAGGTAGTGCTGGCTCATTTTGTTGGTGATAGTATAAGAGGTGATGGTGGTGCCCTCACATGCATTCATTTGGTGGTGTTGCTCCCTCATAAATAATGAGAAGCTTTTGGTGATCATTCTGATGCTCATAAAGCAATATTTAGTGCTATTTTTTCATTTCCACCCTCCCCTCTTCTCATGGAGATGGTGGCTCATCTCATAGTTTTTTGAAGTGGTTATAAAAATTATTTGGTGGTAGTTTATGGTGGATTGCAGCCCCGTCTTGTTGGATATATGCATTTTGATAACTCCGAGCTCTTCGGTGAAGCTCATCATTTTTTTTATGATACCTCTTCTTACTCACAACTCTATCGTCTTGCCCTCTCCTTTGGAAGTACTATTGGCGAATCCTTCTTTAATTTATGTTTAGCACTTGCTTGCATCTCTTCCAATGTCAAAATGTCTATGTATAGCTACCTCAATCACCCCATTCCATAAAGGTCGTGGGTTCGAACTCTTTTCTCCAATATATTTAGTGGTTGTGCTACATCACATGATTTAACACGCTTTATCATATGATAGTAATGCTCTATCATATGACGTGGCAGGTCGCAAGTATGATGCCATCTCCTCTTGTTGCATAGCATTGATGACATACCTCCTGAGGAAGTGCCTCGTATAAACCTCAACGGAGTCATCTGCTTCACCCATGATTGCGATCACTTCAGCTACAAATACCTTATTTGTAGAGACATGCTTAGTTGGGGGTCATATTACCCCCAGATTTGGAGAGTGACGCAACATGAATAGGAGACAACAAAAGAGAGAGAGACAAGAGAGGAAGTTACATACCCTTTTTTTTAGGTGAGCTGTTTTGAAAGCTGCTACCTCCCTCCACTCGCGTCCATTTTTGGACCTCAATTTTGATTTTTTATTTTAAAATTCAACTTGCATCTTGTTGGAGTTTGAAGTCTTCATAAGTACACAAACAACACAACGAAGAAGAAGAAGAAGCTTGGAGAACAACGCAACATTGATTACATTATGAATTGAATGTACAAAGATAAGTGAATCACTAAGGGTTTAGGCATATATACAAATGGAGGGGGAAAAAACCTTCTAAAAAGGAAATAAGTGCACCAACGATCCTAAGATCCTAAGACTATTCACTCACATCACTACCGAAAAATATCAACAAATCCCCCCAAGAGCGATGCAATCAACAAAAAGCTAGCACTCATGTATAAGGAAGTTCCGAGTCATATGAATGAAATTAATCCACAAAAGGAAGTAAACCCAAAGCTTTGCAAAAAGGTTCAAACTTCTCCCTAGGCAGAGCCTTTGCGAAAAGTTCTGCAACATTATCCCATGTCCTCACATAGGCCTCATTGATCTCTCCAACAGAGAAATCTTTCTTTGACATAATGACAGTGCACCTCAATGTGCTTTGTGCAATCATGGAACATAAGGTTCCTCACAAATGTCAATGCACTCAAACTATCAACAAAGATGTTTGGTGGTAAAAGATCACCAACACCCAAATCACCCAAAGAGCATCTAAGGCACACACACACACTCACACACTCAATAGTGGTTATGAAAGTCTCCCTATACTTAGCCTCACAAGTAAAAGTTGCCACATTAGGCTGCTTCTTGCTCAACTACAATATGCATTAGTTACCAACCATGAAGTTAAAAGTATTAGTGGACACATGAGTGTCATAGAAACTATCCCAACTTGAGTCACAAGAAGTACGTAAATCTAGCACTAGTGATCCCCCCTTGGGATAAAACAATCCAAACAGTTGGGTATTGGTCAAGTAGCAAAAGATGTGCTTAATGGCTTGCCAATGCTTGACACCTGGGCAATGCATACGCCTACTCATTTGAGAGACAACAAACTAAATATCAAGCTGAGTTGTGTAAGTAAATCAAGAATCCAACATCTCATTGATAGAGAACAATCTCAAATGCATATCCAACATCATGAAGACTATACCATAAACCTGTCTCCATGGGAGTGGCAATAAGTCTACAATCACCATGGCAAAAATGTTGTAATAATGTGTTAATATATTTTGTTTGACACAAAGTTATTCCCTCATCAACTTGCATAAACTAAATGCCCAAGTAATGATGCAAATCACCAAATTAACATCTCAAAAGACGCATGCAAATTAGCCTAAAATTTAGCAATATATTTCTCGTTAAGACCAATGAGCAAGATAGCATCAACATATATTAACACAATGATCAGAAGTACATCATCATCTACATGCTTAACATATAAGGTTCTCTTAGTTGGACTGATCTAAAATCCATGTGCTAACAAGTAGGCATGCCTTTTCATACCAAGCAATTGATGCTTGCTTCAATCCATATAATCCCTTTTTCAACCTGCAAACTTTGTTTTCATGCCCTTTCTGCATAAAACCACGGGGCTGAAATACATAGACTATCGACATATTTTGGTAATGATGTGTGAACACACTTAAGACTATTGGGGCACTTTTTCCCCTTGCTAAGAGTTTTTTTCTCCCCGACATGTATATATGCCTATTACCCTAACAAGTCACTTATATTTGTTAATTCACTTGGTAGTACATTCAGTATGTTGTTCTCCAAGTTTCTTCTTCTCCTTGTGTTGTTCATGTGCTTCCATAGACCTTAAAATCCAACAATTGGTATCAGACCACATCGTTGCTTTCTTTGGGGCATCATTGAAACCCCTTTGGTCACAGTCTCACAATCGCACGATAATTGGTGATCATACAAGGGCTGACTAGGAGTTGAAAACATCTTTGTTGTGTGGTGCCAAAAATTTCATTTGAGCTCGTTATAGCCTTTGAATGCACTATTGCAGTGACTATGTAGGCAATTTTGTCCTTTTGTGCCAAACATAGGTGAACGGTCAATCACATGAACTTCATTCAATACTGCTTTTGCACAAAAGCCTTGTGAAAGGTTTGCATATAGAAACTACACTATCTAGAATAGTTTTATTCATCCTTTCAGCTACACCATTTTGTAATGGGGTATAAGGAGTTGTAAACTCTCTATGAATTCCTTTAGAATTACACAAAAGGTTGAATTCGTGTGAAGTATACTCACCTCCATTATTTAAATGTAAAGCCTTGAGTTTAGCCTTGAGTTTAGTTCCTTTTTCAGTCTTAACTGAAGCAAGCCATTTTCTAATACCCAAAAGTTTATTGTAGCATCATCTATGAAAGTGCCAAAGTAAAGAGATGCATTCCCAAAATTTTCTAAAGGTTGAATTGAAGAGTCGATGTGCATCTTATGCACATTCCTAGTTTGCTTTCCATATTAACAATGCTCACAACATGAAAAATAAGAGAAAGATAACACATGTAAGTAGCTAGAATGAGAAAGATTTTCCATTCCACTACGAGATATGTGGCCCAAATGGCCATGAAAAATGCAAGCCATAGGTTGTTCAATAATCTCTAACAAGTGTTCTTTTTGTGATACAAATAAATGATAAAGTGAAGCAACTTTGCTTCCTTTTGGAATCACCACATTTCCCTTTGATATGCAAAAGGACTCGACATAGAAAAACACCCTATAACCAAGGTCATCAAGTTGACCAACTGACATCAAGTTGTATTATAACTAAGGCGCATGGTATACATTATGCATAGTAAATATTGAACCATCAATGACTACACAACCACATCTCCAATCCCAACAACACATAGGTAAGAGTCACCAAGTCTCATTGTACCAAGAGACTTTGTTCCATAACAAGAGAACCATTATTTATGTGGTTTCACAAAGAAGCACCAGAATCTAGTAGCCACATATGGGAAAGAGAATCAGCCATAAGAGCCTCAGTGGGCATAGTATTATCAAGTGTCAACACATCAACATCATCAAAAATAGCATTAATTTCTTCGATTTTCACAGTCGAAGAAGATGGTGTAGGCAACTATTTAACATGCCCATCAACATTCTATCCTTTATATTTAGTATTCTTTAATGCATAGAAGTATTTCTTCATGTGTCCTTTCGTATGACAATAATGGCACTCGATATCCCTCTTCTTTGATTTACTTCTACTCTTATTCCATTGACCATTGTTTTCCTTGTTCTTACTCCTGCCACATTGCTAATTCTTTCCTTGGTAAAAATCACGAACGTTATATGCATCTCCACTTGGAGTTCCAAACATAGGCTTTCTACGGATCTCTTCACTTAAGAGTGCTCCACATATGTTATCATAGACCAGTTTACCACTAGGTGCACTATTGCCAATAGCTATGCAAAATGTATCCCATGATGACGACAAGGTGCATAGTGTGTACCTAAGTCGCGAAGCCTTAGGGACTTGTGTCAATGAGACTAAATCTCAATCGCCCCACAAGTGCATATAGTGGTGGATCGATACAAGTTTAATTATTAATTCAAGGAACCACATGAACCAAGTGTATGAGGACATGTGCGCACATGATGGAAAGTGAAGTGGTTGAACTACAATGCATGTGAGAAGACTTAACTACCTCTTCAACTCACTAATCCTCTGAAAATGCATGCCGTGATACCATTTATAATAGTAAGCACAAATTCAAACTTTTCTCCTAGATCCAGACTTCGAATATGGCCAATAGTGGGTTCCTTTTGAAGCTATTGACGAGACACATCTATTGGTTGTATTTTCACTCAAATCTGATAAACGCCCTTCAAGTTATACGCAAATCAGTGAATGGCAGGAAACACCAACACTCACTCCACAAACTCACGATGGCACACACACACTACAATAGTTCAAAAGTGATGGGAAGGGATAGATAACAGTCCTACACACACATTCCAAGCATTAAACATACACACACAAACAAAAGATCATGGAGAAGGAGGAAATAAGTAAGAAAGAAACAAATTCAAAATTCTGCTCCCCTTCTTCACAATGGCAAAAAGTCTTTACAAAGAGTCACCAAATGATTTATATACTTGTGCCCTAAAAATGGTCCTTTCACACAAGAGACCGGCACTTTATTGACTAAATGATTAATTTCCTACTAGTTTACAAGATTAATGATGTGGATATCTATGGATATGCATCTAGAGGACTCATCTAGTGCATTTACATCGGAAAATATATATTGCAAGGTGACTATGTTACAAAAATAAAGTGTCCAAATCGGAAAAATTTTGGGGCCCTTCTTTTTCTCTGCATCTCTGCTCTTCTTTACTCTGCAACACTCTCGCCCTCTTTGTCTCTATCGTCCCTTGATAGCCTTTGCTTTTTGTCTACAGCTTGTTTACTTCTTTCCACCGCATGCATCACTTGGTCGGCCTTGCCTCCTTCTAAGCTAGAATTATGTTTCAAAGGCCCTGTTCTTAAATCTTCTTTGACATCCTCTAGGACCTGATGCATGTTTAGCATGTTCTTCTCTTTTCATCGTTGGCAACCCTTGGAGATGAAATACAATTGATTTGTAGTCTAGCTCACCGATAAGCTCTTTAAATCTAGGTCGCTATGTTAAGTCAGGCTGCCATGCACACAACTAGTGAAGATGGACTACAATAGCTCTGTAGTCTAATTTTCCAATCGCCTCTTTGTATTTGCACTACAAGCACCATATAGAAGGTATGAAGGTCTGTATTTCAAGCCTTTGATATGGAGCTCCTGAAGATCAAGAGGTTGAAGCACTTTCCTGGGGCTTGGGATCTGTCGAATATCTTCTTGCACTTCTTCATGGATAATTGCTGGCCTTGATCCATCCTTGCTTGTTGTGTACTTCCCACTGTTATGTGCCCCTGCGGGGCTCTATGCAAAAATGGATGTTGTGTGCCCCTGCAAGGCTTCCTACAAAGATATGTCTTCAGATATATTCTATTTAGTGAAGCTTCTGTCTTGACCTTCTTCGTCTTTTCTGTTTGCTTGACTCTCCCTCAACACCACCCCCCTCCTGAACTATGTCGTCCCCGACAGGCTTTACAGTCCGGCGACGTGAGTAAGTTTGAATCACTTTCTGCTCTTTATGATTAAGCGAATTTGCTTGACATATCATCAGTTCCTTCCATTGATTTGACTTCACTCCATCATCTGTGGCCTGTCTATGGTCTGCAAAAAATCTTAGTTCATAGGCTACCAATCATGCATTTAAGTTGGAAGACATTTTGACAAATATTTTCGAATCCATTTCAAAAAACCCTATAAAGAATGCTTCTTCGAATGTCACTTAAATCTGACAAATGCTCTTCAAGTTATGTGCAAAACAGTGACTAAGAGGAAACACGAACACTCACTCCACAACTCGCGATGGATCATACACACACTATAGTAGCTCAAAAGTGATGGGAAGGGATAGATAACTGTCGTACACACACATTCCAAGCATTATACACACACAGAAGATCATGGAGAAGGAGGAAATCAGCAAGAAAGAAGCAAATTCGAAATTCTGCTCCGCTTCTTCACAATGGCAAAAAGTCTTTACAAAGAGTCACCAAATGACTTATATACTTGTGCTTTAAAAATGGTCCTTTCACACAAGAGACCAACACTTTATTGACTAAACGATTAATTTCCTACTAGTTTACAAGAGTAATGAATATGCATCTAGAGGACTCCTCTAGTGCATTTACATGAGAAATATATTACAAGGTGACTATGTTACAAAAATAAAGTGTCCAAATCGGATAAATTTTGGGGCCCTTCTTTTTCTCTCCATCTCTACTCTTCTTTGCTGTGCAACACATAGCAATAAGTCTGCTTTCATTTCATTATCCGTCTCCATTTTTTGAGCATGTAACTGAGAGAATATAGCATCAAACTTATTTGTATGAGTTACAACACTGTTTGTGTCCTTCATGCGAAGGTCATATAACTTTCTCATAAAGTACACTGTGTTTGATGTTGTTTCTTTTTCATATGTATTGCATAAATTCTTCCAAAGCTCCTCTACACTTTAACGTAAACATTATCTACCAGGTGCAATTGAATGGTAGACCTAGCCATTTGATCCAACTCATCCCAATCATCTTCATCCATGTCAATAGGATTCTTTGAGATTCCATTTACTAACTTCCATTGCCTCCTCTAAATTAGCACATCTTTAATATGATTCTTCCATAGACCAAAGTTTGTGCCATCAAATTTTTGGATTCATTGTAAAGAGAAATATGCATGAAAGTACTCCAAAATGGCTCCAAGGATCACCCAAAAAATGCTTCAAAATAGGCTTTAAAAGCAAAGAATGAATTTTTGAGGGACCAAAACATGTTCAAGGTAATGTGAACCTTAGTCTTCCCCCTCTTCAAACACCACAAGAGTGTAGCTTAGTAGCAAGTGATTTCTGGTCAAGCGAGCTGGGGGGGGGGACAATATTGGGATGGGTGACCTCCTGAGAAGTATCAGAACCTATCTCTTCCTTGATTGTTGAGGTCTTGCCTCACGTGCAACCAACAACACCAATGGTGACTTAAGTGACTCGGGTGCCAAGGTATGACAAGGTATATGCCTTGGTTGCCACCTTAGTCATAAGCCTTGGAGAAAGGCATGTATGTATGCTAAAATTTTCTCAGCCATATATAGCACTTTATAGATAAAAGAATTAGCCCCCATTTCCCCTAAACATGGATTTTATAAGAAAAAATATCATCATAGGCCAATAAGCAAAGAATTCATGATGTCCGTAATCAAAGCCTATGTATGTGTGTATGTATGTTTGTATATGTGTATGTGTGTGTATGCATATGTATGTGTGTATGTATGTGTATGTGTCTGAGTGTATGTATGTATGTATGTATGTATGTATGCATGTATGTATGTATGTATGTATGTATGTATGTATGTATGTATGTGTGTGTATGTATGTATGTATGTATGTGTGTGTATGTATGTATGTATGTAATTATGCATGTATGTATGTATGTATGTACGCATGGGTTTATTTATGGAGGACCATGTAGAACATCAATTCATGGGCTTATTTTGGATTTTTTGTGCAAAACATGGTAGAAAATGTTGGGGATGTAAGGCTCATGTGACCTTACCACTATATTCATATATATATATATCATATATAGAGCATTGCCTCAAGAGAGATCATTATGTGGGTTTCGAGGCTCCCACGCATCTCCGCGCGTCTCTCCTCTCTTCTCTCTCCCTCCATCTCCTCCTTCCTCCTCTTGTTCTGCACACCAAATCCCTTCATTGGTATCAGAATGCTGAAGGCTGGTGTGCAAGAAGCTTCAATGGAAGCTTAGGTGAGAAGGGGTAGAAGTGCAGGTCGGCATCTCTTGACAGCAGTTCAGTATTTCAGTCATAACTCGAGCTACGAAGTTCGGATTGATGCGTTTTAAAGTTCTGTGCGTAGCTAACACAGAGAGCTACAACTTAAGGGCGCAGAACTTGGTTTGGACTTCTAAAGTGCCGAAAATTCGAAAAATGAAGACTGCTGTAGAAGGCGAATCTATATTCACTATGATAGCAGGTGAGTTTTGGCATCATAACTTGAGTTCTACAAATTGGAATGCGATGATTCAACTTGCTGTGCGTAACTTGTAAAGATACTACAACTTTGTAGAAGGAGTCAGATTCAGATTCTCAGTGCAAGGTTGCCGAAACTGCAAAATACAGAGTAGCAGTGTTGTAGGTGATAGTGAAATTGACAGCAGTTGCTTATCTTAAGCATATCTTGAGTTACGCACCTCCGATTGAGGTGTTCTTTATCTCGTTACGTAGCCAAGACTCAGATCTTGAAGTTTGCTGAAGACAAAAAGTTCAGATTCAGAGGTTATCACCTCTAAAACAACAAAACACAGAGCAATACATTTTCACTATAAGAACCCTAACTGCACTTGGAGGTTGAATTTGCTTTGGAACTTCTTCGAGAGAGAATTTTTGGTGTGCATGCTTTTATTTTCAGAGCTTCAAGGCATTTTACATGTATGATGACTGTGGTAGCTCCTCCATATGAGAGTAGAGCATGATCTTGTCACGTGTTTGACATGTAAGATGACATTGTGGTATACTCTTTTTTGAGGTTTATGTCATCATGAGTTCGATCATGGATGTATAGTGGCATTGTGGTCTATATTTTGTTTATGCCACTTGGTTATAGATTTACTTACCGATTGCACATCTTTTATTAGAGATTGTTTGGATCTAGATTGGTACTTGTATCTTTTGTTTTCTTTGCAAGTACATGATCCAGATTGGAGCCTCAGTTACACATTTGTTTGTCACCATTATTAGCATTTGGTCATTGATTGATATGTATTTGCCAGTGTGATTCTTGGCATATGTGGATGGTGATTCCCACATGATTATTTTGGTTCTAGAGTCCATTTTACAGAGGAGATGCTGCCAAAATTTCATTGGCTTTTATGCTAGAAAGGAGCTCTAGTGGATCTTGAAGCTTGTGTGATAGCTTTGGATCATTGTTTATCTCCATTCATTTGGACTTGGTCACATGTTATTTGTGATAGGTTGGACCATCTTACAGGATTCATTCTTGAGTGGGAGGTGCATCACCATTGTATTGGCATATATTGCTATCACTTTTTTGGCATATGTAGTTGCCATTATCTTTGGTTGGATCAGTGACAGGTGGTGACAGATTACTCATTGTTCTTTTGTTATTGGTTATCTTGTTTGACTGCTCAGTTTACAGGGGATACTCTGTCAAAAATTTCCCACGATTCTTTCACATCTATTTGATCACTTTAGAGACTTGGTGAGCAGGCTTATGCTCATGGTTTTATGTGCATGCTAGATGCATGGTTATGTGACAGGTGGTTCACATGGTTTTCTTCTCCACAGAGACATATGTGATGTGATTTATGCATATGGATATGCATGTGTGATCCTATTGAGGATAGAGTATTGTTCGAGTCTCTTGTTACATTGCTAGTCTTGGATTGCCAGCATTGTGTCTTCTCGATTCGATGGGACTGATTTTCCGAGATGGAAAGCTCAGATGTGGCATACATTGGTTCGTGCTGGGTTACACATGTATGTGCATAGAGATGCACAGAGGCCTCGTGACATGCCCAACCACGTATGGATGGATATGGATGCATTGGCCAGCTCCACTATCCGATTACAGCTTGTGGATTCTATATATGAGTCTGTTATGTATGAGGAGATGAGTAGTGCATTATGGCAGAGACTACATGATATGTATGCGAGTCCATTGACTCATGTGAAACATAGATCATATTGACGACTTCGATGTTGGCATTGTGGTTGTGAGGGCCATATTCGATGACGTTGCTTCAGGCGGATGAGACGACGACATCAGAGACATGCACTTGATGTAGATCAGGTAGTGGTTTCAGGAGAGTCTATGGCAGTTGATTATGCCAGTGATGGTGATATCACTTTCTCCTATGGTTCATCTCATGATTCCTCTTGCTCATTAGATAGCACACATATGGCTTGGTTGCTTGATGCATTAGCCAGTTTTCATGTTACTCCACATCGTGAGTGGTTTTGTCGATTCTCAGGTGAGAGTCGTGGATGTGTGCACATGTCTGATGGTACGACATATGACATTGAGGGTGCAGGAGATATATGCCTTATGCTACCTAGTGGAGCATCACTTATACTTAGACATGTCCGCTATATTCCTTCATTCCCTATGAGCTTGATTTCAGTTAGCCAGTTACAGGAGAGAAGATGTTATGCATTCCTTGGTGAGCATCATTTTCAGTTGCAGTTGGGACAGCTTATGCTTGTCAGAGGTGCTAGGATTGGGCACAAGTATCCACTGCAGGTACTTCATGTGAGAGATAGTCTCGTCTCAGTGGGAGTTCAGCCTTATGTGTGATGTGAGACTCATCATGTCTCATTTTGTCTACCTACACATAGGTCTATTGACATTCATGATGCACATGTATGGCAGGATTCAGATGCTCAGATGGATGCACATGTAGAGCATGCTTTGGATGCTCATGATGCTTATATAGAGCATGGTTTGGTTGATCATATGGATGCTCATATGGAGCATACTTTGGATGATTAGTTGGATGCTTTAGAGCATGATGTGGATGCTCATGTAGAGCATTGTGATGATACTCATTTAGAGTGTGATCATGAGTTTGACCTTGGTGTTGATGTTGTGCAGTTAGCTCATGTGGAGCATGATCATACACTTAGTGTGGTAGAGCAGGATTGCTCTCATGGTACACAGTGTATGGTAGAGCATATTAGCTCTCAGGATGCACAACTAGATACATCCTTGGTTGAGAGGATGGCTGATTTGGATGCTGAGGAGTTAGCAGTTATGCAGTCATTCTTGGATTCGCTCATGCCAGATATTGACACAGATATGTCAGGACATGTTGGTCTTGATGATGGTGCTTTGGATGCCTTGGATACAGGCATGGCTGACATACTTAGGTTAGCCAAGATAGCACATGTTTCATCAGCATTCGGGAGTTTGATGTATGAGTTGTTATGCTCGAGACGAGATATTGCAGTTGCTATTGGAGCATTTGCACTTGGAGTTGTCAGTCGTTCGATGATTGACACAGGCATAGAGCGAGTGGGAGCTTTGCAGGAACTTCATCAGTTCTTGCATCAGTCAGATGTGAGCTCGACTCTTATCGGTATGAGTCTAGAGCAGTTTGAGGTGCATGGATACACCTTGTTCGAGGCAGTTGGTGTAGGCTGATTCGGTATGGGTAGAGATCCGGACTCTTCCTGTACATTACTGTATAGTCCTACATCATTCTTTGTATATGTTACCACCACTTACGGTCACATTGACCCTTAAGTGGGAGATTGTTGGGGATGTAAGGCTCATGTGACCTTACCCCTATATTCATATATATATATATATATATATATCATATATAGAGCATTGCCTCAAGAGAGATCATTATGTGGGTTTCGAGGCTCCCACGCATCTCTGCGCGTCTCTCCTCTCTTCTCTCTCCCTCCATCTCCTCCTTCCTCCTCTTGTTCTGCACACCAAAGCCCTTCAGAAAATTGAGCCATCATAGGGTGAACCCCCCTCCTCTCCCCATAAGGCTCCAAAAGGATTCCCAATAGCCTGATTCATACTCACAGGCACCCAAAACAAGCAAACACCCATGAAGAGGTGAGACATCTTGCTATCTTCCTACCATTTGGGGTTGAAGGGAGTCATGCTCATGCCCTCTTCTTATAGGCCTCTTGTAATCATATATTATCTCATGTAGGACCATTTGACTTGTATTCTTGAACTTTGAGTGCATGTGCAATACATACTTCCATTCTCCACCTTTTCCTTCTCCTTTCTCTGCATAATGAAGAGTCCAAGAGCTTTCATTTTGCTCACATAAACTCTCTCTTACCTATTTCTTAGTCGAATATTTGTTCTCCATTCATTGAGGAGCTTGGGAAAGCATTTATGTGTTATAGAACTACTTGCAAGGGGAAGTCAAGGGTCATTTAGTGCTCCAAAACTAGTTGGAGAAAAGGAAATAGCATTTGACTTATTGAGCAACATGAGGCAAGAATAATAGAATGAAAGTAGTTGAGACCTTTTCCAAATCTTATTCTCTTTTGTTTCTTCAAGGAACACTAACATATTTTTCCTCTTATTCTCTTTGACGAGAGAATAGAACCTTCTTCTCCACCTAAAAGAAATTAAATCAATCAATGTGTGCTATTTTTCCTACACAGAAGGAAGCAACAAAAATGTTCTACCATGCTTTCCACATATCCAATGGCGGATAACCTCAAGCATTTGTGGAGCATTATGAACAAAGGATGTCAACATGAAGTTCAATAAAGGCTCTTCCCAAGGAACAAAGGAAGGATGTAGTTTGTAATGAAGCAAAGTATTCTTTAAGTTATGATTGATTTCAATACATTTTTTTCATAGCTTTCATTATCTCTACATAGATTCATAATTGAAGCATAAATTAAGACTTCAATTGTTGATATTGTCCAAGTATATAGGAAGATAATGTATTCTAGATTTGAACACACAAATATACATGCCTTGTAAGGAAACCAAGCACCTCAAGCTCTTGCATACATCCAAGAACTGAAGAGAACGAATGTGTGCGCAATCCCTTGTTGGAGTTAGACGTCTGTGGAAGCACGTAAACAACACAAGGAAGAAGAAGAAGATTGGAGCACAACACACGATACTGAATGTATTACCACTAGAATGTACAAAGATAAGTAGCCCGTTAGGGCAATAGGCGTATCTACAATCCGGGGGAAAAAACCTCCTAAAGAGGGAAAAAAGTGCCCCGGCGGTCCTAGAGTGTTCACACACATCACTACCTAAATATATCAACAAATCCCCCTTGGGAGTGATAGGTGAACAAGTTGTTGGCACTCATGTATAAGGAAGTGCCAAGCTATGTGGAATCAATCCACAAAAGGAAGTAAGCCCAAAGCTTTGCGAAAAGCTTCAAACTTCTCCCTAGGTAGAGCCTTCGTAAAAAGGTCTCCAATGTTCTCTTGCCTAGGCACATATGCCAAGTTGATCTCCCCAGTAGGGAACCTCTCCTTGACATAATGATAATGCACCTCAATGTGCTTAGTGCAAGCATGGAACACATGGTTCCTTGCAACTGCCAATGCACTCTAACTCTTAGTGAAGATGGTGGTGGAAGAAGACTGACCAACACCCAAATCAGCCATAAGGTGTCTGAGCCACACACACTCAACAATCATTGTGAAAGCTTCCCTATACTCAGCCTCACAATTGGAAATGGCCACAGTAGGTTGCTTCTTGCTCAACTAAGATATACATGAGCTACCAAGCATGAAGCAAAAGCCACTAGTGGACACATGAGTGCCATAGTAACCAGCTCAATCACTGTAAAAAAAAGCATGCAAATCTGGCGATAGTGATCCCCCCTTGGGATAAAACATTCCAAGTAGTTGGGTACCACTCAAGTAGCACTGGTCGAGTAATGCGTAAGTAAATTAAGCATCCAACAGTCTACTGATAGAGAACAACATCAAATGCATCTCTAGCATCATGAAGACTCAATTGTAAACCTGTCTCCAGAGGAGTGGCAATAGGCTTACAGCCTTCAAGGCCAAAATGTTGTAAGAATGTGTCAATATATTTTGTTTGACACAAAGACATTCCACCAACAACTTTCCTAAACTGAATGCCCAAATAGTGATGCAAATGCCCATAATCAGACATCTCAAATTAGGCATGCAAATCAGCCTTAAAATCAGCAATATGCATGTCATGAGGACCGGTGAGCAACATGTCATCAACATACACCACAATGCTCAGAAGCACATCATTAGCATGCTTAACATATAAGGTGCTTTCAGTTGGATTGTTCTCAAAACCATGTGCGATGAGATAGGCATGTATCTTTTCATACCAAGCACGTGGTGCTTGCTTTAAACCATATAATGCCTTCTTTAACCTCCACACCTAGTTTTCATGCCCTTTTTGTACAAAGCCACGAGGTTGAAAAACATACACTTCTTCATGCAAGTCACAATTCAAAAATGTTGTTTTAATGTCCAACTGATGTACATTCCAACCATGATAAGCTCCACGTGCATAGATGCTATGAACAGTAGTCATTCGGCAAGTAGGAGCAAAAGTTTCATCAAATCAATGCCTCTTTCCTGTCCATAACCCTTTGCAACAAGCCTAGCCTTATACCTGTCAATTGTTCCATCAGGTTTACGCTTCAGCTTGTATACCCACTTAGTGCTAATGGCCTTCTTGCCAGGAGGCAAGTCACATAAAGACTAGCTACCATTTTTCATGATAGCATCATATTCAGATTGCATTGTAGCCATCCAATTTCAGAATTTTGTGTTTCATCAAACGAAACAGGTTCAGTCTCATCACAAAGACTAGAGGCAGCCATAACATAGCAATCTGATGCAAAAAAGGCACTATGCGAGCCTGGTCAAGTACGACATGATAGAGGTGCATCTAATTTGCTGTCACATAAAGTCTGCACCAGTCATTTTGGCATAGTTTTTGCCTGCTCAATATCTGCTCTCTCATCAACAAGTGCATCATGTAAATTTTCATCAAAAATGGAATGAATTGCATCATCACATGAAACCTACAAAGCCTGAGAAGTTGCCTCATTAGGACCACCATAGACTATCCACCTGTAAAAAGAGGCAGCAAAGTATCATACATGTCTTTGGAGCTAACAGATCTCTCCTTAGTACATGAAAGCAATGGCTGAATAGCATCTTCCACAAAAACAACATCACGGCTAACCAAAATGCGTTTAGTCTATGGATGATACAGACAATAGCCTTTAATTTCAAAATTGCACCCAACAAAAATACATTTTATTGCTTATCATCCAATTTTCTACGATGTTGTTCATGTACTAATGCATATGCTAGACAACCAAAAACATGCAAATGAGCAACATATGGCTTACAACCATGCCAAGACTCATATGGAGTGATAGACTACAACGCTTTAGTGGGACACCTGTTAAGTACATATATTGCACATATAACAACCTCAAGCCAGAAACTATGTGGTAAAGCCTGACTCTTTACCATACACCTCATCATCTCCATGAGTGACCTGTTCTTCAGTTCAACAACTCCATTCTGTTGAGGTGTATACGACACTGTACACTAATGTTTTATCCCATGTTCATCCAGAAACGCATTAAAGTCAGAAGACATATATTACCCCCCTCGATCAGAATGGAGGGTGCCCATTTTACATGCTGATAGATTTTCAGCCAAAACCAGAAACTGTTGAAGCACATAAACACTTTGGAGTTTGCTTTCAATGGTTATACCCATGCATGCCTAGAAAAATCATCAATGAAAGTAACAAAGTAAAGATAATTTCCAAAAGAGGGAGTATGCATAGGACCACAGATATCACTATGAACAAGCTGCAATTTCTGTGTAGCTCAATCTAAACCATGTTTTGGAAATGCAGAATGCTGCATTTTGCCCAAAATACAGCCTTCACATACATGTTTACCAGGTGCCTCAAGTTCGGGCAAAGAGGATACCATTTCAGATTTTTGCATGTAGCAAACTAGTAAAATTCAGATGACCAAAGCGTGCATGCTAAAGCTTTGCATCTGACATAGCCTGAGAATCATGTACTGCACATGCTATATCATTCATAGATTTTTCATAATCTATGAGCTTATACAGCCCACAAGATAAAATGCTAGAGGCAATAATCACGTTGCCATTTGACAGATCATGAATTGTACATCTATCATCAACAAATTTCACAACCAAGCCAATCTTGGCTAAAGCCGAAACTGATAACAAATTCTTCTTGATCCTTGGCACAAATAAAGCTCTCATTCTCATTCTTAGTTGCAAGCTCGTTTCGGCTTCTTCTACTACTTTTACTCCCTTTTTCTTTCTTGGGACCGCGACTAACTTAGCATACTTAGCCATCTCCGAAGATGAGGGCATCTCTTTCAAATGTTCCTAAATACCTAATGCATGATAGATAAGTATTGTCAGGGCGACACTTCCGTTCAAGAACTTTTTATGGTTCCACTACTTTTAGCTTTGAAAGACGTTCTTGGATGTATGGCATCATGTTTAATTGATTACTGATTTGTTTGATAGCCTGAGATAGCATCTGCACTATGATTTTCTGTGGTGCTATGTATCGATGCATATTTGGAAAGCAAAAGTGTTGATGAATTAGATGGACTTCTTCTTCTATGTTGATACGATTGATGTTCGTGAATGTTCGTGTCTTTCTTCCTCTGCTTTCATCTTTCAAAATTGTGTTTCCATGAAAGCTTCTTTGATTAAGTCATGGGTGAATTGGATGATTACCCACTCTACTACTGCATCTAGAACTCTTGCTTCGGGCACTAACGGGTCGTGTAAAGCTAGTTGGAGGGTCACTTGAGTACATCTTTGGAAGTCTAGTTTGTAGATTGGTAGTTCCAAGTATTTTTGAATACATGCCTTCGTCATTATGTCTATAGTTGACGGGAGTTCATGTATGACTTTGAAATCTTGAGACATTACTAGGAATTGATGGTCAATGTCCATAATCTTTATTGTCAGTAAGAGAAGGTAATCCCTAGTGGGTTGATCCTCTCTAAACCAATGATCTTTGGCTTTTGTCACACTCTATAATGGTAACTCTAGCACCTCTTCTTGAATAGTTGTTTCCGAATCCTCAGAAGCCCTCTGCACTTGTAATAGAGAGAAAATCAACTTCTAATAGAGATCAAGTCATGTGTTATGTGTGGCTTAGTGATATGTTGCTTATTGTGTCACTCCGTTTCCCCTTGCTTAAGTAAGTAAGTTCTCTTACCACACTTCTTTTGATTTATATTCCTAAAAGAAAACAAAAATTAGTTCTAGCCGAACATTTATTTATTTACATTGAAGGACATTCCTATGGCAGTATAAACTAAGACCTATTCCAATGATGGAAATGTGCACCACTAATTTTGTTGAGAAGGTAATGTGCCGAATGCATGGCCTTGTAATGTGGCCCTGGTATGCATACTCTAGGTACATTGGACTCTTCATGAGTTCAAGTGGAATCTGGTTGAGTCGTTGGTTCTTGTCCTGGCTGCCTCTTGGGTCTCCATATCCATTTTGTGGTTGGTGTTTGAGATATTTGGTTCCATCGTTCGGTCGTCCTCTGGTCCTTGTTGCCTTCTTTTGTGAAGTCTTATTGGTTGACTTCACGTTCCTTTTGTGTTGGTGCTGATTCCTCTTGGCCCTTCTTGTCTCGCTTTGTCGGCATAATGTCTCAGTTGACATTGTCTAGCTCTTGATTTGTAGTCTGTTTGGCCTGCTTTGGAATCCATATGCTATCGTGTTTTCTGGGCTTCTACTAATGATTTTGGAAGCCATAGACGAAGGAGTTTTGGTGATTTTGATTGCGGTTGTGAGTAGTGGTTATCTCTCCTTGTTTTCACTAAATGACTAGTCTGCTTCTGAGTTGAATCATCTGGTTTAGTCATTTGATCCTTTCGCATCCATTGTAGATGAGTATTCCATGGATATGATGCCCTAGTAGTAGACTTCCATGTGGGTGTTTTTCCTTTGGTGTAGGTAATTTTAGGAGCATTGTCCTCACTCTCTCTTGGATTCATCTCTCATGGGAAAAAGAGGCTCAACATCAAGTAACACGTTTGTATTTGCAAGAAATTCTAGCTTAGGGTGTTGTAGCTCAGTGATGAGTAGCACCTCCTTTAATGTCAATCCGGGAAGACGTGAGGATGGTATGAAGACCTCGAGCAAGTGGCGGCACAAGTGCGTGAGTGAGAAGCATACAAGCATGCACACACATACACATACACGCGCACACAAGGCAAGACAAAGAGTGAGAATCAATGGAGCTTTTTAGATTACTTTCAAAATGCTCTTACAAGTTCGTTTCAATTACAATCTAACCTCAAAAATGAGCTCTCTAGCTCCTTTTATAGTCTTTGACTAGCTTTTGGCCCTGTCCAGACCTAGTGTCCGGCCTAGTTAAAAATTAGGTTCCAGGGCTTATTTGGGGGCTCAAACGAGATCTAAAAATTATGAAAATTGGTACGCAACTACTTCTAAGGCTCCTCAAGCTCAAGGACTCCTTGGCTTGCACAAAATGGAGCTACAAAAATGTGAAATGAGATTTACAATGATTATTAGTGATAAAAATCACTGTTGTTGTAGGGATTTCTTCTAGTGATCTGCCATACATTTCTTCAAGCTCCCTACTTGCTCTTCTTCCCTGCATGTCCATCTCTCTGAGTTGCATTAATGTCTTGAAAAAATATTGGCCTACTTGCCAGATCTTCTTTGACTGCCCTGTTTGCTTGTGCTGTCCCTTCGCTCGCTTGTGCTGTCCCTTCGCTCTGACTCCCTTCTTTGACTTTCACGTCTTGTAGGTCCTGATGTACCAAGGCTACTGCCAACACCCCCCCCACTCTCGCGTCTGTCGCCCCTGACAGACCCTTGTCTAGCTGCTTTTTGGACGTAGTATTGTACCACATCGGCGGCGAGGTGGTGTTCTTCTAACCTGAGTCCCCTTGCTAGATCTGTCAGCAATGCATCCCAATTGACTGGCCCTGGGACATCTGGATGTGGCACCCGTAACTGCTCTGAGTGAATGGTTCGCTCCACAGCAAATAAATGGAGGAGATGTGAGGGTCTGGGTACAAATATTTCTGAGTGGTATTCCCAGAACCCTGTTATGAACATCTCTTCGAATGTTTGTTTAAAGCAGGCTGGGAGGTATTTTATTCTGGCGTGCCAAGCGTATATCACCTCTATGGAAGGAGTGGTGCTCATGTCATAAACTAAATCTTGGTTTCCTGTAAGGAATCCGACGCCTGAGAAGTGTGGGTCCTTGATATTCTTGAATGTCCTGAATGTAATAAGCATTAACTCAAAAATTTTCATGCACATCTGGGCCATTACATCAGGGGTATTCCTTAATCGGATGCTCCAGTGCCGTATAGTGGAAATCATGTAATTGACGGTGGGAGGCCCTTGAGGGGGTGCTAGATAGACGTAGTTTAACCATTTGGCGCATCCCTTGATAGTCTTGACTGCAATGGTAAACTCTGGCCATGTGCGTCTGCGGAGTACAGGAACATAACAGGGGTTATATTTAATAAAAAGAGGCATATTCGTCCAGGTGCGAACCATCTCCGGGTAGGTTTCGAGGAGTCGGATCCTCCAAGTGGGTTGATGAATGGATCCTTTCTTGGCGCTCTCTGGGATATCATCTGGCCCAAATTGTGTAGCAAACGTTGGAGGTTTGCCACATCTATGTTGGATTTCTGCATTGTAGTCTGCCAGGAGTATACAATAGGGCACGTATTGATCATCATTGGTTCCGATCCATCTATGGTGGGACATGCTGCGGAAGTATTCTGATTTAATAATAGTGTCCTCTATCTTTGCCATAGATTGGATTTGAACTGCTACTCGATCTTCATGAGTTGATGCCGTTTTCTCTAGTGTTTGGAGCCACTCAGGTACTTCGATTTCTAGCGTATCCATTCCTTCTGCGGTTTGTTCACCACCTGGCATTGGCATAGGAACGTAAGGTTCCTCATACGTCTCATCTACCTCGATGGGTACCAAATCCTCGGGTTCTGGTTCGACAACTGGAGAGGGTTGCCTTTCATGTGTGAGTAATCTTGCCTGTAATTCGGCCACCTGCTCTTTCAATGCCTTGACTTCCTGTGAAGTCGTGGTCGTTTCTGTGACTTTGGGTGCTGTCTGTTGCTCTTGGAGTTGATTGCGCAGCGCATCCCGTTCCCTTTCCAAGTCATCATGAGCTTCTAATAGATCTGCATAGCTGTCCAAGATGGTCTTCATTGTCTCTGAGGGCACAGCTTTAAACTGCTCTGGATCAATTTCGTGTGGAGAGCCTTCCATTGCAGCTTCTAGATTTGCTTCATTTTGCTGCTGCAATCTCTTGTTTTCCTCAAGGGCGGCCGCCATGTGTTTTCTGAGAAGTGCCAGGTTACGCCGGACTTTGAGATTATCGGCTTGGTATACCTCGAGCAAAGCTTCTAGTTGTTTGGCACCTGATTCTGTCGAGGGTTGGGGTGCCGCCAATAAGGTTTGGTGAGCCTGCTCAAGCGTCGTGTAGCGTTGATTCAGTTCTGCATTTTCTGTTTGTAGAGTGAGAAATTGTCTTTGTAAGTTTTGATGGTGCGTTTCCAGATTCTGATACCGATTGTCCAGAGCTTTGTACTCATGCTGGAGCTGGTGTACACATTGGTTTAATGCTAAGAATATGTTATTTACATTAAATAATGCTGGGAAGGGTGAAGATGCAGGGGGAATGGGGGCGGGAATGGGAGAGGTGAATGATGTGGATGTACGTGGAGATGTGGGTGGAGGGGGTATGGGTGATGAAGGTGGCATGGGGGGAGGGAGCGGTGCTGTGGCAGGTGATGTTTCCATCGTGTCAACTGTTTGAGTGACTGTGTAGATGGGAATCGTTGGTGGAGTGGATGTGACATCGGTGAACAGGGTGGTGAAGGTGGGCATGGTGACTCCCCCGAATTGGATTCCCGGGGAGAGTGGGATGCCCATGACAACGGTAGTGGTAGTGGATGTGGTAGTGTTAGTGTCCTGCGGTGGAGTGAATTGTGTAGTGTGAGGTGGGGATGGGGGTGACAACGGTGCTTCCTGATATTCTTCTGCTTGCGCTGCCCCGCCTAGTGCTGATGTATTGATGTGAATTTGCTTCCCGGACCTCCTGGGACGAACGGGAACTCTTTTTTCAAACCTGTGGATGTAGGCCATTGCCTCATGAATGGCCTCGTCCAGTCCTACAGCGTCGGCATGAAGGTTCATGGACTCAATGAACAACTCGTCCACACCTTCCTCCGCTAGCAAGTCGTTCATGAGTCTTTTGCCCTGTTCTAGAGACATCTTATGCTGTTCCTGAACCAGTCGCATGGTTCGATATAGTCTCTTGATTTGTGCCGAATATGCTGGGGCACTTGCTAACTCGGAGAGTTCGTCATATTCTTGATGTTGTTCTTCGTCGGCTTCTTCTTCGTCTCCTCCTGCCTCTTGTTCATCTACATCGACTTCTACAACTTGGGGTTGGGTGGGGGCCGATGTTGTTTTGGGTTGTGGTTCCTGAGCTCGCGCTGCTTCCGCTTCGAGGTTAGAGTCATAGATCAATCTGGCAATTTCTTCATCCGTGAGGTCCTCAAGAGTAAATCCCTGCGGGAATTCCAAATCAGATGGAATGGGTGGAAACACCAGATTAGGCCCCTCCGTGCTTGGTCGTGGTAGCCGGATTGTGAATGGCCTAACTCGTCGTGTCTGGGGAGGAGTGATTTCTGGTGTAGCGGTAGCTCCCCTTGGTTGGGCACAGGGTAGTTGGACTCCCCCCCTCATCTTCTTTGATGGGGGACCTGCTGCTGATAGTCTTCTTTGGAATTCTTGGACTCGGGACCATACGAGTGCCCGCTGAACAGGCACATCATAAGCCAAGCATCTGTAGATTATTCTGGTCAGAGCACAACACCCGTGGAGCACATTCTTCTGTTTCTTGTTCCACCTTTGATGTGCTAGGTGGATCTGGTCTATGATCCAGTGTGGCACATTGATGGGCAGGCTTTCGGTTTCTGCTAGATATAAACTGAACCATATTTTTTTCGGGGGCATTGTGAATCGTTCTTGGGCGGGAAACGCAAAGTGTTGCATGATGGTTCGCAGGTGAAGCGCAATGGTAGGTGTCATTGCTACCATATCCTTCAACTTATTCAGATCCTTGTGCTTCATTCGACCTGGGACCATGGTTTCCTTTTCTGTGGGGATGTGCATGCCATACATTCCCAATGCTTCTCTTACCAGATTGAGGTCCAGCTTGAACCTTTTAAGCTCATTACCCGGCAGCAGTGATGGCAACACAAAGGTGCTGTCGCCTCCTTTGGCCCTGCTCGGCGTGATTGTACTGATCAGATATGAACATCGTAAAAAATCCGGCTTTGGTATGTGAGTCCTGAAATAACTTTCCACACCTGCTTTGACCCAAACTGATCTCATGACTTCGGCATTTTGGTAGCTTTCAAATTCGCGTGTGAAAAAGTGGTATCGACCCCATTTGCCATTGAATTCCAATTCTGCTTCCCAGAAGTAGGTTCCATCGCCCAGTGGTCCAGCAACATCACTGAACCAATGCGCATGCTTACCTACTTGAGAAGTGTGTCCTTGAGGAGGATCCTGGATGGGGAGCACATGCACTTCTCGAAGCTCTTGCGGTCTTGCGGTGAGGCGTGGCTCAAGGAGAAGTGTTTCTATGTCCACGATCTGGGGACCAGATCCGGCTTGAGAGCTGGTACCTGCTTCTGCCATGGCCTGTTTGCTGATTGGTTCTGTGAGAATATAGAACCAAGTGTTAACATCGTAATGGACAAAATAAATCCGTTGTTGTCCCCGTTACAACATTAACATGAGATGGATGATGAGTTAGTGGTTAGTAAGTGCATGAAGACAGTGTGTGTAGTTAGTGCTTGTGTTGTCCTAGGAGACTACTGCAGTTAGTAAGTGGGTACGGATTTACACATTGGGGTCGGGGGGTTTATTACAGGCCCTAGGCTGCCAAATGCAGTGAGTGGGCTTTGCCTTCGGTTTCGGAGAGTCTTTACAGAGCCTTCTCGGTGTCGTGGTTTGCAGATGAGGCCTTTTTGGGACCCATTTACAATTGATTACATGTACGCTCTTGGGTTTTGGTGTGTACATGAGTGTCGAGAACGAGTGAAATCTGGCAGTATGCGTCGCTGCGTTATGCTGTTTAAGTTGTGGCCTCAGCGTAGCTACTTGTGCCATCAAGCAAGCCTTAGGCACCCAAATTTGTCTTGATTGTGGGCTTGCCTTCATCGACTTCTTGGGCACCCAAATAGATTTTACTTTAGCAGAAGAATTTCTGAAGGACTTCTTATTAGCGTTGCGTTGTTGGTCACTAATAAGAGGCTTTGCCCCTGTAGTTGACGGTGGTGCAACCGGTCGTTCGCCTTTCCGCACCCATACCTGGTCTATTTTCTGGGCTGTTCTGCTGAGCAGGTACCTTTGATCTCTGACATAGGTAGTACCCTGCTTCTTCTGCCTTTGATCCACCTTGGGTTGCTGCCTCCTTCTAGCCTTTGGAAAAGAAGGGAGTTCCGTTGCATTCCTGACTCCTTTTTTGCAAATATCATTCCTCTGCAACACATAGTTTTGGACAAGAACAGCATGGTCATCTTCATGTGTACCCCTGGAAGGACCAGGAGTCTGTGCCTTTCCTAGTTCCTTGAGTGCTCCATTGTCTAATTCTACTGTAACTCGACTATGATTGACCCAAACCTGGAGAAGTCCACTTCTTAGGTTTAAATTGACTGCTTGGTCATAGATCCAATCCTGACCCAAGACTAGAGGTTCAGTGAGATCCTCATCTTGACACACCAGTACTTTAACTGTCATTGCCTCATCATGAATGCAGAGGGGAAGTTCCACCTCGCCCATGCAAGGGGTTTCCACTCCTCCCAATCCTATAAGATATGCTTCCACAGGATTGACAGTCAATTGTAATTCTTGGCAGTACGACAATTTAACAGCACTAGTGGCTGCTCCTGAGTCAATCAAGGCTCTTACGGTCCTTGCACTCTTTCCATGTCCTATATCTAAGGTTACGAAAGGACGTCTATCAATTATCCTATGCGAGCTTGTTCCTGCGACTTCACACATGGCCATAGGAAATCCTTGGTCTGCATAGTCATTCGCTCCAGGCTGATCTCTACCTTGCCTTCGTAATTTCATCCTTCTGATGCGTTCTAAAGCTTCAGCTTGAGCTTCTTCTCGAACTCGCTTTTCTTCCTCTTTGCGTTTCTTAGCAGTGTTGAGTCGACTGAGCATTTCCTCCGTGAGGGGTTCCTGATACAACTTGACTCTGCAACCGCTAATATAATTTGGGAGAACATCACCCTCTAATGTGGCCAATTGTACTGCTCCGCTCGTGGAGATCCTATTGATGATCATAGGTCCGTAGCCTCTCTTTTCTAGCTTCCTCGCGTGTTGTTTTAGTGTATAGACTAAGACTAGATCTCCTGCTTTCAAGCCTTTATCCTTCACGTGGGCATCAAAGTATGCCTTCTGTCTCTTCTTGGCTGCATATATTCCTGCAGCGGCTCTCAGTCTTGTTTCCCCTAATCGTTCAAGGTCAAAGATCCTAGAGGAGAGCTCATGACCTGTCCATTCGTGCTCTTGTGCTACTTTCAATGTAGGGATCAAGAAGTCTAAAGGTAACACAGCGTTTTGGCCGAATACCATCTGAAAGGGGGTGGCTTGGAGTACCGTTTTGTAGGCAACTCGGTATGCCCAAACAGCATGGTGTAGCTGTTTGTCCCAATCAGAGCGTTTAGTGTTCACTAATTTCGTCAGTACATTGCATAAAATCTTATTAGTGCTCTCAGCTTGTCCATTAGCTTGAGGGTGATATGGGGCAGACTTCTTGTGTATTACCAAGAATTCTTGGAGTAGATTTTCAATCACTTCGTTCAAGAAATGAGTGCCTCTATCACTTACAAGCTCTATAGGTAGCCCGTATCTTGTGAATACATTCTCAAACAAGAATTTGGCAGTTGTTTGAGCATCGTTCTTGGTTGTAGCTTTTACCTCAACCCACTTGGTGAGATAATCTGTTGCCACAATGATGTATTCCGCATGAGAACCTTTAGCTGGGGGATTAATAGGACCTATGAAGTCTATTCCCCACTTAGAGAATGCACGTCCACCCATCGTAGGTTTCAGTGGCATCTCATCTTTGCGTATAGGATACTGAGTCCTTTGACAGACATCACACCGTTTCACATAGGTATGTGCATCCATGTGAAGGGTAGGCCACCAGAAGCCCGCAAACATTATTGCCTTGATCACCCGATCTGGTCCAAAGTGTCCTCCTGCTACCCCTTGGTGAGCAGTTTCCAAGATCTTGAGATATTCACTTTCATGGACACACAGTCTCAGGTAACCATCCTTACCGCGTTTGTATAGATTATCACCAATGAGTGAGTAATCCAAGGCTTCTTGTTCTAAACTCATTTTCCTAGCCAGAGTCATGTCTGGAGGGAATGTGTTTGTCCTCAGGAATGATACTAGTGGTTCGCTCCAATCTGGCACAATGGATACTTGATAGAGAGTGGCATGTTCCACTGGTGGTTTAGTGCAACAGATTGGGCATTCCTTGCACAACTTTTGGACATCAGCTTCCATAGTTGGCCAATGCACTCCGAATCTCTTTAGAGTCTGTAAAGTTCGTTGCTTTGAATGGTGTTGCTCTAACGCACCTACATGTGCTAATTGCAACCATTTAGCGTACTCATCCTCTTCTACGCAACAGGCCAAGATCCCTTGATCTGTGTGCTTGTACATGCTTCCTGCCATGATGTGGTATTTTTGGGCTTTTACAACCTCTCTGTTCCGTGTGTTTACCACAGGATGGTTAGGCCCGTATGTCAATACTGGTACCAATGGCTTAGCCCACTGCGGTACAACTTCCAAATTAAACAAGTAAGCATCAGGAAGGTCATCTGACACTCCTTGTGGGGCTTCTCCAGATGTGAGTCTAGAGAGATGGTCTGCTCGTAAGTGAGTCCTGCCTTTCCTTACCACAACCTCGAAGTCGTATTCCATTAGTAAGAGAAACCATCTTACTAACCTACCTGTATTGCATGGCTTGTTTACTAGGTACAACAATGCCTGATGATCAGTAAAAAATTTAAACTTATTTGCAAGCAAATAGTGCCTAAATTTCTTGACTACATATACCATGCCTAATCCTTCTCGCTCTGTAGTGGTGTAATTCCGTTCAGCCGCATTCAATTGTCTACTGGCATAGGCAATTGGAAGATCCATATTACCTTCACCAGTAGGTTGTGCGAGCACACATCCAATAGCATAATTGGATGCATCAACATGAACATGGAATGGCTTATTCCAATCTGGTGTGGTCAAGATTGGTGCTGAACACAATCTTCGTTTGAGCTCCTGGAAGGAATTCTCACATTCATCAGTCCACTCAAAGTTAGTCAAGAGTCCGTACATGGGCTTTGCGATGACAGCATACATGTGGATGAAACGTCGGTAATACCCACAATGCCCCATGAAAGCTTGTACTTCCTTGACATTCTTTGGCCTTGGTAGCTCTGCTATGGCTCTCACTTTTTCTTCGTCTGTAGATATGCCATTCTTTGACACTATGTGTCCTAGAATCTTGCCTTGCCTGACCATAAAAACGCACTTTTCTGGGTTCAGGCAGACTTGATATTCTCTACATTTGTCAAAGATTTGTCTGAGTTCAGGGATATGGGTTTGTCTAACGTTGGAATGAGCGCAGAGATCATCAACATAGACTTCTAAACTCTTCCTCAAGAACTCCTTAAACACATGGCACATCAGCCTCTGGAAGGTAGCTGGTGCATTGGTAAGCCCAAATGGCATTACTCTAAAAGCAAAAATGCCCCATTCTGTGGCAAAGGCCGTCTTATGCTGATCCTCTGGAGCTATGGCTACTTGGTTGTAGCCCGAAAATCCATCAAGGAAGCTGTACACTTCCTTGCCTGCCACTCTTTCTAAGAGATGCTCTGTGATGGGAAGCGGATAGTTATCTCGAATTGTGGCGGCATTAACCTTTTTCAAGTTAATGCACACACGCAGCTTGCCATTCTTCTTGGGCACCACTACGATGGGGGATACCCATTCGGTGTGCTCAATTTCGTAGATAAATCCAGCTTCAACCAATCTATCTATCTCTTCCTTGATCTTAGCAGCATAGTTATCGTTATATGTATAAGGCTTTTGCTTAGAGGGTTTAGCATCTGAGGTCATGGGAACGGTGTGTGAGCATATATCAGGGTCAACACCTTTCAAATCCTTGTAACTCCAAGCGAATACATCTCTGTATTCTCTTAGCAAGGCTATCAATTCGTACTCTTCTTCTTCTGTCAGGTCATGGCCTATATACGTGCATCTCTCCTCTCCTTCTTCTATGGCCACTACTATTTTCTTGGTAGTTTCTTTGTTATCATAGGCCTCTCCTGATTGTGCTTCTCGTTTAGGCATTCTTATCATGACTCTCCTGTCATCTATCTCATACTTCTTAAAATTTTCAGGGACCTCAAACAAAGATTCTTCCTCTTCTGGTGAGGCTTCTCTCTTCTTTCGTTTCTTTCCTTCTTCCTTAGGGGTCATATGCGTTGCTAGTCTTACATCATTTGTAACCTCTCCATGCCTCTGGGGTTGAAATCCTATTTCATGGAAGTATTCTTCATCTGATGCAAATGGTGGGTCCATAATGATTGACTCTAGATCGGAGTCACTTGCATCCTCAAATGCATCAGGGCTAGGTTCGCATTCTTCTAAAACTGCCTCTCCCATGATTGGCTCTATGGAGAAGACTGAAATATCATAGCCATCCTCATCACAGTGAGGTGTCCATTGTTCTTCATTGATGGCTACGTCCATTGTTGCTAAAATTTCCGCCCAGCCATGGGGTTCAAACTCCTCATCTGGAAAGACTATAGGTGCATAGGCTGGGTCTTGAATGGGTCTATGAGTTTCGTTCGCACCTACCTCTCTGGCTTTCTCTCTCTTCTCTTCTTCTACTGCTACCTTGCACATCCATAAGTGAGTATCTTCATGCATCCATGAGGATCCCGACCCTATGGAATGCATCGATTCTGTATCATCTTTGTCTCTATGGATGGGATTCCATTGGATAGGAGGGACATCTCTATGGGAATAATCCTTGAGATTGACTTTGGTTGTAACACCTAAGTGCTGCAGGTACAAAGAATTGGTCCCCCAATCCTGTACCACTTGCAACTGTCGCATGAATGGTCTTCCTAAAATCATTTCATAGGCATGATTTTTGCTGAAATCACATATGGCAAAGGTATGTTCAAACTCGACACCACAAGTGGTGAGAGTTATTCCTTCTAGCAATCCTAGGGGTCTCTCTATGTGACCATCGGCCATTTGCAATTTCATTCTCGTCGGTCTGAGTGCCGGCTTGCCCCAACGCTTCCATAAGGAGGTGGTGGCAATTGCAACTCCTGCACCTGAGTCCAAAATTGCCTTGGTGGTGTACTCTTGGTAGGTGATGGGAAGATAGGTGTTCCCTTCTTCACCTTCACACATATCTCCTATCTTATCCAAGGGAATTTCTGGCACTGTCCTATGGGATCCTACCTTGGAACGAGGTTTTGCAACTTCAGCTACCTGACTGGCTACATATTTTTGCACGTTTGGTCTATCCTTGGTCAGTTCTTCCAAAGTGAGATCGCGTTGCACCTTGGTGTTCATTACTACTCCCGTGTTCCTTGGTATGACTGAGTCGTCGCTCCTTACCATGACTGTGGGTGCTCTCATACATGTGGACTTTGCTTCCCATGGACCTGTGAAGTGGGGTAGCTCTTGTATGGAATTAGACTCAAAGTCCAATCTCTCGTGAGACTGAGTACTCTCATGTTCCCCGTAAATAGATGGGATGTCTTGTGGGAATTGGTCATGTGCATCGTCCACAAGTTCAAAAGGAGGGGCAACCTCGCTTTCGTTATCCCATTTGTCTTCTTGAATCTCTCGTAGGAAGTCTGGTGCAAACCGATTCATAGAAGAAGAAGTGTCTGGCTCCGTAGAATTAGGCGCATAAGCAACCTGGGAAGGAGGGCTTATTCTATCGTTGGCTCTCTCCTTGCTCTCATAAATGGTTGGAACACAAGCTTCTTGGGGAGGATTGCTTATTCTGTTACTCTTCCGAGTAGGCTCATACACTCTCTGGGAAGGAATGTGGGTCACCTGTGGAGGTACATAAGCTCTCGGGGGAGGCTCATGTGACTTTTGGGGGGGAAGATAAGCTTCTTGAGGAGGCACATGGGCTTCCTGAAGAGGCTGGCTTATCAGTTCTCTTGCCCTCTCCTTTCGTTGAGGGGTAGGTTCCTTTTCTGACTGTGCTATTGGCCTCTCTATTCTTTCTAAGGAGGGGAAGTTGTCTGGTTTAGTGGAAGTAGCCACATACACTTCCGATGGGGAATGATTCATGTTTTTGCTTGCCTTATCTTTTTCTTGATTTTTTTCTTCCTTGGCAGATCTTGCAATTATTTCCTCTAACTTCTCTAGGAATCCATCCAAGTGTAATTGCGTTTTGGCTGAGCCCGAGTAATTGAAAAGGCGACTGGCTTCAAACATAGTCTGAGCCAATGCGACCATTTTCGCGCACAGTTTGGTTCTTTCTATCTCTAGGTCAGCTCTAGGATAGCACTTGGCATGATCCGTGACGTTCGGCCCTTCTTGGATTCTGGCCTGATATGCTTTGAGCATCATGTCTATGTCTTCAGGAGTGGGATCAGCTAATACTGATCCTACCCGAGGGGGTGGTGGAATCGTATGACGTGGTGGGGAAGGTGGTGGGTCAGATGGAGATGGGAGGGGTGGCAGCGGGGTATGGTGAGAGGGGATTTGAGAGGTGATTTCAGTTATCCTAGCTTTGGTTTCTCTTATGCTTTCCTCAAGTTCACTCATCTTTTTAGCCCATTGTCTTTTCATTCTTTCCCGACTATCTTTCCATGCTCTAGTCCTTTTCTTTGTTATACTCTCGGGTTCACTAGCCTCTGAGTTCTTATCCTGGTTTGTCTCTTGGTTTTGCTGCAAGGCCTGAGCTCTCGTGACTACCTGCACTGGTGCAGTGGAAGTGACGCTTCCTGAGGACTCTACAACCAAACCAATCACATTGATCGGAGTGATTTTTGGCACATTATTGGGGTTCTTGGGGCAATCTCGTAAAAGATGCTCTTTTCCACAATCTTGGCAAAAACCTTGGATAGTCACTGACTGGGGTTGTGTAGGTGGGGGTAAGGGACAATCACGGATGAGATGATCTCCTTGGCATCTGTAGCACGGTCCTCTTGGGAATGGAGGTCTTACTTGCCTAGGTTGAGGCCTGGGGTTGGGGTTTGCATACATGACGTTCGTGTAATCTGACTCCCAACTAGGTTCACTTGGTTCCTCACTATAGTAAGACTCACCATGTTCTGGAGAATGCATGTAGTAAGCCTGGGGACTATCGACATGTGTAGAATCAAAGCTATGATCACTTGGGTCACTTTCTGAGATCCATGGGGTTACTGGTACTATGGCCCTATTCAGGTTTTCTTCTGCAACAGCATACTTAACTGGAATCACGTTAGCGGGGTTTGGGGGCTGTTGAGCTAGTACCGGTTGGGGTCTCTGTTGGGCCTGATATTGTGGTTGGTAGGTTTGTTGGGGTCTAGCATATTGTGGATTTTGGTTTTGGTATCTGCCTTGTTGGTAGGGCTGCGGGTAGGGTTGCCTCACTGCCTGCTTGTTGTATGGGCAATCTTGTGCGGTGTGATTGGTGTATCTCCGTTCTATGGTGCAGTACTGGCTACTAGGGTTTACTTGGGGTTGAGCCATAATAGGGCAAACATTCGCCATATGGTCACCACCGCATGTATAGCATCTTTTCACAGGGGCAAACCTTGGGAATTGTTTGCTCGATACACCTAATTTCTGAGCTACCTTTTCGGCAAGTTCCTCAATTGATGTGGACTGCGAGGAAGAGTGACTAGATGCACTATCTGAATCTTTGTAGATTTTGGAAAGCTCTAGTTCTTCCCCTAGGTTATCTTCAATGTCAATGCACATGCGTACACACTCTTCTATAGTCCTAGGGTCCTTCAGATACACATAGGATCTCAATTTCGTACTCAACAATCCGTCAAGGAATAAGGCTACTTGTTTAGCAGATGTGGGTAGCTCCGAAATAGGACATCTTTCAAGGTATTGCCTAAATCTTCTTCCTGCAAGTCTCACAGTCTCTTGAGGGGTTTGCTTGAAGCTGTGGATCAATGAGGAAGTATTGTGTCTTATGCCACTCTTAGAGAACTCTACAATGAAAGCCTCTAGGAGTTGGTCTATGCTCCTGAACTGACGCTCATCCAATGGTTGGAACCATGTAAGTGCTGTGTTCCTAAGGGTTAGACCGAAAGCATTGTACTGCGTGAACAGATCCTCAACCTGTTCAGCTCTCAAGACTTGCTTGAATTCCGCCACATGATCATAGGGATCTCCTGTGCCGTCAAAGTAATTCTTCATGGACTTAACTAGCTGGGTGGGTCTCAAAGTTCTTGCGTGCTCTCTAGGTCTCGGCAGAGGGAATCCATCTACATTTCTTTGGTTCCTATGGGCTCTATGCATCTCAGGTTCTACCCAATTCGTCTCTGTTCTCGTTCTTTCTCTGCCCACGGGGTTGGCGAAACTTACTTCTGGTTTATCCCTACTTCTATCTCTTTGTGTACCATGAGCTTGGGAAGTTCCAGCCCCAGGGTGACCATAGGATACATTTGATCTTGGTTGGGGGAAAATGAATTCACCCTTCCAAGTGTAGGCATGCCTATCATTTTCTGTCACCACAAAGATCCGTTCTGAAGCATGATCTAAGTAGGTCACTCTGCCTGGGCTATCCGGATCCTTAAGCTCATAGATCATGATATTTCCTATATCAGTTGGCTGATTGGATTTATACCTCCAAAAGGCTTCATCAGTTTCCCGATTGAGGAGCAATTCTATGCTCTTGTTGTCCTGGGGTACCCACTCAGGTGTGATAATCCTAGTGAGAACTGATTTACCTCGAGGGGTTCTAGGTTCTACTCCCATATTTCCTTGTTCCAAGTCGCCTAAGTCCGCTTCTGAGATTACATTTCCAAATTCATCTGTCCTATCAGGGTGACTAGTGACAACATATATAGTTCCTTCTTTGTCCAGGTATGCACCATTTTCAAACTTGACAGCTGGGTGTTCTAGTCCTATGGATTGGTCATGGTTTTTAATCTGGACCACGGATCTTCCTAGGCCGTCCTCATAGATGCTAGCACCTAGTCGGTTGGTCCTAAGATATTCCAGCTGTGTTTTGTAAGGGCCTTCTACCCTGTACAAATAAGGCACTCCTGAACTTCCCGTAGGTCTGTCCATGCCTTGAGACATTTCTGACTCACTGGTCTCAGAGCTAGGGTAGTATGAGTGGTGGCTCAACTGCTGGGCCCAAGACCTTGCAGTGTGATTGACACTAGCCTCTGAAGACCTAAGGCTTTGTCTCTCCCTTGCTAGGTGTCGTCCTGATCGAAGGTTCATATGCCTAACTGATTATCCCAAATTTTTTTTTTTTTTTTTTTTTTTCAGAGTACAACCTCGTTGCCAATCAATTGGTACCAGTCACTTGATTCTTTTTAGTTAGTTATTGTGTTTATGGTCTTGTCTGATATCCCGTCGTCAGGAACACTTGAATGTTCTTCGTACTTTAGGTTGATCGTTCCACATTAGGTTCTTTTCCTTTAGGTTATCGATAGTACAGATTATGTTTTTACTTGAACTTGAGTTTTTTAGGTAGTCTTCAACTTGATAACTGCCTATCGTCGCCCTGGCTTATTCCTATCTCTACTCGTTCTTAGCTTGAGCTAGGAAATGACAGAGGGAGTTGAGAATAATCCAACCTTACTTGTTGATCCCTTGCTTTCTGGTGCTCAAGAACCCGGTTCTCAAGCTTGCAAAGAAACCTTGCTTTGTACGCTCTCTGTTGCTCTCAATGGACCTATAAAAGTCCCACGGTTAGCTCGATGCTTAGATTCAAGGACACAACCCACAACTTTCATTCATGTAACATATACACATATTTGCATTGTGACTTTTTAGGAAAATGATTCTAAAGACCCCTGACTTTGAGTCCCCTGGGTATGGTCAACTTCAAAATACCCTCTCTGAAAATCAATGCATTATCTTTATAAAAAACAGTTGAGGGCGCGTAGTATATGCCACGAGCTTTCCAACAAGCCCAAGAGCTCAAAAATTGGATTTCGTATGAAAAAGTTAGGACTGTTCAGGGTTTAGGGAGTTAAATCAGGATTCAATACAAGCTAACAGTCAAACAGGAATACTCGAGTAGCTTGTGGCACGGCCTAACAATGCAATACTACACCCTAGAGTTTGTCCCACACTTAGTCACAATTTAGACCAATCACTTTGCCTTGAAAATTTGACCTAATTTGCCCTTCTAACGCGTTCGCAAAGTCTGTCGGTCGCGATTGACAGGTCAGTCGCGATCGACGTGTCGATCGCGATTGACAGGTCCGTCGTGGCTGTCAGTCGCGATTGACTGGTCAGTCGCGATTGACAGGGGTTACGAAAAGTCAATCGGTCGTGGTCAATCGGTCGTTGACTCTGTCGGTCGCGATTGATGAGTCGATCGCGATTGACCGGTCGGTCGCGAGGGTCTGTCGATCGTGGTCAAACAGTCGTTGACCGTGTCGGTCGCGATTGACAGAGCCGTCGTGGTCTGTCCGTCGTGGTCAAACCGTCGTTGACCGTGTCGGTCGCGATTGACGAGTCGATCGCGATTGATGACTCGATCGCGATTGACACGTGTCACGCGTGTAGTCAGTCGGTCGTGGTCAATCGGTCATTGACTCTGTCGGTCGCGATTGACAGAGCCGTCGTGGGCTGTCGGTCGCGATTGACGTGTCGATCGCGATTGACAGATCTGTCCGTCGTGGTTTGTCGATCGCGATTGACAGAGCGATCGCGATTGACAGAAATCTGTGGAATTTCAAAAAACTAAACACATTTTTGGGAAGCTCTAGGCCTGTAGGTCATGGATATGCACTTTGTTTAGCAATTAGAGCAAGTTTTCAGTCGGTCGCGATTGACAGAGCTCGGCGACACACAGACAGTTACTCAGATTTCCATACCTGCGCAGGGTGCTGGGGATGATGATGCGGCCTGTACCTGCAGAAAGCTCACAAAACATGCAAAAAACAGCACATGCAAATTCGCTCTCTCGCTCTCTCTCACAAGTGAAATGAGGGAAATGAGGTGGAGATGGGGATATAGTCAAAAAACTGAAATTTTCGCGATGATGGAGATGGACGTGGGAGATGGTGATGATGATGATGGTGATGAAGATGGTGAAGAAAGTAAAAGAAAATCGATGAGAGTGAAGAAAATACCTACAACTCCAACGCGTCAACTCTACGTCTTACCATCACACGCTCGTCCTCAAAGCTCGATCCCCGGCAACGGCGCCAAAATTTGGTGTAGCTCAGTGATGAGTAGCACCTCCTTTAATGTCAATCCGGGAAGACGTGAGGATGGTATGAAGACCTCGAGCAAGTGGCGGCACAAGTGCGTGAGTGAGAAGCATACAAGCATGCACACACATACACATACACGCGCACACAAGGCAAGACAAAGAGTGAGAATCAATGGAGCTTTTTAGATTACTTTCAAAATGCTCTTACAAGTTCGTTTCAATTACAATCTAACCTCAAAAATGAGCTCTCTAGCTCCTTTTATAGTCTTTGACTAGCTTTTGGCCCTGTCCAGACCTAGTGTCCGGCCTAGTTAAAAATTAGGTTCCAGGGCTTATTTGGGGGCTCAAACGAGATCTAAAAATTATGAAAATTGGTACGCAACTACTTCTAAGGCTCCTCAAGCTCAAGGACTCCTTGGCTTGCACAAAATGGAGCTACAAAAATGTGAAATGAGATTTACAATGATTATTAGTGATAAAAATCACTGTTGTTGTAGGGATTTCTTCTAGTGATCTGCCATACATTTCTTCAAGCTCCCTACTTGCTCTTCTTCCCTGCATGTCCATCTCTCTGAGTTGCATTAATGTCTTGAAAAAATATTGGCCTACTTGCCAGATCTTCTTTGACTGCCCTGTTTGCTTGTGCTGTCCCTTCGCTCGCTTGTGCTGTCCCTTCGCTCTGACTCCCTTCTTTGACTTTCACGTCTTGTAGGTCCTGATGTACCAAGGCTACTGCCAACACGTTTGTATTTGCAAGAAATTCTAGCTTAGGGTGTTCTTTGGATATGCTTTCACTTGATTCATCTTTTATTTCCTTTTCTAGGATGTCTTTCTCTAGCTTGACAACTTCATGAAGATGAGAAGGTCTTTCTTCTAACAAACTAAAGATTTCTTTATGTCCTATTTTGGCTGATATGTACCCTTGTGCTAGATGAATGCTCACTTCATTCTCGATAATCCAATCTTGCCCTAGGACTAGATTTTCTACTAAGTCTTCATCCTTACATACCAAAACTCTTTGCTCCATCAAAGAATTTCCTAGGTGAAGGGATATTATTGCTTCTCCAACACATTCTATGACCTGGCCTCCAATTCCTATCATGTGTGCTTTAGTTGGGTTTATGGTTGTTTGGAGATGCGTAATTAGCATCATTCGTATGCAGCTCAGGGTTGCTCTTGAGTCGATCAGGGCATCTATCAATCGGTACTCTGTTCCAATCCCTAGGTTCAAATATGGTTGGGACATGATAAGGTTCTTTTTATCGGATTCATAGACTTGGTAATTGACCATGGGAATGGGTTCTTCTCCGTGTCTTGAGGTTATCCTCCATTGGATATGTGGAAAGCATGGTAGAAAATTTTTGCTGCTTTCTTCTGTGTAGGAAAAATAGCACACATTGATTGATTTAATTTCCTTTAGGTGGAGAAGAAGCTTCTATTCTCTCGTCAAAGAAAATAAAAGGAAAAATATGTTAGTGATCCTTGAAGACACAAAAAAGAATAAGATTTGGAAAAGGTCTCAACTACTTTCATTCTTTTATTCTTGCCTCATGATGCTCAATAAGTAAAATGCTATTTCCTTTCCTCCAACTAGTGACTTCCCCTTGCAAGTAGTTCTATGACACATAAATGCTTTCCCAGGCTCCTCAATGAATGGAGAACAAATATTCGGCCAATAAATAGGTAAGAGAGAGTTTATGTGAGCAAAATGCAAGCTCTTGGACTCTTCATTATGCAGAGAAAGGAGGGGGACAGGTGGAGAATGGAAGTATGTATTGCACATGCACTCAAAGTTCAAGAATACAAGTCAAATGGTCCTACATGAGATAATATATGATTACAAGAGGCCTATAAGAAGAGGGCATGAGCATGACTCCCTTCAACTCCAAAGGGTAGGAAGATAGCAAGATGTATCACCTCTTCATGGGTGTTTGCTTGTTTTGGGTGCCTCTTAGTGAGTGTTTTGATGTGAGTATGAATCAGGCTATTGGGCATCCTTTTGGAGCCTTATGGGGAGAGGAGGGGGTTTCACGCTATGATGGCTCAATTTTCTACCATCTTTTGCACAAAAAATCCAAAATAATCCCATGAATGGATGGTCTACATGGTCCTCTATAAATAAACCCATACGTACATACATACATGCATACATACATACATACATACATACATACATACATACATACATACATACATACATACATACATACATACATACATACATACATACATACATACATACATACATACATACATACATACATGCATACATACATACATACACTCAGACACACACACATACATACACACATACATACACACATACATATGCATACGCTGAGAAAATTTTAGCATACTTACATGCCTTTCTCCAAGGCTTATGACTAAGGTGGCAACCAAGGCATACCTTGGCACCCGAGTCACTTAAGTCACCATTGGTGTTGTTGGTTGCACGTGAGGCAGGACCTCAACAATCAAGGAAGAGATAGGTTCTGATACTTCTCAGGAGGTCACCCATCCCAATTTTGTTCCCCCCCTAGCTCGCTTGACCAAAAATCTCTTGCTACTAAGCTACACTCTTGTGGTGTTTGAAGAGGGGGAAGACTAAGGTTCACATTACCTTGAACATGTTTTGGTCCCTTAAAGATTCATTCTTTGCTTTCAAAGCCTGTTTTGAAGCATTTTTTGGGTGATCCTTGGAGCCATTTTGGAGTACTTTCATGCACATTTCTCTTTACAATGAATCCAAAAATTTGATGGCACAAACTTTGGTCTATGGAAGAATCATATTAAAGATGTGCTAATTTAGAGGAGGCAATGGAAGTTAGTAAATGGAATCTCAAAGAATCCTATTGACATGGATGAAGATGATTGGGATGAGTTGGATCAAATTGCTAGGTCCACCATTCAATTGCACCTGGTAGATAATGTTTACATTAAAGTGTAGAGGAGCTTTGGAAGAATTTATGCACTACATATGAAAAAGAAACAACATCAAACACAGTGTACTTTATGAGAAAGTTATATGACCTTTGCATGAAGGACACAAACAATGTTGTAACTCAGCAAAGAAGAGCAGAGATGCAGAGAAAAAGAAGGGCCCCAAAATTTATTCGATTTGGACACTTTATTTTTGTAACATAGTCATCTTGTAATATATTTTCTCATGTAAATGCACTAGAGGAGTCCTCTAGATGCATATCCATAGATATCCGCATCATTACTCTTGTAAACTAGTAGGAAGTTAGTCGTTTAATCAATAAAGTGCCGGTCTCTTGTACGAAAGGACCATTTTTAGGGCACAAGTATATAAGTCATTTGGTGACTCTTTGTAAAGACTTTTTGCCATTGTGAAAAGGGGAGCAAAATTCTGAATTTGCTTCTTTCTTATTGATTTCCTCCTTCTCCATGATCTTTTGTGTGTGTGTGTGTAGTGCTTGGAATGTGTGTGTAGGACAATTATCTATCCCTTCCCATCACTTTTGAATTACTATAGTGTGTGTGTGATCCATCGAGTTATGGAGTGAGTGTTGGTGTTTCCCGCCATTCACTATTTTGCACATAACTTGAAGAACGTTTGTCAGATTCGAGTGAGAATAAGAAACAGATGCGTCTCATCAAGAGCTTCGAAAAGAACCCGGTATTGACCATATTTGGAGTTCAGACCTGGGAGAAAAATTCGAATTTGTGCTTACTGTTGTAAATGGTATTGCGGCATGCATTTTCAGAGGATTAATGAGTTGAAGAGGGAGTTAAGTCTTCTCACATGCATTGTAGCTCAGCCACTTCACTTTCCATCATGTGCGCCGTAGCTCAAGCGTAAGCACCACCTCCTTTACTCGTCAATCCGCGGAGACGTGAGGATTGGTATGAAGACCACAAGCAAGTGAAGGCACAAGTGTGTGAGTGAAAGCACACAAGCATGCGTAGACATACACACACACACACACAAGGCAAGATCAAAGAAAGGAACAATGGAAAGCTTATATTGCAAAGGAACTCTCTTACAAAAGCTCTATTCTCTAACAAGCTAACCTCAAAAATGAGCTCTCTAGCTCTTTTTATAATTTTTTGACTAGTTTTGGCCTTGTCCAGACCTAATGTCCGGCGTAGTTAAAAATTAGGTTCCAGGGCTTGTTTGAGGTCTCAAACGAAGTCTAAAAATTATGAAAATTGGTACGATGATACTTTTAATACTCCTCAAGCTCGAGAACTCCTTGGCTTGAACAAAATGGAGTTAGAAAAATATGAAATGGTATTTACAATGACTTGTAGTGATAAAAATCACTATTTTTATAGGGATTTCTTCTAAAAATTTGACATACACTTCTTGGAGCTCCCTACTTGCTCCTTCTTCTTATGTGTCCACTTCTTTCATGTGCTTCTATGCTTTGTCCTTAACCTTGAGCTTCAACACTCCCCCCCCTCTCGAGTCTGTCATCCCTGACAGACCCTTGTTGTAGTGGTTGTTCCAAGTCGTGCTTTGAGAGGTAGTGTCCCTTCTGTATGAGAAAGAGCCATTGGGCGTCCAAATGTGGCAAGGTTGGTTGTCCGATTCTTCATTCGTCACTACGAGCCTTTGTAAGTTGTATTCCCTAGGTATGTGCTTCTTCCTTGGATTCCAACATGACGGTGTCGTTATGAGTCGCCATTGATGTCCTCTAGGTCTTCCAAAGATGATGTTCATAGTAGTCATGCCAAGTAAATGGGGCCCTATGCATGCTTACTTGGAAAATGCATTGGAAGAAGTATGGTGCAAAAATTGGAGGCCTTGAGCGAAGTGCTCAAGGGTATGCTAGTGAAGAGGTTTCCTAATCTATCATGGTTATGTTGTTGCCAAAGGAAGGATTCTTACCATGGTGAATGGGTGATCGATGTCGATCTCTTCGTTGGACCATGGGTTGGTCTATCGTTGTCGATGAATGCCCTTTTTGATGGTCCACTGACGAGATGCTTTGAGCGTATGGTCTTGTTCCCTCTCTTCAAGGCAACGTTTTCCAAATATTGAGAATTGAATTTCGTTATATTCCTTGACAAACAACATTGGGTAACTATACCAAGCTGAGTTTCACATATTCTCTCTAGCTCACCATAAGCAGGAGTCTTCTCACCTAGTATACATACCAGGATTTGCAATAATATCATCTGCTAGCTAAGTCACACTTCTATCAAAACTGATAAATGCATAGTAATCAACAGCTCCACCTTCAACTAAGCATAACTCATTCATGTTCTAGGATCCACACCTGGGAACAAGCTCTCTCTCCTTCTCTCTTTTTTTTTTGTACTAGAGGTACATAATAAAAATGCCATGATGACATGTACAATAGATGAATGTAATTCACCTCTTCTTAGTCCATGTGCATGAGCGGAGACTAAGGGTGCATGGGTGGAAAACAAAAAAGTGCCTATGCATGGTCTTATGATGAGACCCTATCTCATGCATACTCTAAAAATGCATACAAAAAGCAATGGTGCAAAAATGGATAAATCTTGAGCAAAGTGCTCAAGGGTGAGACGATGAAGAGGCTTCCTCCAAATATCCAACTCCAAGAACCTTTTCTTTCCCATCAACCATTTGAAATGGATGATACCTTTGTCCACCAATCTGCCAAAAGAAAAATAAAAAGCAAAATTTTACGATGTATGAACATGTGCCCTCTGGGTGCTTGAGTTAAACTTAGTGTGCCTAGTGCTTGGCCTTTGGATGAGGCCCTATTTGCATGCATACTTGATGTGCATTTTGAGCATATGTTGTGCATTGGACAAGGTTTGGTTTGACACCCATGGATGCCGCACAAAGAGGTTTTAGGCTGCCAATATGTCTTTGTTGTGTTGGTTGTTGCCTTGAAGTTCCTCCCTTGATTTCTTTTGAGTTTAGGCTTGATCGCTTTGGGTCCTTTGATTGGAAATGGACTTTCTTGAAGATAAGGCATGGGAGGACTAGACCATAGATTTTGAAGTCTAATGTGAGGGGGCTGATTTTGTACAAGGGCTTTCTTTGGTACCCATATCATAGTGCAATTTGGTTGGGCTCTAAGAAATTTCTTGGCCACCCAAATTTGCTTGACATTACCAAGAAAATGTGATTTCTGTTTCTTGATGTAAGGGTCTTTTGGGCCTTCTATGTGAGTTTTTTTGAGAAAACTCATCTTTACATGGGGAATGCAACAAAGGTTGATCTTCTATACATACATCAGGCTTATGCAAGGGATCTATAGGTTGTGTGGTTTGAGATTGATCTAGAGATTCATCGAGACATTTATCCTTATTACACATAGAATCTCTAGGTGTGCAAATGGGTGATGAATTGTCATGATTGACCATAGTTTTGACATCATTTTCAACATCAGTGATACACAGTACTTGTTGATCATCTCCGTCTTGATGATATGAGTGTAGATCATCCCTGCTTATGGTTTCATGATGGGGATCCAAATTTACAGGAAGAGAGGGTCCTTCCACATCCCCCAAACACTTGGAGTCCTCCATTTCTCCATTCACCAAGGTTTCCTGTGATTTACTCAAAGAAGGGTTAGATTCAAAAACATGAGTAGAAAGAAAATTTTATGCATGAAAAGCACAATCTTTGAAAAGGTGATTTTGTCCCCAATTATCACAAGGCGGATAGTCATTAGGATTTTCAATAGGTATATATGTAGGAGCGCACGTAATAGGTGGAGAGAACACCTCAAATTCTTGATGATTTTGTGTAATGAACCTTTGGGTGCCAATGATCAAGTCTTCATCTATAGCATCCATGACAAAGAATGTTTCAAAAAATTGCCTGTCATCCACCATAACAGGCAACATAACTTGACCCATGCAGTCATAATGTTCACCATCCATGGGGATAGAAGAATGAGTTGTTGGTTGAATGTTCTAAAAAATAATGGTCACTAGGTCAATATGAATTAAATTCCACTCACAATTAGGATTGATATAAACACTCAACCTTCTATGGTCATATCCTATTCTTATATGCACAAAGTTATATTCTCTTGTTGCAAATAAAGATCCTACCCCCTCAGATATTTTCCCCCTTTCCTTGACTCCTTGCAATTTTTCTCTAGATGTTTCACCCTTATGTGAGATTATTTCATGGATTTTATGTTTATCTCCCTCCTCCTTTTCAATCTTAACCCCATTTCTTCTCTCTTTTGCTTTTTTCTTTCCCATGAAACAATTTTTCTCTCCCTTGGCTTCCCAATCCCACCTGAAGGTCAACTTCAAATTACTCTATCTGAAAATTAATGTATTATTCTTCTAAAAAACAATTGAGGTCATGTGGATTCGAAACGGACTTTCCAACGAGCTATAGAGCTAAAAAAATGGACTTTTGATGAAAAAGTTATGTCAAATCAGGCTCCTGGGGATCAAAACAGGGAAACAGGACCTTTTGAAAAAATCACGATTTTTGTACGAAAATCGTGATTTTAGAAAACCTTGGAAATCACGATTTTGAATGAAAATCGCAATTTTTGGGGGTTTGAAAATCGCGATGCTGAGCTCTTATGAAATAGCGATTTTGAAGGATCATGAAAATTGCGATGCTGAGCAATCGTGAAAAACTCGATTTTGAGTGAGAATTGTGAAAAACGCGATTTTGAGTGAGAATCGTGAAAAACGCGATTTTGAGTGAGAATCGTGAAAAATGCAATTTTCAGTGAGAATCGTGAAAAACGCGATTTTGAATGAGAATTGTGAAAAACACGATTCTGTCAGAAAATCGTGTTTTTGGCCTTAAAATCGCGATTTTGAGAATGACCAAAAAATTGCAATTTTGAGAATGAGCAGAAAATCACAATTTTGATTGAAAATCGTGTTTTGTAAAAATCACGATTGTGAATGAAAATCGTGTTTTCTCAAAATCGTGTTTTTGACATGAAAATCGTGTTTGGTCAAAATCGTGTTTTTGGCTTGAAAATCGCGATTTTGAGAATGACCAAAAAATCACGATTTTGATTGGAAATCGTGTTTTTGACATGAAAATCGTGTTTTTGGCCTGAAAATCGCGATTTTGAGAACCAGAAAATCACGATTTTGACTGAAAATTGTGTTCAGAAAACCATGTTCTGAAAATCATGTTCTGAAAATTGTGATTTTGTGCCTTCGTGAAAATCATGTTTTCTAAAAATCGTGAAAATTGCGATTTTGGATGAAAATCATGTTTTTAAAATGGTGATTTTGGAGCCACAGAGAAACATGCTTTCACAAAATCATGTTTTTGGCTGAAAATCGTGATTTTGAGCACACTGAAAATCGTGTTTTGCTCAAAGTCATGTTTTTGCTCAGAATCGTGTTTTTTGTGAATCTTAGAGAATCGCGATTTTGAGCACAACCAGAGAATCACAATTTTGAACAAAACTAGAGAATCGTGATTCTGAGAATGACCTTAGAATCGTGTTCTTTTCAGAAAGCTTTTAGGCGGTAAATAGGAAATCGCATTTTTTTGAAAAAAAATGAATTTTATGAAAAATCGCTATCTCTAGTGATTTAGAGGAGGAGATACCCATGGCTTCAAAAGACATGCAGGGTTATGTCCCTAGGGAGAACTTTATGTCAATTGTAGAGGGGAATACCGCACCTCTTTGCAATACGTGTCCACTAGCCCCCAAGGGACGCCCTGGATGGATTAAATAGGTCTGTTGAAAGAATGGTAAACTCTACTGAATCAGCAATAGTGCCCAAACCCACAGTCAAGTATGAAGAAGGAGTATACATGGATAAATTGGGTCACATCTACGTGGTGACAGAAAACCCAAATGGGATCAACAAGAGAGGAGAATTGGAAGGACAAGGAAACTCGGGGAGACCTGACCCTGAAGATTTAGTAATTACACCAAGAGGTAAGTGAGTGGTGACTCGAGTCTTGAGAGGGGCCACCATTAGCTAGTACAGAATCAATGAATAAGGGATACAAGCAAACCCAAGGAGAATGCTATCCCTATGACATCAGTTTGATGGAGTATGACCAAACTTATGACCAACCATACTATGGTTATGAGGGATATGACAACACCTACGGGCCAGAGTTTCCAACCCTAATGTACTCTGCACCCAAGGCACTAGCAGCCATGAGACCACCCATTAGACCATTTGTGCCAAAGGGACCATGCTATAGATGTGGAGGAGACCACCTCATAAGAGAGTGCACTCTGCCATATAATCCACCACCCCCCAGGACTTGGGAAGGGTACTACAATGAATGTGGAAAGGAAGATCTATTTAAAGACTGCCCAAAGAATCCCAATAAGACTCATGATACAACACAAATCAATGTGAGAGAGCTTCGAAAGGAACCCGCTATTGGCCATATTCGGAGTTCAGAATTCGGAGAAAAATTTGAATTTGTGCTTACTGCTATAAATGGTATCACGACATGCATTTTCAGAGGATTAGTGAGTTGAAGAGGTAGTTAAGTCTTCTCACATGCATTGTAGCTCAGCCACTTCACTTTCCATCATGTGCGCACACGTCCTCATACACTTGGTTCATGTGGTTCCTCGGATTTGACTTAGGTACACATGTTTTTGGTGCCATCACCGTGGAACAAACTTAACCAACGTGCCTTCGTGATGGTTATAGCTCTCGAGTGAAGGAATTGTTGATATATTTAGGTAGTGATGTGTGTGAACACACTAGGACTGCCGGGGCACTTTTTTCCCTCTTTAGGAGATTTTTTTCCCTCGGCTTGTATATACGCCTATTGCCCTAATGGGCTACTTATCTTTGTACATTCTCTAGTAATACATTCACTATTGTGTGTTTGTGCTCCAAGATTCTTCTTCTTCCTTGTGTTGTTCGCGTGCTTCCGCAGACATCTATCTCCAACAATTGGTATCAGAGCAGGTCGTTGCTTCATCTAGGGTGCCGTCGACACTCCTCCGTTTGCAGTCTCAGATTCGCACGAGATTTGGTGAGCATACTCAAGGTGTTTCAGAGATCAATACCGCTTCGCTCTGTGGTGTCGAAATCATGATCTAAGCTCGTTTCGACCTCCGAATGCACTATCATAGCGCTTGTGTAGGCTATTTCGTCTTTTTGTGCCAAAGGTATATATCGGTTTTTGTTCGCCAATTTAAGCGTCTCAAAGTCTGCTACAGGTCTAGTAGAACTCGTCTGGGCAGTTTTGTTCAACTTTTTGAGATACAGTCAATTTTCTGCATCAAGGTATTTTAGTCACCGGCCATGGCTGAAAGCAGTGATGTATTCCGTATGTTGGCTGTTGAGGATAAGTTGGATGGTACCAACTACCCATTGTGGGCTTATATGATGTGACATGTATTGGTTGCAAAAGGATTGTGGAACATTGTGAAGGGTGTTGAAAGACGTCATGTTACACCTCTAACTACAGGTACTACAAATACAGGTGCTGGAGCTGATGAAGATGGTGTCGAAGATGATATTCCATAGATTCCTGTTCGTGCTGCTATTTCTGCTGCACCTACTATAGAGCAGATTCGCTAGGATGGCAGAGATGCCCAGGCACATGCATTGATAGCTTTGTCTGTCAAACATGCCATTATTCCTCATATTTGCTCTTGGAGAACAGCTAAGGATGCTTGGGATACACTTACCACATTGTACCAAGCTAGGAATGAGGCTCGTGTTGCTTACCTCCGAAAACAGTTGGAGAGTGAGCACATGAATGAAGGTGATTCTATGGACAGTTTCCTAACAAAGATCAAAGACTTGAAGGAACAGTTGATTTCTGCTGATGAGGTTATACCAGATAGCTCACTTGTGCAGACCGTTATGAATGGTCTTCCTGACTCATATCAGAGTTTTGCTTCTACTCTTCGATTGATGTTATTATTGCTTCTGGCATTTTATGTCGTGGGCTGTATAAGCTCATAGACTATGAAAGATCTGTGAATGATTCGGCATGTGAAGTTCATGATTCTCAGGCTATCTCAGATGCAAAGCTTTGGCATGCACGCTTTGGTCATCTGAATTTTGCTAGTTTGCTACGCTTATAGAAATCTGATATGGTGTCTTCTTTTCCCAAGCTTGAGGCACCTGGAAAACATGTATGTGAAGGCTGTATTTTGGGCAAAATGCAGCATTCCTCCTTTCCAAAAGATGGTTCAGTTCGGGCTATGTAGAAATTGCAGCTTGTAGATAGTGATGTCTGTGGTCTATGCAGACACCTTCTTTTGGAAACTATCTTTACTTCGTGACTTTCATTGATGATTTTTCCAGGCATGCATGGGTATATCCATTGAAGGCAAAGTCCGAAGTGTTTTTGTGCTTCAAATAGTTTTTGGTTTTGGCTGAAAATCTGTCAGGATGTAAAATGGGCACCCTCCGTTCTGATCGAGGGGGGGAATATATGTCTTCTGACAGGTATAAGGCTAGGCTTGTTGCAAAGGGTTATGCGCAGGAAAGAGGCATTGATTTTGATGAGACCTTTGCACCTACATGCCGTATGACTACTGTTCGGAGCATTTGTGCACTTGCAGCCCATCATGGTTGGAATGTACATCCGTGGGACATTAAAACAACATTTCTGAATGGTGACTTGCATGAAGAAGTGTATGTTTTTCAGCCCCGTGGCTTTGTGCAGAAAGGGCATGAAAACAAGGTGTGCAGGTTAAAGAAGGCATTATATGGTTTAAAGCAAGCACCACGTGCTTGGTATGAGAAGATACATGCCTATCTGGTTGCACATGGTTTTGAGAACAGTCCAACTGAAAGCACCTTATATGTTAAGCGTGCTAATGATGTGCTTCTGATCATTGTTGTCTATGTTGATGACATGCTGCTCACTGGTCCTATTGAGAAGCATATTGCTGATTTCAAGGCTGATTTGCATGCCTCATTTGAGATGTCTGATTTGGGGCATTTGCATCACTATTTGGGCATTCAGTTTATGCAAGTTGATGGTGGAATGGCTTTGTGTCAAACAAAATATATTGACACATTATTGCAACATTTTGGCCTTGAAGACTGTAAGCCTATTGCCACTCCTATGGAGACAGGTTTATGATTGAGTCTTCATGATGCTGGAGATGCATTTGATGCTGTTCTCTATCAGCAGGCTATTGGATGCTTGATTTAGTTATGCATTACTCGGCCAGATATTCAGTTTGCTGTCTCACAGATGAGCAGGTTTATGCATTGCCTAGGAGTCACGCATTGGAAGGCGGTTAAGCGCATCTTTCGCTACTTGAGTGGTACTTGGATACTTGGGTTGTTTTATCCCAAGGGGGGATCACTACCGCCAGATTTGCATGCTTTTTCTAACTTAGATTGGGTTGGTTGCTATGACACTCGTGTGTCCACCAGTGGTTTTTTCTTCATGCTTGGTAGCTCATGTATATCTTGGTTGAGCAAGAAGGAGTCTATTGTGGCCACTTCCAGTTGTGAGGCTGAGTATAGGGCAGCTTTCACAGCGACTGTTGAGTGTGTGTGGCTCAGACGCCTTATGGCTGATTTGGGTGTTGGTCAGTCTTCTGCCACCACCATCTTCACTGACAGGCAGAGCGCATTGGCAGTTGGGAGGAACCCTATGTTCCATGCTCACACTAAAGCACATTGAGATGCATTATCACTATGTCAGGGAGAGGTTCTCTGCTGGGGAGATCAGCTTGGCATATGTGCCCATGCAGGAGAACATTGCAGACCTTTTCACGAAGGCTCTGCCTAGGGAGAAGTTTGAAGCTTTCCGCAAATCTTTGGGCTTACTTCCTTTTGTGGAGTGATTTCCACATAGCTTGGCACTTCCTTATACATGAGTGCTAGCTCCTTGTTCACTGCATCACTCCCAGGGGGGATTTGTTGATATATTTAGGTAGTGATGTGTGTGAACACACTAGGACCGCCGGGGTACTTTTTTCCCTCTTTAGGAGGTTTTTTTCCCTCGGCTTGTATATATGCCTATTGCCCTAATGGGCTACTTATCTTTCTACATTCTCTAGTAATACATTCACTATTGTGTGTTTGTGCTCCAAGCTTCTTCTTCTTCCTTGTGCTGTTTGCGTGCTTCCGTAGACATCTATCTCCAACAGGAATCGTACTTGTAGAGGTGAATTCGTTCAATGGCAAGTAGTCAAGCACTTCAGCACTTGTTACTTCACATCCTTGAGGTGTGTGTAATGAGTTTTTAGGTTTAGGGTCAGGAGTGAAGAAGAAATGGAAGAGTTAGGGTTAGGCAAGAGAGGAGAAGAGTAGGAAGAAGTAGGAATCATCAAGAAAAAATCCCAAAAAATTATCAAAAGTAGCTCAATTAAGCCTTAGGCAACTCAAAAGCTATAAAAACCAAAAACTTTTAGTTCAGCTGATCATTTGTGAGAACTAGTATCGTGAGTAGAGCAGCGATCGGTATTGCAATAGTGGTATCATGTCCAACAAGCAAGGAAAAGTGCTAGTGAGCCCAAAGCTTAAACAAAACATCCTAGAAGGTGAGTTGAACAAATTTTTTATTCCAAAAACACATTTAAAACGCATGCACACGTGATTGAAGTGATTCTTGGTATTGGGTTTAAGTGAAAATTGGTTGAAGTATCGCAATCGGTTGAGTTTTGGTATCACGATACCAAAATTCCCTAGTATCACGATATTGTCCTGGTATTGTATCGTTGCATACCCACTTAAAGTAGCGCAATAAAATTTTGGTATAGTAATCAAGTTGGTATTGCGATCGCGATCGGCCAATGGTATCGTATCACCAGAACACTCAGTATTATATCGTCTCGATCACGATATCGTATCATCCAATTGAGAGGTATCTTATCATGTACAAAGTTGGTATCGTATCATCTACTCAGTATCGTATCATGCTTATTTTAGTATTGTATCGTGCGAAGAAGTGGTATCGTATCGTTGACCTTTTTGGTATCGTATCATCAATTATTCCAGTATCGTATCGTGAGGGATTTAGTATACTTGGTGGTATCGTATCACCGGAGGTTTCTGGTATTGTATCGTGCTGAAATCGGTATTGTATCGTCTGTGTGGTATCGCCAAGAGTGGTAGCATCCAGAACCTATCAAGCCATTTGAGGGCAAAATTGGAGGTAGTTGAGGAGCTAATTGTGGGGAGATAGGAAGCCAATATAAGCCCAGAAGGGTGAATGAACTTGAGATCAGGACGGGTGCTAAGTAGCGAGAGGAGTGTCATTTCATCAGTAGGAAGTGCAACCCAAGCAAGTCATCACTCTATCTATATGGACACCTCTAGTGATTCAGAGGAGGAGATACCCATGGCCTCAGAAGACATGCAGGGTTATGTCCCTAGGGGGAACTTTATGTCAATTGTAGAGGGGGAATACCACACCTCTTTGCAATACGTGTCCACTAACCCGTAAGGGATCCCGATTTACCTGGATGGATTAAATAGGTTTGTTGCAAGAATGGTAAACTCTACTGAATCAGCAATAGTGCTGAGACCCGTACTCAAGTATGAAGGAGGAGTGTACATGGATAAATTAGGTCACATCTATGTGGTGACAGAAAACCCAGATCGGATCAACAAGAGAGGAGAATTGGAAGGACAAGGAAACTCGATGAGACTTGACGCTGAAGAGTTAGTAACTACACCAAGAGGTAAGTCAGAGGTGACTTGAGTCTTGAGAGGGGATTTGATACCTCAAGATGATTACATGTTAGACGTCTAGTTAATCCATGGGTCACACCTACTGTTACAAACTAATTTAGCCACATGAGTACAGGAAGAAAGCCCAATGACTTTCTATGAGTTAAAGGATCCCGAAGATGAGTATAGGGTCACATACCTAGACCAGAACCAAAGAAGGTATTGGCCAGTAGATGTAGTTGATAGAGCTCAATTGAAGTATATTGGGTTGCCAATATTCCCTCCTCAAGATCATGCAACTACCTCCCACAATCCTTTTGGAATGCATCTAGAGCCAGAGAATACAATGTCAGGACAAACGAGCCAACGAAGTGTCCCTAACCAAACTCATGTGCGATTCGCAATGCCGGGAGTGCAATCACATAACCAAACTCACTCAAGAATGGGTAACCTTAATCGGCCATATGTTAGACCTAGGCCACAACCAGGGGTGTAGCCTCGAGTACCTCCATTTAGATCAACAATTCTTGTGATGCCCAAACCATCAGAACCGATTAGAAGACTAAGACCAATTCAAGTGGCCAAATGTATGAGAAATCACTATGATGGAATGGGAGAACCCTATGATCACATAGCGGAGTTTAAAGAAGTATTGCAGGCCGAGCAAGTGGATGATTTCTTTGTGCAGTATGAATCCTTTGGACGTACCCTCACAGGGATGGCTCTAACTTGGTTCCAACCATTGGATCCAAATGAGTTTGGAAATATTGAGCAATTTTTTCAAGAATTCATTGGAGAATTCACCAAGAGAGGAATTAAACACAACTCTTCATCCTTAATCCATAGCTTCAAACAAAATCCAAATGAAACGATGAAAACAGCTGCTCGAAGATTTAATCAATATGTCGATAGATGTCTAGCAACAGAAAGACCCTCTCAGCAAAAAATCATATCACTATTCTTGGACGGATTGATAAATAGGACGTTGAGAACCTTAGTGTATGTGAAACGGCTCCAAACATTGAGCGAGTGTCTTTAAGAATGTATTGATCTAGAGAACAACCTAGCCGACGATCTCAAAAGTACACCAAGCCCTACTAAATCAAAAGACACTAGAAGTACAGTGACATCTAACTCGAGTAATGTGTAGGAGTTAGCAAAATTGGTAGCCAAGAAGTTAGGAGTCAACGAACAGAGGAATTATCAGCACCCATCAATGAGAATACCCATGTTACGAGGATGAAGCCTATGCAGAAGTAGCCAGAGGCATAGAGGATGTAGAAGCATGTGAAGACAGAGCATAACAAAGAAGCAGGGAGTCAGTCAAATCATTTTTCAAAGAATTATGTGTTATAAATACTTTTCAAAACCTCCAACAGTGATTTTCATCACTTTTGTATTATATGTAACATAGAAAAAACCTTTTTGTAAAATATAGCTCCATTTTGTGCAAGCTGAGGAGTCCTCGAGCTTGAGGAGCTTAGGTAGAACGATCCTACCAATTTTGGCTATTTTTAGACATCGTTTACCCTTTTAAATAGCACCTAGAACCTATTTTTTAACTATGCGGGACACTAGATGTGAAATCAGTCAAAAGTAGTCTAGAATCTATAAAAAGAGCTAGAGAGCTCATTTTTGAGGTTAGTTAGTGTAGACTTGTATGAGCTAGAGTGAACCTGAGCTTGTAAGAGTGTTCTTGAGCAATAGAGTCTATTCTCACCTTCCATTGTGTCTTGCTTGTCTCTTCATTGTGTGTGTGTATGTGTGTGTGCATCTCTATGCTTCTCACCTTCACTCTCACTTCATCTCACATTCACGATCTTCATATCACTCCTATCTCTTTCGCGGATTGACATTAAGGAGGTGGAGCTTCTTAACGTGGTTCTCACCATTGTGCTAGAGCAACAATCCATCTCACATGTGTGCAAGAGGAGGAATAGGCATGCCTCAAGTTTATCCATACAATAGGCGGCCACCTCAAGGACCCAACCTGTATTGCCATATAGAACAGAAATACACTAATCACACTACTGAAAATTGCCCATTCAATACACAGTCAAGACCCTTAAATCAACCTCAGTATAGGCCTTATGGATACCCTCCTAAAGAGCCAGGAAGGGAGATTCCAAGATACAACCCCTATCGGGGCCCACAAGGAGCACCTAGACCATATGAACAAGGGCAATATGGATGACCTTAGCCAGTGTTAGGACATCAACCTCACCTTCCACTGAACGTAGTGTCAATTAAATACACACAACCAGAGGAAAACATGGAGAGAGCCATAGTACGAGCTGCACCATTAGCTAGTACAGAGTGAAAGAATCAGGGATACAAGCAAACCCAAGGAGAATACTATCCCTATGACATCTGTTTGATGGAGTATGACCAAACTTATGACCAACCATACTATGGTTATGAGGGATATGACAACACCTACGGGCCAGAGTTTGCAACCCTAATGTACACTGCACCCAAGGCACCAACACCCATGAGACCACCAATTAAACCATCTGTGCCAAAGGGACCATGCTATAGATGTGGAGGAGACCACTTAATAAGAGAATGCACTCTTCCATATAACCCACCACCCCCTAGGACTTGGGAAGGGTACTGCAATGAATGTGGAATGGAACATCTATTTAGAGACTTCCCAAAGAATCCCAATAAGACTCGTGATACAACACAAATCAATGTGATTGACGTAATTGAATCATCAGGCAGTGATAAGGAGTACACTTTACCACTAAAAGCTATCACACTAGCGCAAGCCAAAGTAGACTCTGAACAAGAAAACAATAAAAACCTAGAACCAAAAATACAGGTAGTGGAAGATTTTGAAGACTCACATGAGAGTACCCAAACAAAGAAGACCCAAACTTGGAAAGATAGGAGGGAAAAACTTAGAGACAAATGGATGAAAAACAAAAGTAAGGAGGACAAGAAGAACATGAGCGATAGTAAGGAACCTGAGAAATTGAAAATACGAGAAGAAACCCCAATTATGCCTCATACACAAGAACTAAACAAGCCAGGATCAATCTTGCACACCCAAGACCAAAAGATTTGGACATGTGGCTGAAAGATTACCAAGCCAGAATCACGATTGGACCAAACATAGAGCAGCATGAGAAACTTTACCCACAAGGGGTGTTAGAGAATTGCTATATGCAGAAAGCTCATAGAGGTAGGTGAAGCCAATCTAGAAAAGACTATCCCAGTCCTCTCAGAGACGCGAATATCTGAGAATCAATACAAGGAGTGTTTTAAAGAGAATGACCAGAAACCAAAAAAAGAAGATTGGAAGGAAGAACTACCTAGCACTCATTGTTGGAAAACAATGTCCTGTTGGTCAAAATGTTCCAAAAGTTACAGCATGTATAGAGCTCAATTTTCTTCCTTGTACAAACAACAACACGTGGGCGCTTGGTTAGTTCATTGTCCTCCCAATCCCATGATCTGGGTTCGAATCCATCCAGCAGCGGTGGAGCGTGATTTTTTTTAGTTTGGCATGTTTTTGAGATAAAGCTACAATGCGAAGACGAACGGGTGATGGATGTTTTTCCGATTAAGTTACGAAGTGACGATCGCATTTTAGTGCTTTATTGTAGAGCTTTTGGAGGAGCTTTTCAAGGGAACATGAATACTATAAAAGAACAAGCTTGGCTTATAGTTTAGTATCTTTCACCTATTTCAACACAAGCTTTGGAAGCTTGGTCCCTCAATAGAGGAGGTGCTTCTTAGCACATGGGGCAGCCATGGTGCTATTTTGGAGCATGTTGAGGAGCGGCTATGGAGTTCTTCTTGGAGAAGAAGAGTGTGATCACACTCTTGCTTATGGAGAGGCTATTAGCAGCTTGGTGGTGAGGATCAGCCATTCACATGATGTATTTGAAGATTGTCTTCTACATGAAGATTTCGGGTTACTTCAAAGACATTGGATGGTGGTTAACATAAGATTTGCATCTTATGTTAAGAATTCAGATACATATCCTGTTTATGCACACAGGTACTACTTGGAGTTTATGGAGGTAGTTGCATCCATATCAAGAGGAGTCCTATTCGGCATAGGTACAAGAGAATCAATACGGTTATGCTTTATGCATATTTGGATGAGGTGTTAGAGAAGATATGTTCATATGAGTTTGAGGATTTCTGGTAGCAAACTTGTTAGCAATCTTTGCTACTTTTGTAAGTATGTGATCTTTTCAGACACGTGTCTAACTTAGGGTCTTCCATAGCCTAAGGTTAGATGAGAGTTTGTTGATTATCAGTTTTAGACTGATCCTTCCTCTTTCTGTCACTCATATTCACTCTTCTATAACCTATCAGGTCACACATCTCATATATATTCAGATTTTTGTCCATACATCTGAATATATTTGTTACATTTGTACATTCACTCTTCCATCTATTTCTATTCACATAGAGTGGTTGAGAGTTTTGCTCCCACATTGTACATTGAACATTGGTATATATGATAGTGTGAGTAAGTCTTGGCTTACGTAACACTTAACACATGTTGTCTAATCTTTCTCTATCTTTATCTCATCATTTGTTATATGATTAAGTGCGGTATGTTCATGTTTTGTCAATATTGGAAGATTGCTAGATTCTATGTTGTATATGCTGGACCTATGGAGCCTTGGACCTGTGGTATTAGTAATGGGCCTACTAAATTTCGAACATTTGGTATTAGAGCTTTAGGGTTTTGGTATCAGAGTTCATTCAAGCTCTCAAATTCACAGGTTTCCAGACTTCCAGGTTTACAACATATGATTTAAGGGCATCTTCTAATATTTGACATTTGACATACACACTTAATCTAGATGAGTAGAGACTTGAGAATCAGATAATTCAGTCACATGATTATTCAACAGTGTGGAGTATGAAGTTGATGATCTGTTAGCAGCCGAATATTTTTTGGAAGAGTATGAGAATACTTTACAGAAAGTATTGTTTGAAGACCAAGAGTTGATGAAGAGAAGGCTACTTCAAATTCAAGGAAAAACAATGGTTTGGAGAAGATGAAGGAACCAGATTAACATCAAATCATAGGTATCAGTTTCTACTATCAGATTGTCATTTGAAGGTCATATCTTAGAAGAGCAATTATGAAGAGATTTGAAGGATTCAAGGAGTGCTTTTGTACACTTTCATTATTTGGAAGTTAAAGGCTACATCAAAATATGTATCTAGAGGTTTTTCTAGAGATTTTTGAGAGATTTATTTCATGGCAAGAAAGCTTATCTAAGAAGACAAATGTGGAGAGCATTGTAGCTCAGTGATGAGTAACACCTCCTTTAATGTCAATCCGGGAAGACGTGAGGATGGTATGAAGACCACGAGCAAGTGGAAGCACAAGTGCGTGAGTGAGAAGCACACAAGCATGCACACACATACACGCACACGCGCACACACGGCAAGAACAAAGAGAGTAAGACAATGGAATCACTTCTATTGCAACCAAGTTCTCATACAAGCTCAAAATACAAGAAAACTCCCAAAAATGAGCTCTCTAGCTCTATTTATAGTTTTTGACTAGCTTTGGCCCTGTCCAGACCTAGTGTCCGGCCTAGTTAAAAATTAGGTTCCAGGGCTTATTTGAGGGCTCAGACGAGATCTAAAAATTATGAAAATTGGCAGGCAACTACTTCTAAGGCTCCCCAAGCTTGAGGACTCCTCGGCTTGTACAAAATGGAGCTACAAAAAGGTGAAATGATATTTACAAGGGTTTTTAGTGATGAGAATCACTTAAAAATGATGTAAGGGTTTTGAAAAAAATGAAGGGTTGCCTTAGTGCTAGATCTGCATGTGTGTCCGTACTTGCTTCTTCCCGTATACTGTCAACACTCTCCCCCCCCTAGGGTCTGTCGCCTCTGACAGACCTCTGCTCCACTGTTTGATCAATGTACTCTTGCAGGAGGTCGGTTGCCACTTCTTGTTCCTTGATGCGTAGTCCCCTAACCAAGTCTCTCTGGAGGGTCTCCCAATTGACTACACCCGGTATGTCCGGTTGTGGCGTTGTGTAGAGTTCTGAGTGCATGGTTTGTTCACACGCGAATAGATGTAGCAGGTGGGTTGGGCATGGTGCGAACACTTCTGAGTGTGACTCCCAGAACCCCGTGGTAAACATATCGTCGAAAGTTTGCTTATAGCAGGCAGGGAGATATCTGATGCATGCGTGCCATGCATAAGCAACTCGTATGCTGGGGGTTGTGCTCATATCATAGAGGAGGTCATAATTACCATTGATGAAGCCGGGAATTGGAGGCTGAATATGGCATACATTACGGAAAGTTTTGAGCACCACCTGCATCATATCGAATATCTTGAGCATCATCTGGGTAGCCACATCTGGCATGGGGTGGAGGCGTGGCAACCAATGTCTGATGGTTGCTATCATGTAAGATACTGTGGGGGTGCCGGTTGGGGGTGCAATGGCGGGATAATTAAGCCATTCTCTACAGTTTACATTGTTCTGAACTTTGATGGCGAAGGCTTTCCATGATCTTCTTCTTTGTACTGGCCCATAACAAGGGTTATACTTCAAATGCATGGGAGCGTGATCCCATGTTCTCAGCATGTCCGGGTATGTTTCCAGTAATCTTTGCCTCCATATGGGCTGGAATATGGCCCCTTTTTTGGCTGCCTCTGGGATGTCCTCGGGTTCGAATTGTGTTGCGAAGGAGGGGTACTTGTTGGTTATGCGTTTGATCTCAGCATTGTAGTCTGCCAGCAATACAAAATAAGGTTTGCATTGTAACTCTGAGCTAGTTATCAGCCGCCTAGGAGCCAAGTTCGAGAAATATTCAGATTTGAGTATGGTCTCCTCTATGGCTTTCATGGCTAGCATCTGAGTTGCAACACGCTCTTCGTGAGTGTGACCCATTTCCTCTACCTGCTTCATCCATGCTGACGGGGGTTCCTCATATGTATCCTGGCCTTCCTCCGTAATTCTGCCTCCTGGAAGGGGTTGAGGCTCATAATTGTCTTCAAATGCCTCCTCCACTGGAATGACTACTGTGTCTTCTTCTATGGTTTGATCAGGTGGAGAGGGAGGTCGTTCATACTGTAACAATTTAATTTTTAGTTCTCCCACCTGTTGCCGTAGCTCAAGTACCTCATTGGTTACTGATAATTCTGGCTCTGGTGAGGTTGCAGCGTTGGCCATCTCTTTAGGTTCTTGTTGGTGTGGTGCAGGCACTTGGGCTTTCTGTAGGTCTTTGACTTGGTCAGCAAGCTGATCATGAGCTTCTAAGAGAGTGGCATAGGTTTCTAATATTTGTTGTATATTCTCTGAGGGGATGGCTTGGAATTTAGCAGGGTCGATGGGTGCCCCTGGAGTATTTTCCATGGCTGCTTCGAGGTTGTCTTGATTTTGTTGCTGTAGTCTTTTGTTTTCTTCTTGGGCAGCCGCTAAATGGCGTCGGAGTAGAGCCATGTTTCGTTGTAGTCTAGCGTTACGGGCTAGCTGATCTCTAAGTTGTTCTTCCATTGCCCTACTCTTCTCTGTATATGTGGACTCGAGCTCCACCTGATATTGTTGGAGGGTGGTCACCTCCTGCTGTAACTCCGTATTAGACAACTCCAAGGCAGTGACACGTGCCTGGAGGTGGGATGACAATGTACAGAGCTCCTTATTGTTTTCTTCTAATAACCTGTATTCCTGTTTAAGTTGGGCAACAGCTTCGAGCATGGTGTTGAGTGCATGAATAAATGAGGTGGGTGCAGGGGTAAAGGTGGAAGATGCCAGGGGTCGGGAGATGGGAAAGGGAAAAGTGGATGTTGTGCCTACAGTGCTTGGAAATGGCGACGTGAGTGAAATGACACGTGGTGATGTAGGAATAACAGTGGTGGTGGGTGATCCTGTGGATGGTGAGATGTCCATGGGATCGGACGTGAGAGTGTGTGATTCGTGCACTGTGAATACAGGAATGGTGGGTGGTGTGATAGTGGTGGCAGTGAATGTGGGGGAGTGGGGTTGGGAAAGGGACTTTTTATTATAATTATCCACATGTTGGAGTATATTTACAAGGTTTGTCCAGAATGAGGGTTGTGTGACTTGGGTTGAGTGTGAGGCAGTTACTAGGGGAGTGGTGGATAGGGTTTGGGTGTGGGCGAATGGAAAAGGATGGGATAAGGTCTGGCTAGTGGCAAGTGGTTGTCCAAGGGCGGGGAGATAGGAAGGGTGACCTATTATGGTTTGATCGGTGGCCGGATGACCGGTGTGAGGTTCAAAAATTTGGGTGGAAGTGCTGGATGTGGGTAAAGGGAAGGATGTAAAAACGGAGGTGTGTACAATGGTTTCATGATGGGTGGATATCAGTTGTTCAGAAGGGATAGTGGAGAAGGTTCTGAAGGGTGGATGGAAGGTGGCGGTGGAGATGGTACGTGTGTAATTACCTCTTGTTCGTCAGTGGGACTTGGGCTCGTCATGTGAACATCCTCTGAAATTATAGTAGGCAAGGCAGTAGAGGCTTCTATTTGAATCATTTTCCCTCGTCGTGGCCGTGTATCAATCCTTTGTTGATCATAGATAGGGTTTTCCTGATAGACCATTGTCCTCAATGCTTCCCCGATCCCACATGTCTCTGCCAATAGATTCAATGATTCCACAAAATGTGAGTCGACATTCTCGGTTTGAAGCATCTGGTTCACTAGAGCTCTGTTCGCCTCTTCTGTCATCTTATGCCTTCTCTGTACTTGCTTGATTGTCTTGTACAGCCGTCTGAGTTGTGCTGTGTAGGCAGGGGCCTCCTCTTCACTGTCTTGTGGTTCATTTCTTTATGAACCTTCCTGAATTTGAGTGTTTGGGTCATGAGGATGTTGTGCCACTTCTTCCCCATGTACTCTGCTTGTCTCGCCTCGTGGCTGTTCTCTTTGGACGGATGCTCCCGGATCAACATTGTCAGGGGAATCTTCACTGTCTGATAGGGGGACCGTCTGCAGGAATCTTTCAAAATCAAAGTTTGGATCCTCTGTGAAGGTGGCCATAGATGCAAACTCTGCATCGGTAGGTAGTGGAGGGGCGGATGGAGCGGGTTGTACCACCTCCCCAGCTTGAACTCCTTGAAGGTGGATCGTGAAAGGTGCGACCTGAGCTTCTGGTCTGGGAGAAGCTTCAGTCGTGGCCTCTTGAGGGATCATTGCCTGGGAGAGCGATCCACGCATTCGTTTTGCAGGCTGGCTCCCTGACTTCCGCCCTTTGAACAACTCCAGTTGTGCATACTTTAGGGCTCTGGCAACCGGCACATCATATGCAAGACATCTATAGATAATTCTTGTCAGCGCACAACAGCCATGCAGAGTAGGCTTTCTCACTCCCCGCTTGCCTGCCTCATACACTTGGTCTAAGATCCATACCGGCATGTTAATGGGCAAGCTTCCAGTCTCTGCTAGATATAGCCCATACCATATTTTCTTGTGAGGTTGAGTGAAACGGTCCTGAGCAGGGAATGCGAAGTGTTGGAGGCACATCCGCAAAGGTATGGCGATGTTGGGGGTGAGGGCGCACATTTCTTTTAGCTTCTTGATTCTATTGCTTTTCATCGACTCCGGTATCAAGGGGTCGTGGTCAGAAGGTACATGCGTGCCATACATCTGAAGTGCTTCCCTGATTAAAGTCACATTCAATTCGAACTTCCTCATTTCCTCCAGATTTGACAAGGAGGGCACCCAGAATGTGCCTGAATGATCCTTATCCCCTGTCGGCTTCAGCGTGGCAATTAGGTAGTAGCACCTGAGGAAATCTGGTTTAGGCAGAGCTGCACTGAAATAAGTTTGTAATCCTGCTTTTTGCCAGATATCTTGAAGTGGAGCTGCATTTTGCAATGCTTCGAATTCTCGTGAGAAGAACTGGAAGGTCCACCACACTCCTCCACATTCCATCTTGGACTCCCAGATATGATCCGCGTCCCCCAAATCTCCTGGCATCTCATTGAACCAGTGAGAATGCCCCTTTACTCTTTCAGTTAGGCCATTTGGTGGATCTGGAATAGGAATTCTCCGCACATTTGCGAACTCCTCAGGTCGAGCTGTTGGTGGGGCCTCCACCGGCATGGCATCCCAATTGATTGGAGCACCAGATCCTGCCTGAGAGCTTGTGCCTGCCGCTGTTGCCATGAGAGTAGGTTGCTTATCTGCTCGAAGACGAAAGGCACATTAGTGTTGCATAGGAAACAAGCTGTAATGGTGTTCCCTTCACAATACCAACATGACAATCCCGGAGGTCAGTGGTTAGTGGTGAAGTGTTTGTGATAGGTGTGAGTGGTGATTAGAGGTCAGAGTCCTCCTAGATGCATACTTTGGTTATGCAATGGGCTCAGAATGCTCCTGTGTTAGAGTAGACGGATTTACAGAATTGGGTCAGGGGGTTTAGTACACAGTTTAATTCTCCACACTTTGATAGAGGAGTCGTAGCTCTTAGAGCTAAAAACAGGTGAAGATTTCTGGATGAGAGTGTGATGTATTTGGGACCTTTTGGGTACCCATTTCCAGATATTCCTAGGGTTGATGGGAGTGGGGACAGTGAGAGGTGTAGGTATCTTGTCATTTTCTGAGTTGTTGGTCATGAGTGCTTGTGAAAGTTGCTTCATCCTAGTGCCTGAAGGTGAAGTAATTTGGGCTTGTAAGCAGGCCTTGGGCACCCATATCTGTCTAGCATTAGGGGTAGCCTTCATTGACCGCTTAGGGACCCAAATAGAAATGGTATGCCTAGGGGTTATCCTAGGGGGCTTCTTCACTTTGTTCCTTGATGGTGAGGCTCGTTTCTTGTCTCCTGGAGAGTCTGCTATTAGAGTTGTGGGTTTTCCATCCTTGCATATCCAGATCTGCTTCGCGCCCCGAGGTGCTCTGTGTTGCACGGGTTGGCGCTCCTGCCTCTTGATCAGCAGCCTCCTTCGTGTAGAGTGATGTTCGGTCTGCTCGTTTGGAATCTTCTTTGGATCAGTTAGGAACTCCTTATTGGCTCCTGAACCTTCAGTAAGATTGACGTTCCTCTGCACCATAGAAGTTTGGACAAGCACAACATTGTTATCTTCATGTGGATTCCTGGAGGGACCAGGAGTTGGTGCCTGTTCTATTGGTTTGAGTGCTTGATTTTCTAATTCAATCGTGAGACGGCTTTGGCCTACCCAAGCCTGAAGAAGTCCACTTCTTAGGTTGAGGTTGACTGCGTGGTCATAGATCCAGTCTTGGCCTAAGACAAGAGGTTCGGTCAGATCCTCGTCTTCACACACTAGCACTTTTGCTGGCATGAGGACCTCTTGTATGTAGAGGGGAAGATCCACCTCTCCCATACAAGGGGTTTCAACACCTCCTAATCCTATCAGATATGCTTCTAGGGGTTTTACCTCCAATTGCAGCTGCTGGCAGTAAGAAAGCCGAACTGCACTTGTGGCTGCTCCTGAATCAATTAAAGCCCTCACGCTTGTTGTGCTGTCTCTTTGTCCTATTTCTAGGGTCACAAAAGGTCGTCGGTCCACTATCTTATGGGTACGTTCACCTGAAGCCTCACACATGGCCATGTGATAGCTTGGAGACTCTTGAGTGTCAGTCACAGGCTGATCCCTCCCTTGTCTCCTCAACTTCATTCGTCTGATACGCTCTAAGGCCTCTGCCTGTGCTTCTTCTCGAATTCGTTTTTCCTCCTCTTTACGTTGCTTAGCAGTATTGAGTCGACTTAGCATTTCCCTCGTGAGGGGTTCCTGATACAGCTTGACTCTGCATCTGCTAATATAGTTTGGGAGCACATCCCCCTCTAAAGTGGCTAGTTGTACTGCTCCACTCGTGGAGATCCTATTGATGATCATAGGGCCGTAGCCTCTCTTCTCTAACTTTCTTGCATGTTGTTTCAAGGTGTAGACTAAAACTAGATCTCCTGCTTTCAAGCCCTTATCCTTCACATGGGCATCAAAGTATGCCTTTTGCCGTTTCTTTGCAGCATAGATGCCTGCTGCTGCTCGTAACCTCGTCTCACCTAAACGTTCTAGATCAAAGATCCTAGAGGACAACTCATGTCCATTCCACTCATGCTCTTGTGCTACCCTTAAAGCTGGAATTAGGAAATCTAATGGTAGCACCGCATTCTGTCCGAAGACCATCTGAAATGGGGTAGCATTGAGTACCGTTTTGTAAGCAACTCGGTATGCCCAAACAACATGATGAAGTTGTTTGTCCCAATCCGAGCGTTTATTATTTACAAGTTTCGTCAATACGTTACATAGGATCTTATTCGTGCTCTCGGCTTGTCCGTTAGCTTGTGGGTGATAGGGGGCAGACTTCTTATGTATCACCATGAATTCTTGAAGGAGATTTTCAATGACCTCATTCAAGAAGTGCGTACCTCTATCACTAACCAACTCTATTGGTAACCCATATCTAGTGAACACATTTTCGAATAAGAACTTAGCCGTTGTTTGAGCATCATTCTTTGTCGTGGCTTTTACTTCCACCCACTTTGTAAGGTAATCTGTGGCTACAATAATGTATTCTGCATGGGAGTTTCTAGCTGGGGGGTTGATGGGACCTACAAAGTCTATACCCCACTTTGAAAATGCACGTCCTCCCATCATTGGCCTTAAAGGCATTTCATCTTTTCTTATCGGATATTGGGCACGTTGGCATGTGTCACAATTCTTCACATAAGTATGTGCATCCATATGAAGAGTGGGCCACCAAAGTCCTGAAAATAGAATGGTCTTAATTACTCTGTCAGGCCCAAAGTGTCCACCTGCAGTACCGCTGTGTGCCGCTTCTAAGACTTTCAAATAGTCTGATTCATGAATGCACAGTCTTAGGTAACCATCCTTGCCTCTTCGATATAGGTTGTCTCCTACTAAGGCATAGTCTTGAGCCTCTTGCTCCATGCTCCATTTTCTTGCAAGACTAGCCTGATTGGGTAATGTTCCCGATCTCATGAACTCGACCAACGGAGCACTCCAATCTGGGATTAATGACACCTGATAAAGAGTGGCATGCTCCACTGGGGGTCTCTTCTGGCACACTGGACAATTGTGGATTCACTCTTGTATTTCTTTGTCCATGCTAGGCCAATACACTCCTAAGCGTCTTAGATTCTGCAATGTTCGTTGTTTAGAGTAGTGATTTCCTAGCAATCCTTCATGGGCTTGTTGCAACTAACTAGTATGCTCATCGTCCTCGACACAACAAGCTAATACACCCTCGGTATCTTGCTTGTACATACTTCCAGCCAATATTTGATACTTTAGTGATTTTACAATTTCCTCTTTGCTTGTTTTCACATTCTTATTTGCAGGCCCGAAGGTTAGGACTGGTACCAACTTATTTGCCCATTTAGGAACCACTTCTAAATTGAACAGATAAGCATCGGGCAATTCATCAGACACTCCTTGTGGTGGCTCTCCTGAAGTGATGCGAGAAAGATGGTCTGCCCTTAGATGGGTTCTACCTTTCCTGACAACAACTTCAAAGTCGTATTCCATTAGTAAGAGGAACCATCTTACTAAGCGGCCTGTATTGCAAGGTTTATTGACCAAATATAGTAAAGCTTGATGATCAATGAAAAACTTGAACTTATTGGCCAATAGATAGTGTCTAAACTTCTTCACAGCATATACCATACCTAAGCCTTCCCTCTCCGTTGTGGTATAATTTCGCTCAGCTGCATTTAATTGCCTACTAGCATATGCTATCGGCAAATCTAGGTTTCCTTCACCTGTGGGTTGTGCTAGCACACATCCTATTGCATGACTGGAGGCATCTACATGGACATGGAAGGGTTTGCTCCAATCCGGAGTAGTCAATATTGGTGCTGTGCACAAACGTCTTTTCAGCTCGTTGAAGGAATTCTCGCGTTCCTCGTTCCACTCAAAATTTGTTAACAACCCATAAAGAGGTTTAGCTATGATGGCATACATGTGGATAAACCTACGGTAATATCCACAATGGCCCATAAAGGCTTGTACCTCTTTAACATTCCTTGGCCTGGGCAGCTCTGCTATTGCTCTTACTTTGTCTTCATCTGTTGAAATTCCATTCTTAGAAACAATATGACCTAGGATCTTACCTTGTCGTACCATGAACACACACTTCTCTGGGTTCAAACACACTCGATAATCTCTACACTTGTTGAAGATTTGTCTGAGCTCAGGGATGTGGTAACTTCTTTCTTGGGAATGAGCGCATAAATCATCCACATATACTTCTAAGCTCTTTCGCAAGAACTCTTTGAAGACATGACACATGAGCCTTTGGAATGTTGCAGGTGCATTGGTGAGCCCAAATGGCATCACACGAAATGCAAAGATTCCCCATTCTGTGGCAAAGGCCGTTTTGTGTTGATCTTCGGGGGCAATGGCTACTTGGTTGTAACCTGAAAATCCATCAAGGAAGCTATAAACTTCCTTGCCTGCAACACGCTCCAATAGATGTTTGGTGATTGGAAGTGGATAACTATCTCTGATCGTAGCGGCATTAACTTTCTTAAGGTTAATGCACACTCGCAATTTCCCATTCTTCTTGGGCACCACTACGATGGGGGACACCCATTCAGTGTGCTCAATCTCATAGATGAATCCAGCTTCAATCAGCCTGTCAATTTCCTCCTTTATTTTGGCTGCATAATTGTCATTATATGTGTAGGGCTTTTGTTTGGTGGGCTTGGCATCAGCGGTCATCGGAATCGTATGAGAGCAAATCTCTGGATCTACTCCTTTCAAGTCTTTATAGTGCCATGCGAACACATCCCTATATTCCCTTAATAGAGCTACAAGCTCTGCTTCTTCTTTTGCACTTAGGTCATCTCCTATGTACGTACATCGTTCTTCGTTCCCTTCAATGGTCACTACAATTTTTTTGGTCTTTTCTTTATTGTCATATGCTTCTCCTATAATGGCCTCTCTCTTAGGCATTCGTACCAAAATTTTTCGGTCTTCCACTTCATATTTCTTGAAATTTTCTGGTACTTCAAACAATGATTCTTCCTCTTCTTGTTTCACTGCTTTTCTTTTCTTTTTCTTTTGACCCCCTTCACTTCCTTCTTTTAAATTTATCGTTTTAATACTTGTGAGGGGTTCTTCTTCTTTTTGGGTTAACACTCCTATATCTTCTAAATAGTGTTCCTCTGAGTCAAAGTAAGTATCCATCACAATGGATTCTAGATCATCGTCATTCTCTTCTTCTTCTATGAACTCACTAGGATCACGCTCTTCCAACAGGGGCTGACACATGAACACTGAAATATCATAACCCTCCTCATCACAATGAGGCGTCCATTGTTCTTCATTGACTGCAATGTCCATGGTAGCTAAGATTTCTGCCCAACCATGAGGCTCAAATTCCTCATCTGGAAATATCATCGGTGTATAGGCTGGGTCTTTTATTGGTCTATCTCCTGGGGGAGTTCCTTCTTCTCTCGCTTTTAGGCACTTTTCCTCTTCCTCTGCGACCTTGCACATCCACAAGTGAGTATCTTCATGCAGCCATGATGGATCAGGTGAACCTCCAGAATGCACGGAGATAGAATCTTCTTTCGCTTTGTGGATAGGATTCCACTGTAGGGGTGGTACATCTCTGAAGGTGTAATCCTTCAGATTGACCTTGGTGGTGACCCCTAAGTGCTGTAAGTACAAGGAGTTGGTTCCCCAATCCTGTACTATTTGCAATTGTCGTAGGAAGGGTCTTCCTAGGATCATCTCGTAGACATTATTTTTCTCAAAGTCACATATAGCAAATGTATGTTCAAACTCTACACCACAAGTGGTTAGAGTTATCCCTTCAAGCAATCCGAGAGGTCTTTCAAAATGACCATCTGCCATTTGAAGTTTCATTCTCGTTGGTCTTAAGGTGGGTTTGCCCCATTGCTTCCACAAGGAGGTGGTTGCAATAGCAACACCAGCACCCGAATCCACAATTGCTTTGGTTGTGTAACCTTGATAGGTGATCGGAAGATAAGTGTTACCTTCTTCACCTTCGCTCATGTCCCCTATCTTGTCGAGAGGTATCTCTGGAACTTTTTGCTTAGAGCCTACTTTTGGTATATTGGATTCAAGTTCTGGAACATGATCCTTCACATGATTCCAGAGCTCCGGTTTTGCCTTGAGCAGCTCCTCTACAGTGAGATGACATTGAACCTTAGTGTTCTTCACAACATCAGTGTTTCTTGGAATCACTGAGTCTTCATTTCTTACCAATATTGTGGGAGCTCTGATCTGGAGAGATTCAGATTCCCATGGGCCTGTGAAATGAGGCAACTCTTGTAAAGAATTAGATTCAAAATCTAATCTCTCATCCTCTTGTTGCTCTGTTTGATCTCCATAGATAGACGGAATGTCTTGGGGAAATTGATCATGAAGATCATCAATCTCAGGAATAGGAGGGGAATCACCCTTCTCCTTGGCCCATTTCTCTTCTTGTATTTCCCGCAAGAACTCTTGAGAGTACTGTTGCATTGAAGGAGGTATTCCAGCATCCGTGGAATTAGGAACATAAGCTCCCATTGGTGGTGAGCTTCCTCTTTCAACAACTGGTTGAGCTTGTGGAGGTAAAGAATCTTGTGATTTGTTTACCAACTGCTCTAATCTTTCTAGTAAGCCGTGGAAATGCAAATCCGGCTTGACAGAGTTTGTCTGATTGAACTTTTGACTAGTCTCAAGTATAGCTTGAGCTTGTTCTACCATTTTCATGCACATTTTCATCCGTTCAATCTCTAAATCTGCTCTAGGGTAACTCTTGTCTAGGTTTGCAGCTGTTGGCCCTTCTTGAAGTCGAGCCTGGTAGGCCTTGAACATCATGTCCAAGCCTTCAGGAGTGGGATCCGCTAATACTGATCCTACTCGGGGTGGTGGGTGGGTTACGTGGGGTGTATTAGAGGGTGGAGGAATGGAGGGTGATGGGGATGGTTGCGGTGGGAATGTGTGAGAGTGCGGTTGAGATGTGATCTCTATGATTTTTGCCTTGGTTTCTCTCAAGCTTTCTTCAAGTTCGTTTATCTTTTTTGCCCATTGCCTCTTCATTCTTTCACGACTATCCTTCCAGGCTCTAGTCCTCTTTTTGGTTATGCTCTCTGTTTCACTCACCTCGGGGCTCTTTTCCTGACCAACACCTTGGTGTTGTTGAAGTGCCTGGGCTCTTGTGATCACCTGCACAGGTGCAGTGGAAGTCACACTCCCTGTGGGGTCTACAACTAACCCAACAACATTGATAGGAGTGATTTTAGGCATGTTATTAGGGTTCTTTGGGCAATCTCGTAGGAGATGTTCCTTCCCGCAGTCTTGACAGAACCCCTGAATGGTTACTGGTTGAGGTTGTGTAGGGACAGGTAGTGGACAATCACGTATAAGGTGATCTCCATGATATCTGAAGCATGGTCCTCTAGGAAATGGGGTTCGTACCTGCCTAGGTTGAGGTCTAGAGTTGGGGTTTGTGTACATGACATTAGCACACTCAGGTTCCCCACTATTTTCACTTAGGTCCTCATAATAGTATGACTCGTTAGGCTCGGGTGACTGCATGTAGTAAGCCTGTGGGCTATCAATATGTGTGAGTCAAAACTATGGTCACTTGGATCACTGTCTGATAGCAATGGGGTGACTGGGACTATGGCTCTATTCGGATTTTCTTCAGCAGATGCATATTTCACTGGGATCGCATTGGTTGGAGCAGGGGGTTGTTGTACTAGGACTGGTTGAGGTCTCTGCTGCCCTTGATACGGTGGTTGATAAGTTGGCTGTGGTCTGTTGTATTGTTGTGGTGGGTACTAATTCTGGTATCTACCATGTTGTGGATATGTCTGAGGGTAATTTTGCCTAACAGTTTGTTTGTTATATGGGCAGTCTTGTGCAGTGTGGTTGGTGTACCTGCGCTCTATGGTGCAGTACTGGCTACTAGGATTCGCCTGGGGTTGGGCCATAATGGGACATACACTTGCCATATGGTCGCCGCCACAATTGTAACACCGCTTAACTGGGGCGAATCTCGGAATTTGTTTGCTAGAGACACCTAGTTTTCGGGCTACCTTCTCTGCAAGTTCCTCAATGGATGTGGATTGGCCAGATGTCAGGTTACTAGAGCTATCAGAATCCTTATAGATTTTTGATAGTTCTAATTCCTCACCTAGATTGTCCTCAATGTCTATGCACATTCGCACACACTCTTCTATCGTTCTGGGGTCCTTCAGATACACATATGACCTGAGCTTGGTGCTCAACAATCCATCCAAGAACAAGGCCACTTGTTTGGCTGATGTGGGTAACTCCGGCATTGGACATCTCTGCAGGTACTGCCTAAATCTCCTTCCAGCTAGTCTGACCGTCTCTTGAGGTGTTTGTTTGAAGCTATGAATTAGTGAGGAGGTGTTATGCCTGATTCCACTCTTAGAAAACTCAACGATAAATGCCTCTAAGAGCTGGTCTATGTTTCTAAAATGCCTCTCGTTTAGTGGTTGAAACCACGTAAGGGCAGTGTTCCTAAGGGTTAGACCGAAAGCATTATATTGTGTGAATAGGTCCTCTACTTGTTCAGCTTTCAATACTTGCCGAAATTCTGCCACATGGTCATAAGGGTCTCCCGTGCCATCGAAATAATTCTTCATGGACTTCACCAGTTGAGTTGGTCGCAGGGTCCTAGTGTGTTCTCTCGGCCTTGGCAAAGGAAAATCGTCAGTATTCCTTTGATTCCATGGGGTTCTATGTCTCTCAGGGTCCACTCTATTCCTTTCTGTTCCCGTTCTTTCTCTTCCCAGGGAGTTGGCAAAACTTACCTCAGGTTTGTCTCTACTTCTATCTCTTTGAGCTCCATGAGCTTGGGAGGTCCCAGCTCCTTGGTGACCAAAGGACACATTAGACCTTGGTTGGGGAAAAACAAATTCACCCTTCCATGTGTAGGCATGTCTGCCATGCTCAGTGACCATGAAGATTCTCTCTGATGCATTGTCTAGGTAGGTTACTTGGCCTGGGCTATCAGGGTCTTTAAACTCGTAGATTGTGAGGGCACTCACTTCCTGTGGTTGAGCAGATTTGTATCTCCAAAAAGCCTCATCGGTTTCTCGGTTTAAAAGCAGATCTATGCTTTTATTATCCTGTGGAATCCACTCTGGAGTCATGATTCTGGTCAAGACAGATTTACCACGGGGAGTTCTTGGCTCTCTCTCTAAGTTCCCTTGCTCTATATCACCCATGTCGGTCTCCGCAATCACATTTCCAAACTCATCAGTTCTATCCGGAAGAGTGGTGACTACATATATAGTCCCCTCTTTATCTAGGTATGCTCCATTCTCAAACTTGACTACCGGGTGGTCTAATCCATGGGGTTGATCGGGGTTCTTAATCTGGACCACCGATCTTCTCAGGCCATCTTCATAGATGCGAGCACCTAGACGATTCGTCCTGATATATTCCAATTGAGTCTTGTATGGTCCTTCTGGTTTTTCTAGATAGGCCAATCCTAAACTACCTACTGGTCTCTCCATGTGATAGGACATCTCAGAATCACTTGTTTCTGATCTGGGCGTGTATGGGTAATCACTCAACTGTTGGGCCCAAGACCTGGCAGTGTGATTGACACTAGCTTCAGAAGATCTGAGGCTTTGTCTGTCTCGGCCTAAGTGTCTGCCTGATCTAAGGTTCATATGCCCGATTTATCTACCCCCTGAGACCCAAGCACACTCTCATTGCAGGTTAATTTTGCACCAATCACTTGTTCTTTTGAGTTGAATATTATGTTTATGGTCTTGTCTGAAATCGCGTCGTCAGGAGTACTTAAGTGAATTTCCGCACTTGATAAGTGATCGACTCCAGTTTACCTTTTGTCCCTTAGAGTTTTCGCACTTAAGACCTACTTACCTCTTGTACTTGGTTGATTAATACTCTTGGATTTGATTCGTGCCTAACGTTGCCCTAATTAATTACCACACCTAAGTCGTACTTAGCCTAGGCTAGGAATTGACAAAGGAGGGTTGAGAGATCTTCCAACCTCAATTAGCTGGTTGACCAGACTGCTACACAAGCCCAGGAAGCCTTCTCCCAAGCTTGGTACTCACCCTTGCTAGCTTGCTTTGGATTGCCTTGAGTACACACAAAGTTCCTGCAAAAGCTCACCAGTTAGTATAGCTCTATTACCACCAGCAATTGGAAGACACACATCAATATTTTCAGTCCCCCTGGAGTAACTCACTGTACCCCCTGAATCTGAGGACCACTTAGTTCCACCTAAAGGTCAACTTAAAAATGCATGTTCTAAAACTCCACGTATGATTCTTACAAAAACCAGTCGAGGTCCACGTAGGATTCTCAACGAGCTTTCCAACGAGACCAAAATCTCATCAATTGGAGTTCGTATGGTCAAGTTATGACCATTCAGGCACTAAAGGGTCAAAACAAGCTCTCAGGGTTCAGGAGATCCCTCTCTGGCTTCTAGGCCTTTTTCCCACTTCCAAGGTTCTAAAGTTACACCAAGGTGCCTAAAATTAAGCTCAACTACCCTTCAATTCACTCAAAATTAACCCTACTTTTCATGCGTTAAAGGCCGTGTATCGCGATAGGTCGGGTCGAGGTGTCGCGATGGGTCGAGGTGTCGCGATAGGTGGGAAGTGTCGCGATAGGTCATGAGGTGTCGCGATAGGTCGTGAGGTGTCGCGATAGCTCGTGAGGTGTCGCGATAGGTCGAAGTGTCGCGATAGGTCGCGAGGTGTCGCGATAGGTCGCGAGGTGTCGCGATAGGTCGCGAGGTGTCGCGATAGGTCGCGAGGTGTCGCGATAGGTCGCGAGGTGTCGCGATAGGTCGCGAGGTGTCGCGATAGGTCGTGAGGTGTCGCGATAGGTCGCGAGGTGTCGCGATAGGTCGTGAGGTGTCGCGATACCTCGAGGTGTCGCGATAGCTCGGGATATGGTGAATTTTTCTGTTCTGTCTAGTGATCCTGGGAGCTCTAGGCCTGCGCAGTGTCGTGGTGCACTCAGAATCGTGATTGGGTGAAATTTTTGGAGTGTCGCGATAGCTCGAGCTCAACGCCTCGGGGACTGTGCAGACAAATTCTGTACCTGCTGAGCTTGCTGGAGATGATGATGGAGCTGCCACCTGCAAGAAACATGCAAAAAACACACAAAGACAAGCACACACATTCGCTCTCTCTCAAACTCGCACACAACAAATGAGGGGAATGACAAGGAAGAGGGAATATGTAGTGGAGAAGGAGGTGGAGGTGGAGATGGAGATGGAGAAAAATCAGAAATTTACCAACTACTTACCATTCCAACGCGTCCTCTCTACGTCTTACCATCACACGCTTGTCCTCAAAGCTCGATCCCCGGCAACGGTGCCAAAATTTGGTGTAGCTCAGTGATGAGTAACACCTCCTTTAATGTCAATCCGGGAAGACGTGAGGATGGTATGAAGACCACGAGCAAGTGGAAGCACAAATGCGTGAGTGAGAAGCACACAAGCATGCACACACATACACGCACACGCGCACACACGGCAAGAACAAAGAGAGTAAGACAATGGAATCACTTCTATTGCAACCAAGTTCTCATACAAGCTCAAAATACAAGAAAACTCCCAAAAATGAGCTCTCTAGCTCTATTTATAGTTTTTGACTAGCTTTGGCCCTGTCCAGACCTAGTGTCCGGCCTAGTTAAAAATTAGGTTCCAGGGCTTATTTGAGGGCTCAGACGAGATCTAAAAATTATGAAAATTGGCAGGCAACTACTTCTAAGGCTCCCCAAGCTTGAGGACTCCTCTGCTTGTACAAAATGGAGCTACAAAAAGGTGAAATGATATTTACAAGGGTTTTTAGTGATGAGAATCACTTAAAAATGATGTAAGGGTTTTGAAAAAAATGAAGGGTTGCCTTAGTGCTAGATCTGCATGTGTGTCCGTACTTGCTTCTTCCCGTATACTGTCAACAAGCATCAATTTTGTTTTCAACCAATTTTGTGTTGTAAGTTGTCCAGGTACAAAATGTGATCTAGGTATCTAGAGAGGTAACTCTAGAAAGGTAATTCATCATTCAGACAAAAGGTTGGTGAATTCAGTCATATCAGTCACATTTGAAGCAAAATTTTTCAGAGATATGAGGTGATGGTAAAACATGATTCTATGTTCACTTCCATTGTATATTGTGTTTGTTTTATCTCTTACTCTTAGTACTAGAGGAAGAAAAAAGTTCATTTGAAGAAGTCAAGAGTGCTTGCTACTTCAAGATGAAGAGAACAAAAGGTATGGAAGAGAAGTTTGAAGATGTTGACATCATCATCAGGTGGAAGAAAGATGCAGAAGAAGAAAGTCCAATATTTCCAAAAGAAAAGTAAGACTTCCTTTTCTCATATTTTCCATATACTTCTCCTATTTTATCCTCTACATCCAAAGACAAGTCTACGAGAACATCTTGTGCGAAGATAGTTTAAAGAAGAAGCAGTTTCTTGTTTTGCATTATATTTGGTCATGATTTAGTAGATTTGACAAAGAATTGCATTGAGAGAAAGAAAAGCAGCAGATTTTGAAGACAACTACAACTTGTATATTTTGACTCATATGTATGAGTTATATATAAGTTGAAGATTTTGAGCAGGCAGCTATATGTTCCCTCAAAGAAATTCATGAGTGCAAATTCAAAGCTACTTGGTATATGACAAGTTGCAGATGAGTATTTCTTCTTTACCTAACTCTTGAGGTAAAAGAGTTTTATGTAGCAGATGTTGAAGACTTAGGTTGAGGTTTTGTGTTTGGAAAAGTTACCTCATATTTAGTATTTTCAGAAAACTTCAAAAAAATCAGATTTTTTGTACTAATCAGTTGAAGAATCTACTTTCTATGATTGTCTTGATTTTTTGGATACATGCTTGTATTCGAAAGGGTGTTCCATCAGATCCTTTCACTTGATTGAGAAGTGAAGTTAGCCAAAAGAAAATCAAGCAGGTACTATCACATTTCACTCGGGTAGAATATGAAGATACGAAGTATCAACTTGTAGCTTTTGGAGTTCTCAAGGTGAGAAGTTTGTCCACTTATGTTTCAAGTAGGAGTTGCAGATCCTTGGGAAGGATTTGTTTGAAGAAAAGTTTTGCAACTTTATGTAAGAAGCATGGACACTTGGAGACATTGAGGTAATAAATCACACATTCAACCATGAAGGTTGGATGAGAGCAGATTCTACACAGGTATTTTGTTGGAGAGATCTTGATAGATCTAGATAGATCTTGAAGATCTTGAGTTTTTATGAGTTAGTTGTCTATCCTTTGTTTGAGAAGATTCTTAACATTGGAAGAAGTAAGTCAAAGATTCAGATTCTATCAGATTAGTGTTGCAGAGTAATAGAAGAAGATACTTGTTATGTTACAAAAGATTATGGATCCTAAAAATTTTGTTTTAGATACAAGTATTGATTATTGAAGATTAGATTTATTGAAAGAAGGAAGATGTTCCAGATTTCATAAAGTTTGATATAATTTGAAGAATCCAGTTCAGTTTGTACCAATATGACATTGCAGGGGGGATTGTTGGAAAACAATGTCCTGTTGGTCAAAATCTTCCAGAAGTTGCAACATGTATAGAGCTCACTTTTCTTCCTTGTACAAACAACAGTGCGTGGGCGCTTGGTTAGTTCGTTGTCCTCCCAATCCCATGATTTGGGTTCGAATCCCTCCGACAGCGGTGCAGCGCGATTTTTTTTAGTTTGGCATGTTTTTGAGATAAAGCTACAATGCGAAGATGAACGAGCGATGGATGTTTTTCTGATTAAGTTATGAAGTGACGATCGTGTTTTAGTGCTTTATTGTAGAGATTTTGGAGGAGCTTTTCAAGGGAACATGAATACTATAAAAGAACAAGCTTGGCTTATTGTTTAGTATCCTTCACCTATTTCAACACAAGCTTTGGAAGCGTGGTCCCTCAATAGAGGAGGTGCTTCTCAGCACATGGGGCAGCCATGGTGCTATTTTGGAGCATGTTGAGGAGCGGCTATGGAGTCTTCTTGGAGAAGAAGAGTGTGCTCACACTCTTGCTTATGGAGAGGCTATTAACAGCTTGGTGGTGAGGATCGACCATTCACATGATGTATTTGAAGATTGTCTTCTACATGAAGATTTCGGGTTACTTCAAAGACATTGGATGGTGGTTAACATAAGATTTTCTAGTATATGGACAAAATGCAATCTTGCCAATCGATTTTTTGGTACCTACCTTACGAGTAGCAAAACAATATGAGTGGACAGGACATGAGCTATCTAAACAACTTGAGCAGATTGAGAAGTTACATGAAACAAGATTATAGGTAGTTGCGGGAATTTATGCCGCTAAAAGGAGACAGAAAGCATATTATGATGCACACATCAAAGATAAAGGCTTGAAAGAAGGAGATTTAGTCATGGTGATTGAAGCAACATGTGAAAAAGCTTCAAAAATGCAGATACGGACCCTTACTGATTAATAGGATCTCATCTAGCGGAGCAATGAATCTAGCCACATTAGATAGAGATATACTTCCTAACTACATAAGTGGTTGCCGAGTAAAACGATATATGGAGCCATTGACAGAGCAGATGTTAGCACGGCTCGTAGGAGCGCAAAATAAAAAAAAAGAAGAAGAGTGAATTGGAGAAGAAGCACTCCAAGAAGCCTTAGACTGCATCAAGAAACACATGGAGTGGATAAGGCAAAGGGATGAACCCTAAAGCTTTGTGAAAAGCTTCAAACTTTTCCCATGGAAGAGATTTGGTGAATATGTTTGCCACATTATCTTGTGCATGCACATATACCAAATCAATATCCCTTTCATGAAGGCACTCTCTCACATAGTGATAATGCACCTCAATATATTTGGTCCATGCATGAAACATTGATTTTCGTGCAACAACTAATGCACTCTGACTATCAGTCAAAATATGCATAGTAGCATCAATCTCCATGCAAAGATCCATCAATGGGTGTCTCAACCATATACACTCCATTGTAACTAGGCAAACAACCCTATACTCAGCTTCACAACTCGATGTCACCACTATAGTTTGCTTCTTACTCAACCAAGGTATGCATGAGTCTCCAAGGAAAATGCAATTACCACTAGTGGACACAGAAGTATCATAACAACTAGCCCAATCACTATCTCTAAAAGCATGCAAGCATGGTTGAATATCTTTGCCATAAAAGAGAACTAAACTCAAAGTGCCCTCGAGATATCTAAAAATACTTTTTACCACTTGCCAATGCTTAGTGCAAGGGCTATGCATGAATTGACTCAACCAGGAAACTGCATACTATATATCAGGCCTTGTTTTGCATGCATGTATAAAACATCCCACAACTTGCTGATAAACAAAAGTGTCAAATGCATCACTAGAATTCTCAATTGAGAACCTATATCCTGTCTCAACGCGTGTAGAAACTTGCTTGCAATCCTCAAAGTCAAAACACTGAAGTAGTTTTTCAATAGACTTTGCTTGATGCATAACAATTCTCCCCTCAACGGATACAAACTGGATGCCAAGATAATAGCTCAAAAGACCAAGATAAGTGACAAAAGTATGCTTCAAATCAACCATAAGGATGTCAAGTTTTGCATGACATGACCTAATCAAGAGTATGCCATTGACATAATGAACAAGCACAGTAAGATCAACCCCATCTTTGCATACATAGAGTGTGCTTTCAATTGGACTACATGTGAAGCCAAGTGCAATCAAGTGCTTATGGATTTTGCCATACCATGCATGTGGAGCTTGCTTGAGACCATACAAGGCTTTATGCAAGCAAAAAACCATATGCTCTTAACCTTTCAAATCTAAGAGGTTGCTTCACATAAACACATGGAGCTTTCTTGAGACCATACAAGGATTTATGCAAGCAACAAACCATATGCTCTTGCCCTTTCATTGCAAATCCAAGAGGTTGCTTATAAACTGCTTCTTGCAAATCACCATTCAAGAAAGTCATTTTTATGTCCAACTAATGTACTTTCCAATCTTGTTGGATAGCCAATGCAACCACAGTACAAATGGTAATCATGCATGAAGTAGGTGCAAAGGTTTCCTCATAGTCAATGCCAAATTGTTGTGCATATCCTTTGGCAACCAATCTAGCTTTGTAGCCATCAATGCTACCATCTGCTTTTCTCTTAATCTTGTAAACCCACTTTGTACTAATGGCATTTTTTCCTTTTGGAAATTCATATAACTCCCAAGTACCATTCCTATGTATGGAATCCATTTCTGATTGCATAGCTCTCATCCAATGTGGATCATCACATGCATCTTCAAAATTAAATGGCTCTTGATTACATGCTATTGCAATAAAAGATTACTTTATTCATGGCGAGAGCTTGATCTTGTTCTACCAAGTAAAGGTGCAATCAATTTGCTATCCTCCAAAATTTGTTTCAACCATGTTTCAATACTTTGTGCACTCTTGATAGATATTTATTCATTATGTAATACATCATCAACATGTATATCATGCATGGGATGAATTTCATGTCCATTTACAACCATATTTTGATGCAAATGTTTAGCCATATATGGCTAGAAGTTTCCAATAGTTCTAAACATTTTTTGCTGAAACATTTTAGCCATATTTGGCTGGAAATTCTCTACATTTTTAGCTTTATTTTGTTCGAATTTTTCATCCCTTTGAGCCTCAGTTGGCTAATCTACATGTCCATAGTCAAGCGCATCACTTTGGAACAAAGGCATGAGTGTATCAAACCCATTTTGTGAGCTAATTGTTGGTTGTTTTTTGCATTCAAGTAGAGGGAAAATTGAATTTTTAGCAAATACCACATCTCTACTCACAATAGTTATGTTCATCAATGGATGGTACAAATGATATCCCTTACTTTAAACATTATAACCAACAAATATACATTTATTTGCCTTGTCATCAATGTTGGAGTTAGATATTTGTGGAAGCACACGAACACCACAAGGAAGAGGAAGAAGCTTGGAACACAACACACAATACTGAATGTATTACCACTAGAATGTACAAAAGATAAGTAGCTTGTTAGGTCAATAGGCGTATATACAAGCCGGAGGAAAAAGACCTCCTAAAGAGGGAAAAAAGTGCCCTAGCAGTCCTAGAGTGTTCACACACATCACTACCTAAATATATCAACAAATCCCCCTTGGAAGTGATGCAGTGAATAAGGAGCTGACACTCATGTATAAGGAAGTGCCAAGCTATGTGGAATCAATCCACAAAAGGAAGTAAGCCCAAAGCTTTGTGGAAAGCTTCAAACTTCTCCCTAGGCAGAGCCTTTGTAAAAAGGTCTACAATGTTCTCCTGTGTGGGCACATATGCCAAGCTCATCTCCCCAGTAGAGAACCTCTCCCTGACATAATGATAATGCACCTCAATGTGCTTAGTGCGAGCATGGAACACATGGTTCCTTGCAACTGCCAATGTGCTCTGATTGTAAGTGAAGATGGTGGTGGCAGAAGACTGACCAACACCCAAATCATCCATAAGGTGTCTGAGCCACACACACTCAACAGTGCTGTTAAAGCTTCCCTATACTCAGCCTCACAACTAGAAATGGCCACAATAGGTTGCTTCTTGCTCAACCAAGATATACATGAGCTACCAAGCATGAAGCAAAAACAATTGGTTGACACATGAGTGTCATAGCAACGAACCTAATCACTATCAAAAAAAGCATGCAAATGTGGCGGTAGTGATCCCCCCTTGGGATAAAACAATCCAAGTAGCCGAGTACCACTGAAGTAGCGAAAGATGCGCTTAACTGCCTGCCAATGCTTGACACGTGGGCAATGCATAAACCTGCTGATCTGTGAGACAACAAACTAAATATCTGGCCAAGTAATGCATAAGTAAATCAAGCATCCAACAACTTGTTGATAGAGAACAACATCAAATGCATCTTGAGCATCATGAAGACTCAATTGTAAACCTATCTCCATAGGAGTGGCAATAGGCTTATAGTCTTCAAGGCCAAAACACTGCAATAATGTGTCAATATATTTCATTTGACACAAAGCCATTCCACCATCATCTTGCATAATCTGAATGCCCAAATAGTGATGTAAATGCCTCAAATCAGACATCTCAAATGAGGAATGCAAATCAGCCTTAAAATCAACAATATGCATGTCATGAGCACCAGTGAGTAGCATGTCATCAACATATAACACAATAATCAGAAGCACATCATTAGCACTCTTATCATAGAAGGTGCTTTCGGTTGGGCTGTTCTCAAAACCATGTGCAATCAAATAGGCATGTATCATTTCATACCAAGCACGTGGTGCTTGCTTTAAACCATATAATGCCTTCTTTAACCTACACACTTGGTTTTCATGCCCTTTTGGCACAAAGCCACGGGGCTGAAAAACATACACTTCTTCATGCAATTCACCATTCAGAAATTCATCAAAATCAATGCCTCTTTCCTAAACATAACCCTTTGCAACAAGCCTAGCCTTATACCTGTGAACTGTTCCATTAGGTTTATGCTTCAGCTTGTATACCCACTTAGTGCCAATGGCCTCCTTGCCAAGGAGGCAAGCCACATAAAGACCATGTACCATTTTTCATTATAACATCATATTCACATTGCATTGCAGCCATCCAATGTTTTGAATTTTGTGCTTCATCAAACGAAACACGTTCAATCTTATCACAGAGACTAGAGGCAGCCATAGCATAGATATCTGATGCAAAAGAGGCACTACGAGAGCCTAAATGAGTACAATATGATAGAGTTGCATCTAATTTGTTGTCACGCAAAGTTTTCACCAGCCATTTTTGGCATAGTTTTTGCCTGCTCAATATCAGCTCTCTCATCAACAAGTGCATCATGTAAATTTGCATCACAAATGGAATGATTTGCATCATCATATGAAACCTGCAAAAGGTTGAGAAGTTGCCTCATTAGGACCAGCACTAGACTATCTACGTATAAAAAGAGGCAGCAAAGAGCTAACAGATGTCTCCTTAGTACATGAAAGTAAGGGCTGAATAGCATCTTCCACAAAAACAACATCACAGCTAACCAAAATGCGTTTAGTCTGTGGATGATACAGATGATAGCCTTTGCTTTTAGAACTATACCAAAAAAGAAAATTTTACTGCTTTATCATCCAATTTTTTGCGATGTTGTTCAGGCACTAATGCATATGCCAAACAACCAAAAACACACAGATGAGCATCAAATGGCTTGCAACCATGCCAAGCCTCATATGGAGTGATAGATTACAGTGCTTTAGTGGGACATCTGTTAAGTACATATGCTGCACACATGACAACCTCAAGCTAGAAACTAAGTGGTAAAGCCTAACTCTTGACCATACACCTCACCATCTCCATGAGTGACTTGCTCTTTTGTTTTGAAACCCCATTCTTTTGAGGTGTATATGGCACTGTACACTGATGTTTTATCCCACATTCATCGAGAAATGCATTAAAGTTAGAAGACATATATTCCCCCCCTCGATCAGAACGGAGGGTGTCCATTTTACATGCTGACAAATTTTCAGCCAAAATCAGAAATTGTTTGAAGCACATAAACACTTTGGAATTTGAATTCAATGGATATACCTATGCATACTTGGAAAAATCATTGATGAAAGTCACGAAGTAAAGATAGTTCCCAAAAGAAGGTGTCTGCATAGGACCAAGTCGCCTGAACTGAACCATCTTTTGGAAAGGAGGAATGCTACATTTCTCCCAAAAGATGGCCTTCACAAACATGTTTTCTGGGTGCCTCAAGCTTGGGCAAAGAGGACAACATTTCAAATTTTTGCAGGCATAGCAAACTAGCAAAATTCAGATGACCAAAGCATGCATGCCAAAGCTTTGCATTTGACATAGCCTAAGAATCATGTACTGAACATGCCAAATTATTTACATATCTTTCATAGTCTATGAGCTTCTATAGCCCATGACATAAAATGCAAGAAGCAATAACGACGTTGCCATTTGACTGATCATGAACTATACATTTGTCATCAACAAATTTCACAACCAAGCCAATCTTGGCTGATGCAAAAACTAATAATGGATTTTTCTTGATCCCTGGCACAAATAAAGCATCTGACGAAGTGAAAGAACTACCATCAGTAGTAGTCAAAATGATCTTACCAACTCCCATAAGAGGATATGAGAAGTTGTTGGTGCATGTAACAGTATTCCCTGTAGGGGTAGGCTCGAGTGAAGAGAAGAAACAGCGCTGCAAGGTTATATGTTTGGTCACCCCACTATCAAAGTACCAAATATCTGAGTCTACTACAGACATGCACTGCTCATGAGAAGATGGGTAAAAACTGCAAACAGTAGTAAACGCCCAATCTTCATCCTGCACAAGACTAGCAGACTCTATTTTCAGTGTAGAGGCCTCCACAACAACCATTCCGGCCTCTTTCTTCTTTGAATCTTTAGCAGCCACTTTTGGATCTTAATGATATGATCATTTGCTTTATAGTATTTGCAAAACAATTTTTGCTTTTTTGATTTCTTCTCATCTTTCTCTTCCTTCTTCAAATGTGCAGCATTTGTAGATTTCTGCTTACTAATAGAAGAGCTCCATTTACCTTTTACCTTCTGACTAGCTAGGAAATCTTGATCTACAACATGCATGATGGACCTGTTCTGCCTAGATTAAGCTTCCTACAACAGAACAAAGACTAACTCCTCAAATGACAAGGCATTTGGATTGCCTTTCATCATCAAACAAAGAGTAGAAGCAAAAATCTGATATGAGTCAGGAAGACCATTCAAAACAATCTACATAAGCGAGCTATTTGGTATAACTTCATCAGTAGAAATCAACTGTTCTTTCAAATCCTTGATCTTTGTGAGAAAATTGTCCATAGAATCACCTTCATTCATGTGCTCGCTCTCCAATTGTTTTCAGAGTTAAGCAACACGAGCCTCATTCCTAGCCTAGTACAATGTGGTAAGTGTATCCCAAGCATCCGTAGCTGTTCTGCAAGAGCGAATGTGAGGAATAATGGCATGTTTGATAGACATAACTATCAATGCATGTGCGTGAGCATCTCTACCATCCCAACAAATTTGCTCTATAGTAGGTGCAATAGAAACAGCAACACGAATAGGAGTCTACAGAATATCATCATCTTTGACACCATCTCCATCAGCTCCAGCACCTGTATTTGCAGTACATGTGTTCGCAGGTGTAACAAGACATCTTTCAACACCCTGCACAATATTCCATAGTCCTTTTGTGACCAATACATGATGCATCATATAAGCCCACAATGGGTAATTCATACCATCCAACTTATTGTCAACAACCAACATACAAAATACATCACTGCTTTCAGCCATGGCCACTGATTAGAATACCTTTGATGTAGAAAAATGACTATATCTAAAAAAGTTGAATAGAACTACCCAAACAAGTTCTGCTAGACCTATATCAAACTTCGCGACGCTTATACTGGCAAACCAAGACTGGTATATATCTTTGGCACAAAAAGACAAAATAACCTGCACAAGCACTACGATAGTGCATTTAGAGGCCGAAACAAGCTCAGATCGCGATTTTGGCACCAGAAAGCAAAGATGTTTTGATCTCTGAAACACCCTGAGTATTCTTATCAAATTTCAAGCGATTATGAGGCTACAACCAGAGAGGTGTAGACAACACCCTAGATGAGGCGAGGACCTGCTCTGATACCAATTGTTGGAGTTAGACATCTGCGGAAGCGCGTGAATAGCACAAGGAAGAAGAAGAAGCTTGGAGCATAACACACAATACTTAATGTATTACCACTAGAATGTACAAAAGATAAGTAGCCCATTAGAGCAAATCTATATATACAAGCCGGGGAAAAAAACCTCCTAAAGAGGGAAAAGAGTGCCCAGTGGTTGTAGAGTGTTCACACATATCACTACTTAAATATATCAACAATCAAGTTTGTGACGTTGTTATGATGGCACAAGAGCATATGCCAAACAACCAAACATGCACATATGACTAACAATAGGCTTATGTCCATTCCAAGCCTCATAAGGAGTGATGACTCTCAATGCTTTTGTAGGGTAGTGATTCAACACATAGTTTGCACACATGATCGAGTCCATCCAAAACTTGTCAGGAAGGTGCTTTCCTTTAACCATACATCATGCCATTTCAAGGAGTGTTCTATTTTTACGCTCAACAACACCATTTTTTTGAAATGTATATGGCACCATACATTGGTGTAAAATTCCTCTTTCATGAAGAAAAACATTAAAATCATGTGACATGTATTCCCCACCGTGATTTGTGCATAGAGTCAAAATCTTGTTTGAAGAAAATTTTTCAGCCATAGTTAAAAATGCTTTGAAGCAAAATAAAAACCTCATTCTTTGCTTTCATATGATACACCCATGTACAATGAGTAGCATCATCAATGACAGAAACAAAATATACATGCTTCCCAAAAGATGGAGTCTTGATGTGACTACATACATCACTATGAACAATCTACAATTTTCTTGTAGTGTGTGTATGAATATCTTTTGAAAAAGAAGCAAAATGCATTTTTACAAGAATGCAACCTTCACATGCAAGCTTTTCAATGGGCTCAAGTGTTGGGAAACCAATAACCATGTTTGTCTTTTGCAAGTAAAGCAAACTATTGAAGTTCAAGTGACCAAAACAAGCATGCCAAAGCTCCATTTTAGCCATGGAAAAACTATGAGCAACCAAGGAATTTAAGACAACCCTCTTGCATGTATCCAAGTGATACAAACCATTACATAATGTACTAGAAATCACAATAATATCACCATTGCTGAGCATGAAACAAAAACCTATCATCAACAAAGTCTACATGAAGTCTAGCTTTGGCAATTAATGGAACTGAAATTAATTTCTTCTTGATATCGGGTACATACAATGCATTTTTCAAGAGAATCATGCCTCCATTTGTAGCCATAAGCTCAATTTATCCTACTCCAATGATAGGATAAGAGGCATTGTTTTCACACACCACATGTCCTCCTTTGGGCACATCTTTTAAAGATGCGAAAAAACCTTTTTTATGATCTTATGTGCTTTAAAACGCCACTATCAAAGAATCAATCCGAATCAGCCCCACTCACAACCATACATTTAGAATGCAGTGACACATCATAATGACATGTAACAACACATGCCCAAAAATCTTGAGCCATGTTGACTTCAACTTTCTTTGCATTTGAAGAATTTTGAGCAATAGACACGTCAGACTCCTTCTTCTTTTCATTGCGCTTAACAAGCTTTCTACTCATCAATCGTATGGCCGTCTTTTTGGAAATATTTTCATCTCTTATTCTTTTGCAAATCATCATCATTAGAGGAACGAGTGGAAGAGGAAGGTTGAGGTTTTGGTTTTGGTGAACCCAAAGTTGAATCATAATCAGTTTCAACATTAGCCATTATCATCTTAGTTGTGAAATTTGATGATGAGAGGTGTACAATTCTTGATCTGTCAAATGGTGATGTTATTACTGACATTTTATGTCTTGGGCTATATAAGCTCATAGATTATGCAAAATCTGTGAATGATTCAGCATGTGCAGTTCAAGATTCTCAGGCTATGTTAGATGCAAAGCTTTGGCATGCATGCTTTGGTCATCTAATTTATGCTAGTTTGCTATGCCTGCAAAAATATGAAATGGTGACTTCTCTACCCAAACTTGAGGAACCTTGTAAACATGTTTGTGAAGGTTGTATTTTGGGCAAAATGGAGTGTTTCTCCTTCCTAAAATATGGTTGAGTTTGAGCTACTCAGGAATTATAGCTTGTTCACAATGATGTATGTGGTCCTATGTAGACACACCCTTTTGGGAACCACCTTTATTTTGCAAATTTTATTGATGATTTTCTAGGCATGCATAGGTGTATTCACTGAAATCAAAGTCTGAAAGTGTTTACGTACTACAAAGAGTTTATGGTTTTGGCCAAAAATATGTCAGCATGTAAAATGGGAGCCCTCCATTCTAATCGAGGGGGGAATACATGTCTTCTTATTTTTATATGTTTTACAGATGAACATGGGATAAAACACCAGTATAGAGTGCCGTATACACCTCAATAGAATGGAGTTTCTGAAAGAAAGAATACGTCACTTATGGAGATGGCAAGGTGTATGGTCAAAATTCAAGCTTTACCACATAGCTTCTAGCTTGAGGCTACTATGTGTTCAACATATGTACTTAAGAAGTGTCCCAAAAAATCATTGCATTATATCACTCCATATGAGGCTTGGCATGGTTGTAAGCCATCTATTTCTCATCTATGTGTCTTTGGTTGTATGGCATATGAATTAGTGCCTGAACAACAAAGCAAAAAATTGGATGATAAAGCAATAAAATGTATTTTTTTTGGGTACAGTTCTGAAAGTAAAGGCTATCTTTTGTATCATCCACAAGCGAAGCACATTTTGGTTAGCCATGATGTTGTTTTTGTGGAAGAAGCAATTCAACCATTACTTTCATGTACTTAGGAGACATCAGTTAGCTCCAAATATGTGTATGACATTTTGCTACCCCTTTTTATAGGTGGACAATCAAGTGCTAGTCCAAATGAGGCAATTTCTCATCCTTTATAGGTTCCACATGATGATGCACATCATTGCATTTTTTATGTAGATTTACATGATGCACTTGTTGATGAGAGGGCTGATATAGAGGAGGCAAAAACCATGCCTAAATGGTTGGTGAAGACTTTGCAAGATAGCAACTTACATGCACCTTTGTCATATTGAAATCGTTCAGGCTCTCATAGTGCTTCTTTTGCATTAGATTACTATGCTATGGTGCCTCTAGTCTTTGTGATGAGAATGCGGCTCTTTCTTTTGATGAAGCACAAAATTCAGAAAATTGGATGGGTGCCATTGGCACTAAATGTGTATACAAGCTGAAACATAAGCTTGATGGAATAGTTGTTAGGTATAAGGTTAGGCTTGTTGCAAAAGGTTATGCTCAAGAAAGAGGCATTGATTTTAATGAAATGTTTGCACCCACATGCCAAATGACTACTATTCGTGGCATTTGTACACTTGGAGCTCATCATGGTTGGAATGTACATCGGTTGGACATTAAAATTGCATTTTTGAATGGTGATTTACATGAATAAGTGTATGCATTTCAGCCCCATGTTTTTGTACAAAAAGGGCATGAAAACAAAGTGTGGAGGTTGAAAAAGGCATTATATAGTTTGAAGCAAGCACCACATGCTTGGTGTGAAAAGATACATGCCTACTTGATTGCACATGGTTTTGAGAACAGTCCAACTGAGAGGACCTTATATGTTAAGTGTGCAAATGATGTGCTTCTGATCATTGTTGTCTATGTTGATTGTTGGGAAAGATGGATGGACACTTCAAGTGATGAGTAGGTACAACCAAATCTTGCTTAGTACCAGCCCTTGGTGACTTTAGAGTTGATATGTGGGCCCTCTTAGCTTTCCAATGACACCATAAAAGTGCCTATGTACTTTGGAAATGATGTATGAAAAATTGAATCAAAATAGACTTCTTCCAAATAGAAGACTCAATGAAAACCTTCTATTTTTGATCATACACCTGCTGCTTGTAATGCTTAGTGCTACCAATACAGTAGGAATTGGAAAAATTCCTTTTAGAGGTATCTAATTCACTTAGTAAGCTAATGATTCCAAGTGAAATCTTTTGAAATGATGCACTATACACAGAGCAATCAATTTAGCAAATAAATCATTACCCCTGATTTTTTAGGACCTCTGTAGAGTTTGACTGATTACAAATATTCTCAAGTAAAAAAGAAATGACTTTTACAAAGGTGAAAGGATAAACTTCCTCTAGCAATGGTTTCCATGGAACTTCATATCTTTATGAACCTCAAGCCAAATGTGTGGGCTTGGACTTTGCACCAACAACTCCCCCTCAAGCCAAACATTTTGGCTTGGTCTTCATCTTCAATCTTCATGAATGTCCTGCAATCCAATCATTGATTTAAACCTGCAAAGTTTTGTACCATCTAATGCTTTAGTCAACAAATCTTCACACATATGCCTGCTGAATATCCTTGCTCAGTAGCTTCTCTCTCACATAATGATAGTGGATCTCTATATGCTTGGTCCTAGCATGATAAATGGGATTAGCTGCAAGGTGTAATGAGCTTGTATTATCTCCAAAGATCATTGGAGATGTAGTGTGCAAACCTAAATTTGTATACAATAATTTGATCCATATAGCCTCTTGAGTAGCATTGGCCAATCCTCTATACTCTAGCTCTGTAGAAGATAAAGCAACAATAGGTTGCTACTTTGATGACCATGATATTGGTTTATCACCTGCAAACGATAAGTATCCTGAGGTACTCCTCCTATCATCTTTGCATCCTGCCCAATCTGCATCTGAATAAATCTTAATGTCCAAGTCTGATGTATAAGGGAAATACAACCCATGATGTTGAGTACCCTTAAGGTACTTCAAGATCCTTTTGGTAGCCTCCAAGTGAGGTGCCCTAGGCTTGTGCATAAACTAACTTAGCACACTTATTCCATAAGCAATGTCTATCCTTGTCAAGGTAGCATAGTTCAAGCTTCCCACTATGCTTTGATAACCTGCAATGTTCTCAAGTACATCACCTTCATGAGCACTTAATTTTAGGTTTACCTCCATTAGAATACTTGCAATTTTGGCATCCTGCAAATGGATCTTCTTCAACATATCCTGTATATACTTTCTCTGAGTAATGTAAATTCCAGAGTTAGTATAGACTAACTCAAGTCCAAGAAAATATTTTAGTGATCCAAGGTCACTAATTTTGAATTCCTTCATTATCTGATTCTTAATCTGTTTGATGCCATTAGCATCATAACCTGTAAGTATGATATCATCAACATATACACATAGGTATATTACCTCTGAATTACTTCTCTTGATGAATAGAGAAATATCTGCTTTACTCATGACAAAACCTTGGTCTTGAAGGTATGTAGTGAACCTATGGTTCCATGCCCTAGGTGCCTGCTTCAATCCATAAAGAGTTTTGTTCAATTTACATACATAAGTTACCTTGTTTGGGTCCTCATAGCTAGGAGGTTGAGACATGTACACCTCCTTTGAAATCCAGCCATTTAGAAATGCATTTTTTACATCCCACTGATACATGTTCCAATTCTTTGATGCAGCCACACTTACCAATACTCTGATGGTTGGCATTTCGGCTACATTTGAGAAAGTTTCATCATAATCAATTCCTTGGGTTTGTGCAAAACCCTTAGCCACAAGTCTAGCTTTGTACCTGCTTATTGACCCATCAGAATTCCTTTTGATCTTATAGATCCACCTAGAACCAATCATCTTCATAGACTCCTTCTTCGGTACTAGTTCCCAAGTATCATTCTCCTTGAGTGCTTCAATTTCTTCATCCATTGCTTCCTTCCATTCTGCCTTGATCTTGTCTTCTTCATATGATTCTGGTTCTTCAAATGAAAAATCTTTTGCAAGATAAACAGAGTGCTTAGTAACAAGGGAAGTGTCATACCCATATCCTGATGGGCTTCTTGCTCTCCCTTTGTGATCTTCTGATTGCTTGGTTAGATGATTTAGATATATCCTCCAATTTCTTCATCTTGAGTTTGCCTTTGGACTTCTATCTTGAACTCTTCAAGATTGATGATGCCCTCATCATTTGAATTGATGTCTTCATTTTGAGTAGGCTCCTCCTTAGTGAGGCTTGGAAACTCCTCTTCCAACTCATAAGGTACTTTTACCTTCCTGCATTCATTATCAAACCAAGAATCATTTTCATCAAAGAAAACATCTCTATTGACCATGAATCCCTTGTTTGAAGGATTGTAGAACCTGTATCCTTTCTGATTTAGATCATACCATATGAAGATACATTTCTCTGCCTTAGGGTCTAGCTTAGCTCTTATCTGAGAAGGGATATGCACATATGCTACACATCCAAATATTCTGCAATGATCAAGTGAGGGTCTTCTACCATGCCATGCTTCATATGGGGTCATCCCATCAGGTGATTTGGATGGCAAACTATTTACAAGATAAGTGGTAGTAGATACACTCTCTGCCCATAAGTAGTTAGGTAATTTTTTCTCATTTAACATTGACCTAGCTGTTTCAACAATTAACCTATTTCTCCTTTCTGCTACCCCAGTTTGCTCAGGGGTATATCTTGTGGTAATTTCTCTCTTGATTCCTATGTCCTGCAAGAATATATCAAACTCATTTGAGAAGTACTCAGCTCCTCCATCTGACCTTAGCCTTTTTAGGTTTCTCCCTGTTTGATTCTCAACAAGTGCAAGATACTTTTTAAAGCACCTGAATACTTCATCCTTATGCTTCATAAAGTACAATACAGTCCACCCATTGTAACCATCAATGAAAGATACATAATACCTTGATCTAGAGATTGAGGGATCCTTGCTTGGTTCCCATACATCTGTATGAACAAGTTCTAGATAATCCTCATGCATGTAGCCTTTCCTTGAGAAGGGTAACCTGTGAGACTTTCCAAACTGACAAGCACCACACTTATAAATCATGTGTTGCTTGGAGACATTAGGTATCCCAAGCACACATTGATCTCTGCATATTTGTTTCAAGGTTCTTTCACCTACATGCCCTAATCTTTTATGCCAAATTTCAAGCTCTGATAATGTTTGATCTTTATAACTATAAAGTGCAATGTTCCTTGTATCCTCAAGTTCAAAAGTAAATAGTCTACATGTCTTTCCTCCTTTGGCAATTCTCTTGAACCCATGCTTGGGATCCTTCACAAATGCTCCATATTGGTTGAATCTAACCTGCAAACCTTTTTCCACAATCTGTCCAACACTCATCAAATTCTTAGTAATTGTTGGTACATATAGAACCCTACTCAACAGATTCTTGTTTCCATCAACGGTCTTAACATTTCCAACTTTAATCATTGAGTGCTTTGTGTCATCACTTGTTTGTACCTGATGCTTACCCTTTGGTTCCTCAAGGTCAGAGAGAAGAGCTACATTGTCTGCCACATGATTTGAGCATCTTGAGTAATTGTAGAAGAGGTGATCATCATTTATACCTGGTTTTGAAGTCATGTTCATAATCAAAAGAGAATCTTCTTGCTCCTCTGTGTAGTTGTTGTAGTCTTTCCTTGATTTGTAACCTCCTTGGTAGTTACTATTGTAGTTGTTGTCGTAGTTGTTGTTGTATCCTTGGTGATGATTGAATTTGCCTCTTGATTGTGTATATCCACCTCTTTGATATCCTCTTCCTCTCTGATTCTTGAAGTTCTTGAAACACTCATCTGTAGTATGATTTGATAAACCAAAAATATTGCATGATGAGGAGTTATAAGGTCTCCCCCTACCTTGCTTACCTCCTCTGCCCCTTCCTCTTGATGATCTACCTCTCCCTGCATAGTTGACTTGGGAGGTAGTTCCTTCATCTTCTACCTTCTTGCTCTTGCCTTTCTCTTTAGACTTATTCTTATCAGTGTAGAGGGCAGAAGAGGTATTACCTCTTGATGAATCTCCATTTTTGTTGAGCTTGTCTTCATGGGTAAATAGTTGCCCCATGAGTGTGGTAAGGTCTGGAATCTGCATTTCCATGTACAAGTCCATGGCAGTTGTGAAGCTCTCCCATTTGTCATCAGCTTTAATACCATTGATTACTTGCCTTAAAATCTGCTCCTCTTCAATTTCTTCTCCTATGCTTGCCAATTGATCTACTACATCTTTGACTTTGGTCACATACTCTGAGATAGCTTGCTTAGGTTGCTTTCTTTGAGTGGTGAATTCAATCCACAATTGATTCTTCCTGGCCCTTGTGTTGGAAGAGAAATAAGAAGACAATGTTTCCCAAGTCTCTTGGGATGTCTTACAATTCCTAATATGTGGAAGAAGAAAATCAGAGATTGAGTTAAGTAAGTAGGACCTTGCTAATGCATCCTTGGCACACCATGTGTTGAATCTTTCATGTTCTTCTCTTGTAGGTTGTCCTTTGCTTTTGAATATGGGCATCTCCTCATCTCCTGAGATGTATCCATAGAGGCTCCTTCCTTGCAACTATGTCTTCATCCTCAGAGACCATGCCTAATAGTTGTTCTTGTCCAATTTATCAATGAAAGAAGGAAAACCCTCTCCCATTTTAACTTAACTTTGCTCTGATACCACTGTTGGGAAAGATGGATGGACACTTCAAGTGATGAGTAGGTACAACCAAATCCTGCTTAGTACCAGCCCTTGATGACTTCAGAGTTGATATATGGGCCCTCTTAGCTTTCCAATGACACCATAAAAGTGCCTATGTACTTTGGAAATGATGTATGAAAAATTGAATAAAAAAAGACTACTTCCAAATAGAAGACTCAATGAAAACCTTCTATTTTTGATCATACACTTACTGCTTGTAATGCTCAGTGCTACTAGTATAGTAGGAATTAGAAAAATTCCTTTTAGAGGTATCTAATTAGCTTAGTAAGCTAATGATTCCAAGTAAAATTACTTGAAATGATGCACTATACACAGAGCAATCAATTTAGCAAATAAATCATTACCCCCAATTTTTTAGGACCTCTATAGAGTTTGACCAGTGAGTGCTTCGATGCACTTTTCTCTAAATTGGCTGAATAGGTTTGTTTCAAGCTTTGTCAGCCTGTAGATAACTTGGAGCTGATTCCAACAAGCTATAGATCATTGAAATTGGTTGAGAAATGACTGAGATATGAACAACACAAGTTTACAGTTAAGGATGACTATAACAGAGAGATCATAGATGAACAATGTAGATGTATTGTATTAATGAACAATGTTGTACAAGATCATAGGCTTGTTAATCATAGCCTTATGATGGAGAGTAGTGTAGGCTACAATGTAGGCCTTACACACATACAAAATGGCAATGGAGAGCTCAAATAATGAAGCTACTAACCATGACTTTTTCAAGTGACTTTATATAAGTGTTGTATTCAAAGTTGAATTTGAATTCAACTTTTGGCTCTCTCTAAAAGTGATCCTTCATTCTAGGAGATATTCCCTCAATGAAGTAGTTACTTTTCTAACTAACAAGTCCACAACTTTTTGGTAGGTGATTACAAATATTCTCAAGTAAAAAAGAAATGACTTTTACAAAGGTGAAAGGATAAAATTCCACTAGCAATGGTTTCCATGGAACTTCATATCTTTATGAACCTCAAGCCAAATGTGTGGGCTTGGACTTTGCACCAACATTGATGACATGCTACTCACTGGCCCTAATGAGAAGCATACTGTTGATAGTTGAGTTTATGTGCTTATACCTTGGTTTGTGTTAGCATACCTTGTTTCATTGGAAGTGTATATTTTTACACCTTTGTGGATGTGCATGTACTAGCTTGAATCATATGTGTAGAATTTAGTTAGCTTTTTTTTTTTGTAAAATTCAAAATAGCTGATTTTATTTTAGATTCAAATGCTTCTGTTGGGTGAATTTAATTTTCATACTATGTCATGTATGTTGCAAGGATTGTGGACATACTTTTATTTCATATATTAGATTTCTTTTCTTGTGGTAAAAAATCATATATGGTTAAAAATTTTCATCATATTCACTATCGTGGTATCTTGGGAAGTTATTAACATGAAAATAAAATATGATTTAATTCATGTTTTAATTTTTCATTAACTTTTACATTATAGTTCCTACATGTGTTAAATGGTTTCCTCAAATTCTCTTTGTACAAGGTGTGTGATTTTTTGAAAATTTTTGAAAAAAGAGCACGTGTCCTGTTTTGGTACCAAACTAGTGTTACAGTGAAGAAGCGACACAAAGATTGAATACCTTCACAAGTACTTGAAAGTACTTAGCTGTGTTTGGATGTACTTTTTGTCTTGAAGTCTAACATGTAGTGAGTGCTTTTGCCTTATTCAAGAAAGCAAAAGCATTGTAATGTTCTTGTATTAATCAAAGTAGAGAGAACTTTTGGGCAAAAATGTGTACTTCTTCTTCTCTAAGTTTCTCCTACAAAGACTCAAGCCCCTTTATCTAAAGAATCACCCGAAAAATATGTCTATAGGGGACTATGATGTTTGCTATTCTGACAGTGTTGCAACCAAACATATTACCTCACAACATAGTTTCTTCAATTTACTTGAGACAGCTCCAACAAGGAAATCACATTATATAACAATACTCTTATCTTGACATGATAATTGGAGAGATAGTTCTTAATACTATTGATGGTAGTACTTTCACACTACTAGATGCCTTATATATATGTCAAGGATCAAGAAAAAAATGTCATCAGTTTTTGCACTGGCCAAAATTGGCTTCGTTGTTGAATTTGTTGATGTGCAAAATCTAAGAATGATTCAACATGTGCACTTCATGATTCTCAGCCTATTTCATATGCAAAACTTTTGCATGCATGCTTCGATCAGCTAAATTTTGCTAGTTTGCTTTGCGTATAGAAATCTCAAATGGTTTACTTTTTTCCCAAACTTGAGACACTTTCTAAGAATTTCTATGGGGGTTGTATTTTAGTTAAAATATAGTGTTCATCCTTCTACAAAGATGGTTTAGTTAGACCTGCACATAAATTGAAGCTTGTTCACAGTGATGTTTGTGGTCGTATGCAAATACTTTCATTCGGGAATTACCCATAATTTGTGACTTTCATTGATGAATTTTCTAGGCATGCATGGGTTTATCCATTGAATGTGAAGTCAAAATTGTTTATGTACTTTAAATAGTTCCTATTTATGGCTGAAAATATTTCAGCATGTAAAATGGGAATCTCCATTCTGATGAAGGGTGAGAGTATATGTCTTCTAATTTTAGTGCATTTATGGTTGAGCTTGGGATAAAACATCGATGTGCAACCATACACCTCACCATCTCCATGAGTGACCTTTTCTTCCTTTCAGTAATTCCATTTTGTTGAGGTGTATACAACACTGTACTGATGTTTTATCCCACATTCATCCCAAAATGCATTAAAATCAAAAGACATATATTCTCCCCCTTGATCAAAACGGAGGGTGCTCATTTTGCATCTTGATAGATTTTCAACCAAAACAAAAAATTGTTTGGAGCACATAAACACTTTGGAATTCGCTTTTACCTTAAAGGGGTAGGCTCAAGTGAAGTGAAGAAACTGTGCTACAAGGTAATATGTTTGGTTGTCCCATTATCGAAGTACCAAACATCTAAGTCTATTGCAAACATACAGTGTCCATGAGAAGATGGGTCATAACTGGAAACAGTAGTAAAAGCCCATTCTTCATTTTGCATAAGATTAGTAGAATCTGTTTTGGGTGTATAGGCCTCTACAACAACCATTCCAACCTCCTCCTTCTTTGCCTCTTTTGTAGCTAGTTTTAGACAACTCTTTATGACATGATCACTTTACAGTATTTGCAAAACAATTTCTGCTTTTCTCTTTTCTTCTCATCTCTGCCATCCTTTTTTGATTGTGCAAAATTAGTAGATTTCTGCTTACTAGTAGATGAGCTCAATTTACCTTTGCCCTTCTGACTAGCCAGGAAAGCTTGATATGCAAGATGCATAATGGACCTATTCTTCCTAGAATGATCTTCGTGCAACATAACATATACTAACTCCTCAAACTTTAAGGCATTTGGATTTTCTTTCATCATTAATCAAAGAGTAGAAGCAAAACTCTGATATGAATCTAGAAGTTCATTCAGAAGAGTCTGCACAAGTGAACTGTCAGGCAAGACTTCATCAACAAAAATCAAATTCTCTTTCAAATCTTTGATCTTTGTCAAAAAACTATCCATGGAATCTCCTTCATTCATGTGCTCACTCTCCAATTGTTTCAGAGATAAGCAACACAAGGCTCATTCCTTGCCTGGTATAAAGTGGTAAGTGTATCCAAGCATCCTTTGCTACTTTGCAGGAGCAAATGTGAGGAATAATGACACGTTTGATAGACAAGACTATCAATGCATGTGCCTGAGCATCTCTGCCATCCCAATGAAGTTACTCTATAGAGGTGCAACAACAACTGCAACACCAATAGGAACTTGAAGAATATCACCATTTTCAATGCCATCTACATCACCTTCAATAATTGTATTTGCAGGTGTAATAAGATGTTTTTCAACACCATGAATAATATTCCATAGTCCTTTTGCAACCAATACATGATGCATCATATAAACCCATAATGGGTAATATGTACCATCCAACTTAACCTCAAAATCCAACCTTTGGAATACATCACTACTTTCAACCATGGCCACTGACTAAAATACCCCGATGTAGAAAAATGATTGTATCTCAGAAATTTGAACATAACTACCTAGTTGAGTTCTGCTAAACCTATAGCAGACTTCGAGGTGCTTATATTGGTGAATCGAAACCTGTATATATCTTTGGCACAAAAAGATGAAATTACTTGCATAGGCACTATGATAGTGCATTCAGAGGTTGAAACGAGCTCTGATTGCGATTTCAACACCATAAATGAAAATTTTTTTGAACTCCTAATCACTCAGAGTATGCTCACTAATTTTTGTGCGATTCTGAGACTGTGATCAGGGAGGTGTCAATGATGCCCTATATGAAGCGATGGCCTGCTCTGATACCAATTGTTGGAGTTTGAGGTCTACGAAAGCATGCGAACAACACAAGGAAGAAGAAGAAGCTTGTAGCACAACACATAATACCAAATGCATTACCAAGAGAATGTACAAAGATAAGTGACCCATTTTGGTTATACGCATATATAGAAGCCGGAGAAAAAACCTCTAAAAGAGGGAAAAAAGTGCCCTGACGGTCCTAGTGTGTTCACACACATCACTAACAAAGTATATCAACACTAAGCTCCACATTGGAAGCACACAGGTGGACCACACCATCTTTGGAGATACATTGCTCTTGGAAATTTGAGAGCTTGGGGTATCTATCTCTCAGTATACATCTCCCTCTGTATTTTTTTCTCAACTCTCTCGACTAGTCTATTCCATTGTACCGTTATTTCTTACACTCTCAAATGTTGATATTATTACACTATCTAGACACAAGGGAAGAAGGAAGTCATGCATATTCAAAGGTGAAGAAAAAAACTAAGAAGGAGAGTCATCGAAGCTATATAAAAATGAATTGTAGCTTGTTTGTAGTTAATTTGTTCTACCCTTTAGAGATGTATTGTTGTAATGGTTGTTGTAATTCAATGTATTGTGAATGGATGAATATATAACATCTTTAGCCACTTCTTTGTAATAATTGTACAATTATTGGAAAGAAGTAGCATTTTACCCATTTTGAATCTAGAATAATATTCAATCTGGGATCTTTGTATAGGGTAATGTCTGCTAAGTTGTATGTTCATTTTGGATCTATTCTTTCTATTCTATTTTGAATCTAGAGTAATATTCAGTCAAAGATGTTTGTATTCATTCTATTCATTTTGAGTCTAGAGTAATATTCAGTCCAAGATCTTTGTATAGGCCAATGTCTTCTAAGTTGTCTACATCTATCATTGGTTTGAGTTGTTAGTGAGTAATCATAGCTCCTTGACATGATGCCCAGTAATAGTAGTTATTCTAGTGGTTAAAGTTGATAAAGAAAGAATTTTGTTAGTTTAGTGGTGATTCTTTCGATTTACCAAGTTCCATATATGTTTGGGTATTAATAACTATTCACAATAATTAAAGCACCAAAATTTTTGATATGACAATAGGAGATTACAAGGAAAAAGATCATTTCCATAGCATTAATGACCACTTCCCTAAGAAGTGACCAACCTTCTAAATTGTCACCTTTTGATAGTTTAGTGCCTGATTTCATAACCCTCTAGTTAGTGGCAATGGGACCCAAATCATATTAGACCTTTGGACTAAGTTAGTACTTAGTACAACACATGGTAAATGCTTGCAACCAGTATGAGAATGGTTTGTTGAAGGGAAATAGGCTTACTAGAATGTGTACATAGGTAGACGATTGACATCCAATAATAATGAAGTGAGTAAATAAGAGAGAGATTGATAAGGGTTGCAACATGTTAACTACATGTTTCATCCTAACATATTCACTACATGTAGAAGACTAGGCTAGTGCCCCACATGTAGAAGAAGAAGCAATTTTTTGTTTTGTTTTTAGAACCAATTTCATAAAAAAATTCAATAACTTCTTAAGTGCTTTAAGTGGTAACTCAAGAACTAAGTTCAAGAAAGGAATGAATGGGTCCCAACTACTTATCACCTAGATAAACTAGACTAAATTAGGAAGAAACCGAAGTAAAATGCATAAGTTTACAAAATCAAAGAAGAGTGTAGCCAACCAAAGGGGAAATTTAGTGACATAGCATGCTAATAAAGTTCTTACAGGAGGAAATAAAGTATCTAATTCAAAAGAATCATATTTTCTCTTGAAAAGTATCCATTAACTTAAAGGCTACCCCCATCAAAGCACCAAAGACACATTGAAGTAGATCTAAATTTTACTTTGAAGAACTTTTTTTCTCAAAGTTCTTGGAGGATTCACCCCAAATTATTTTAGAGTTTGCTTCTATCAACAATCATCATTTCATATAATCTTGGAAATATATCTTCACTAGCAAGTTTTACCAATTCTTAGAATTATTCACCAAAGGATATTGAAGCCCCCAAGAATAGGTACTCAATGATCTCCACATGGCTTCTTGAAGAGGAGGCAGACACCCAAGGAGCAACAACTTAGAAGATCAAGTGGAGTATCCACAAATTCAAATAATAGGCCTAGTACTCTAGATCCCTAGGGAATTACAAATGAGCTAGATATGCATGCTTGGATGTTTGAGAACCATTATAGTATATTGAATGGCAACCGCTATCTGATGTATAAGTTCATATTCTTTCAAGCCACTTTGGTGCATGAAAGAGTCAAATGGTTGATTGAATTCGAGTCCAACTCCAACCACTTTCTAGACTACAAGGCTCTTGGGAAAGAATATTTTTAATAGATTTGGGCATACCAAATCCATCTTGTAGTTGTATGACATATCACAAGATCTTTGATAAGAAACTCATTAGTTGGTGTTGAGTTATGCTATCAAATTATGGAGCCCTTATAGATAGTTTGCTATTGATAGAAGGTCTCCACCCTATGTGGTACTATGATGGTTTGTTCATGTTCTTACACTTAGATTCAGAGACATAACATGGGTATATGGTGTCAAAAAGGTTCTTTCAAATGATATAATCCCAATCAAGCTAAAAGTAGAAAGTAAACTCAACTTGTCTACAACCAAGAAGACACTGGTGAAATAGTTAAATATCTACATCCATTGGAGAGGCATATGGTGAATGCCATGCTAGAACCCACAAAGATGCTATGAGGAGTTTACTATGCTAGATGTAGAACCTCTAGGTATATAACAAGCTCTTCAACATTGAATCAACTTTATTGTGTTATTTGTGATATGGCTAATCAGCAACACCACAAGCTTCCTATGAAAAGTTTACTATGCTAGATGTAGAAATTTTAGGCACACAACAATCTCTTCTGCATCAAATGAACTTTATTGTGCTATTTGTGCTTCATGCAAGATCAACTGCCACCCATCAGGTTGGTGTGCACTATTATGCTCAGTCTAATGATTCAACTTTTTCACCATAGTACTATATTGTTGGTCCATCTAATAACTTTAACCAACAATGAATCAATAGCACAACCACCACCACTCAAGATATTATCTTCTATAGCTTCAATGCGCCCATCACAATCAATATTTTCCACCACCAATATAGCAATAACAACTTGCACCTCCATTGATTAGTACTCTATATCTACTGCTAGTTGATAATAATAAATTTCAACACCAACCACAATACGGGAAAAATAAAAAAGACAAACCATTGTAGTAGTAGTGGGGAGATGGACATCATAATTACCAAACTCAAAGAAATAGATTACAAAGATATGTACGGATTAGATCTTCCATTCTACCAACACTGAGTAGTGCTAAAATCATAGGCTACAACAATTTCATAGCAATGTTATAGGAAGAGTTCAAACTATGTAAAGTTGGTGAAATAGGAAATAGATTTACGAAAAGCGGGTCCTAAAAAAGAATAGGAAGTTACAAGCTAGTATGCTTGATAAGGTAGTGTATTCTTTCATGGATGGATTCATGGTTACACTATAGTTATAGTTCTCTACCATTCATAGATAGTATGCTTGATAAGGTAGTGTATTGTTTCATGGATGGATTCATGGTTACACTAAACTAAGGAGGGCTAAGTTGTATGTACAAAAGATCGCATTTATCATGAACTAGGAAATTTTTGTCTACAAGGTAATGGGGTTCACCCTTTAGAATGCTCATGATGCCTTCCATAGATGTATGCAAAATATTTTTTCTCCATATCTGATCAATTTTGTGCAAGTGTTCTTGGATAAATTTTTGGTGTCTACTTATACTCAAGAGCATTTACGCCATTTTGAGCTCTATTTTAAGCAATTTTGAGATGTCTAAATATGCTTAAATCCCACCAAATTTGTTATTTTTTGCATAATGTGGAAAACTATTAGGGAACATCATTTCAAAACAAGGAATTCTGGTTGACTTAGACAAGTTCAAGGTAGTGCTAGAAGAGCCAATACCTCAATCATCAATAAACCTACAATGGGTGACAACTTATCAATAGTGTAAGGTTCTTTTAACCAAGGCATTGGTGTTACAAACACCAAAGTGGGAGGAATGACTCCATGTATTTGTGGATGCCTTAGATTTGGCAATAGGGAGTGTAATAATGTATAAAATGGAATGTCATGGCATGATCCTATCTATTATGCAAGTACATAACTATCCTCAACAAAACAGAATTGTTCAATGATTAAATGGGAATGCCTTGGACTTCTATACTTTATAAGAAAATGTCAGAATTATTTGCTAAGCAACATATTATCTTTCTTGTGGACCATTATGCACTATTACATTTAGTAAAACAACAAAAACTAAAAAAACTAGAATAATGGGTTCTATTATTACAAGAATTTGGTTTTGATGTTTCACATAGGCCTAGAATTTCTGATACAATCGATGATATTTTATCATCACTTGATTTTTTGGAACCACTAGATGGGGTCAAAGATAATTTTCCATACACATTTTTGTTAACTACTTCAATGGCCAAACCAGATCCTTCTGATATAGTCATCGCTTTGTATGAAATAATGTTTTTTTCCTACACAATGGAGTTGTATCTACAAGAATGACTAAGGGCACAAGATAGAAGATGCCTATATATAGTAGGAAACTTGTTGAAGAATCAATCACAAATTGGACATAAAGTTTAAGGTCAAAGTCTAAGAAGAAAAGCACATGCCTATGTGAAGGGAAAATTTCACACATGTACCATATTTGTAAAGTTAGACTTAAATTTAGTTCTAGAATTTTCAAAAGGCACAAGATTGAGAAAATCTATATAAACTAGTTTGTATCAATAGATGGGAAAGGAGAGAAAAAGAAAGAGAAAAAAGAAAAAGAGAAAGAGAAAGAGAAAGAGAGGTTTTGTATGACTAAGTATAGTCGAGATTCTCTAAGTAAGAAAGAAACTATAAATTTTTGATTTTTTCATAGTTATGAGAAGAACTAATTAAAGTTCTGTGTATGAGACTCTCTCCTCCATCTTACTTTGCCTACTGTGTAATGATCTCAAGAGTTCAAGTTTCCCAAGCAACTGGATGCTTGGCATCGAGTTTGTACTGATAAGTCCTTGTTTTATTTTCTAAGTTTTTACCTATTGTTGAATCTTCTTAAAAACATGAGCTTTGTGGAGCAAGTTGATGTGTGGCATTGAGTTTTAGCACAAAGTCGATGCCTAGCATCGAGTTCCATTATAAAAGTCTTTTTCTTCATATCGTGTTTGAGGGGGTATTTCAAGTGCTAAAAAAGTGGCCAAAAACACACCAATTTTATGACTAGCATCGACTTCTTGCTGCAAGTCGATGCTATATTGAAAATGTTCAAAAATGGACAGGCACTTTTACTAAAAGAAGAAGCATTTCCTATTTTGGCAATTAGATATAGTCATCTTGTGAAGGCCATAACTTGGTGTGTAGTGCAAAGTTTTTAACAAGTAATAGCTTCTTGGAAAGCTCTTCTCTTTCTACTTTCGTCCACTTGAAGAACGTGGCAAAATAATATTTGTCCTAAGAGAAATAAGCAAAAGAGTGAAGGTATGTTATTTCAGTGACTAGAAATTTCTAAAGAAGTAAAGTTCTGAGTTTGGCTATTATTTCTCAAAGTTTGAAGAAGCATTGAGTTAATGGTGTCCATAGAGGTTGTCTAGTGTCACATTAAATTATTTCTTGTGATGTTTCATACATCAACAAGTGGTATCAGAGTAGAAAGGTTCTAGAGAGTAGAAGTTTTGATGCCTTCTATCTTTGAATGCTTCAGCTTTAAAACTTTAATGAAAACTTTCCAAAACTGGATAGTGGTATGAGAAGTTTTGGAAAGTTTTCATTAAAGTTTTAAAGCTAAAGCATTCAAAGATAGAAGGCATCAAAAGATTACTTCAAAAGTATATTTATACACAAAGAACTCCAAAACCTATTATTCTTTATTCTTTAAACTCACAAGTTGAAGCATAAGCAGAGAATTATGGAAGATCATATCTCCATTGACAAACTGGACAGAGATAATTATCCTGCATGGGTAATGAGAATGGAAGAGTTACTTATGAGTAAGGATCTCATGGTGTACATAACAGGTGAAGAAGAGAAGCCAATATTTGAAGATGAAAGGTGACCAAAGAAAGAGGAACTAGATGCCTTAAAGCATTGGTAGAAGAAGGATGCAAGTGCAAAGGCCTACATCTATAATACAATAATCATTTGCTACCACACATCAGAGGATTGGAATCAGTTGAAGATATATGGAATGCATTGAAATATCATTTCCAAAGTACTACCAAAGCAAGGAAAGAAAGTCTATGATTAGAGTTTACTACATTCAAGAAGAAGCCACGTCAAAGTATTAGTGATTATGTCACTAAGATGAAGGATCTAGTACATAGTCTTGGATCCATAGATGAAGATATTGAAGATCACATATTGATTGCTCAATTGCTTGTAGGTTTGAGAGGAGATGAAATGTGGAAACCTTTTGTCTTGTCAGTAGAACTTCCTTTGAATCATTATGTTCCAGATTTGAATCAACTGCTTGGTTTGATGCTCACATTTGAGCAAAACTCGAAGGGAGATGGAGATAAAGGACAAAGTTCTGCAATGTACATGAAGAACAAGAAGAAATGAGATAAAGGTAAAGCAAAGGATGAAGAGGGATCGAGTTCTCAAGTTTATTATGCAAGAGGTAGAAGCATTGGCAAAGGTTGATTGGTTATGACAAAAAAATATGTGTTCATTGGTTATGATGAAAAGTAGATGGGTTACATGTTGTGAAATCCTCTAACCAAACAATTTCTTGTTTCTAGAGATGTTACTATTGGAGTTAGATGTCTGCGGAAGCACGCAAACAACACAAAGAAGAAGAAGAAGCTTGGAGCACAACACACAATACTGAATGTATTACTAGAGAATGTACAAACATAAGTAACCCGTTAGGGCTATAAGCGTATATAGAAGGGGGGGGGAAAACCTCCTAAAAAGGGAAAAAAGTGCCCCGGTGGTCCTAGAGTGTTCACACACATCACTACCTAAATATATCAACAAATGCCCCCTGGGAGTGACACGGTGGACAAGGAGCCGGCACTCATGTATAAGGAAATGCCAAGCTATGTGGAAATCACTCCACAAAAGGAAGTAAGCCCAAAGCTTTGCGGAAAGCTTCAACTTCTCCCTAGGTAGAGCCGTTGTGAAAAGGTCTGCAATGTTCTCTTGCATGGGCACATATGCCAAGATGCTCTCCAACAGAGAACCTCTCCCTGACATAGTGATAATGCACCTCAATGTGCTTAGTGCGAGCATGGAACAAAGGGTTCCTTGCCCAATGCGCTCCCACTATCAGTGAAGATGGTGGTGGCAGAAGACTGACAACCACCCAAATCAGCCATAAGGCATCTGAGCCACACACACTCAATAGTCACTGTGAAAGCTGCCCTATACTCAGCCTCACAACTGGAAGTGACCATAGTAGGCTGCTTCTTGTTTAGCCAGAATATGCATGAGCTACCAAGCATGAAGCAAAAACCACTCGTGGACACACGAGTGTCATAGCAACCAACCCAGTCTGAGTCAAAAAAAGCATGCAAATCTGGCAGTAGTGATAGTGATCCCCCCTTGGGATAAAACAAGCCAAGTAGTCAGGTACCACTCAAGTAACGAAAGATGCACTTAATTGCTTGCCAATGCTTGACACCTCGGCAATGGATAAACCTGCTCATCTATGAGATAGCAAACTGAATATCTGGCCGAGTAATGCATAAGTAAATCAAGCATCCAACAGCTTGCTCATAGAGAACAACATCAAATGCATCTCCAACATCATGAAGACTCAATCGTAAACCTATTTCCATAGGAGTGGCAATGGGTTTACAGTCTTCAAGGCCAAAACCCTGCAATAATGTGTCAATATATTTCGTTTGACACAAAGCCATTCCACCATCAACGTGCATAAACTCAATGCCCAAATAGTGATGCAAATGCCCCAAATCAGACATCTCAAATGAGGCATGAAAATCAGCCTTAAAATCAGCAATATTCCTCTCATGAGAACTAGTGAGCAGCATGTCATCAACATAAACCACAATGATCAGAAGTACATCATTAGCACGCTTAACATATAAGGTTCTTTCGGTTGGACTATTCTCAAAACCATGTGCAATCAGATAGGCATGTATCTTTTCATGCCCTCCTCAATCAGAATGGAGGATGCCCAATTAACATGCCGATAGATTTTCCGCCAAAACCAAAAACTGTTTGAAGCACATGAACACTTCAGACTTTGTCTTCAATGGATATACCCATGCATGCCTAGAAAAATCATCAATGAAAGTCACGAAGTAAAGATAATTTCCAAAAGAAGCTGTCTGCATAGGACCACAAACATCACTACGTACAAGTTGAAATTTCTGAGTAGCCCGAACTCAACCATCTTTTGGAAATGAAGAATGTTGCATTTTGCCCAGAATACAGCCTTTACATACATGTTTACTAGGTGCCTCAAGTTTGGGTAAAGAGGACACCATTTCAGAATTTTGCAGGCATAACAAACTAGCAAAATTCAAATGACCAAAGCGTGCATGGCAAAGCTTTGCATTTGACATAGCGTGAGAATCATGTACTACGCATGCTGAATCATTCACAGATTTCTCATAATCTATGAGCTTATACAGCCCACGAGATAAAATGCCAGAAGCAATAATCATGTCGCCATTTGACAGAGCATGAACTGTACATCTGTCATCAACAAATTTCACAACCAAGCCAATCTTGGTTAATGCAAAAACTGATAACAGATTCTTCTTGGTCTCTGGCACAAATAAAGCATCTGACAAAATGAAAGAACTACAATCACTAGTAGTCAGAATGATCTTGCCAACTCCCATGACAGGATAAGAGGAGTTGTTGGTGCATGTGACAGTATTTCTTGTAGGGGTAGACTCGAGTAAAGAGAAGAAACTGCACTGCAAGGTAATATGTTTGGTCCCCCACTATCAAAGTACCAAACATCTGAGTCTACTGTAGACATGCATTGCTCATGAGAAGATGGTTCAAAACTGCAAATAGTAGTAAAGACCCATTCTTCATCCTGCACAAGGTTAGCAGACTCTGTGTTTGGAGTAGAGGCCTCTGCAACAACCATTCCAGCCTCTTTTTTCTTTTCCTCTTTTGCAACCGGTTTAGGACAGTTCTTTATGATATGATCATTTCCTTTACAGTACTTGCAAAACAATTTTTGGTTTTCTGATTTCTTCTCATCTTTGTCTTCCTTCTTCGAATGTGCAGAACTAGCAGATTTTTGCTTACTACTTGAAGAGCTCCATTTTCCTTTGCCCTTCTGACTAGCCACGAAAGCTTGATCTACAACATGCATATCGGACCTGTTCTTCCTTGACTGATCTTCCTGCAATAGAATAGAGACTAACTCCTCAAATGACAATGCATTTGGATTGCTTTCATCATCAACAGAAGAGTGGAAGCAAAACTCTGATATGAATTAGGAAGACCATTCAAAACAGTCTGCACAAGTGAGCTATCATGTATAACTTCATTAGCAGAAATCAACTGTTCCTTCAAGTGTTTGATCTTTGTTAGAAAACTGTCCATAGAATCACCTTCATTCATGGGCTCACTCTCCAACTGTTTTTGGAGGTAAGCAACACAAGCCTCATTCCTAGCTTGGTACAATGTGGTAAATGTATCCCAAGCATCCTTACCTATTCTGCAAGAGTGAATGTGAGGAATAATGGCACGTTTGATAGAAAAAGCTATCAATGCATGTGCCTCGACATCTCTGCCATCCCAACGAATTTGGTCTACAATAGGTGCAGCAGAAACGGTAGCACGAACAAGAATATGCAGAATATCATAATCTTCAACATGTTCTACATCAGCTTTAGTACCTACATGTTGAGATATCAAGCTCAACATGTGATGATCCAGGATGACACGTACCAGTTTTTTTGTTTCTCTGACATGTATAGTGGTCACGCCGGTATATTTCAGGGATACTTCATTGAGCTTTATTAGATTTATCTACCGAGAGTGATGGCACATTTGTTTCTTGCCAGCTCACTCATTCGCAGACATTAGGTTTTTCCTTATGTACTGGTCTTTAAATATTGCACTTGTTGTATTCTTGTTTTTAGGTCATTCTTGTACATTTCTTTTATGTAATAGAAGAAGAAGAAGAAGATCATTCTTCCTTGCCTCAATCTGTGTGTGCGCTTCTCCTTGAGAGTGTGTGTGTGAGCTCTCTTCCTTATCTCCTTCCTCGTGACATGGTATCAGAGCCAGGTTGGCTATAGAGAGCTCGTGGAGAAGGTGATAGTGAAGACTACGCGGCAAGGCATGGAGAAAACGTGATTTCACAAACGGCCTCTGTTTGCTACGAAAATCAAAGTTTTGGAGCCATCTCGACCTCCGTTTCGAGCCCGCAAGGTGGGGCCCACAGAAAAAACAGGTCAGTTTCAAAAACTGTAACTTGCGTTGTGTTCGGCGACACTCATATATTGCAGATTCAGAATTTCAAGCAATTCCGTGTACTGTTGATACACGAAAACTGTGTTTTTCTGAGATCGAATTGTCATGTCATAGTGCAACAGTGTTCAAGTAGAAGTGCTGCTTGTAGTGTGTTGCGGTGTTGTGAATTGTTGCAGAAATGGCAAACACAGATGGAATGAGTCAGCTTATGAGCGATAAGCTGGACAACAACAACTTCCATGCTTGGAGATTCAGAATGAAGAATTTCCTGATGGGAAAAGGTTACTGGAAGTACATCCAAGGAGAGAATGAAAATGCTCCGCAATTACCAGAAAGGAATCAGACTGCAGAACAGTTAAGAGCATATGAGGAATGGAATCAAGGAGCACGAAAGGTAATGTATTGGCTATTTGTTAGCATACAGGATAGCATGATTGGACACATACAGGATGCCAAGACTCCAAAAGAGGCTTGGAACAGTTTGGTCACTTTGTACGAGACCAATACAAAGGCACGTAAATTGCAACTCAAGAACGCGCTGCATACATTGGAGAAAAAGAGCATGTCGGTAAGTGACTACACTCTAAAAATCAAAAGCATATGTGAGTCACTTGCATCTATTGGCGTGAATGTAGATGATGATGATAAGGTGGAAGTGTGCCTTCGTGGTTTAGGAGCTGCATATAAGCAGTTCAGAACTTCTATACAGACCAGGGAAAATATTCCGAATTTTGCTAATTTGGTCTCTATGTTGATTATTGAAGAAAAGAATCTTGGTGAGGATTCAAACTCCCAAGGAAAGCCCAGTTCTGAGCAGGTATTCTACTCTGGCAGAGGAAGAGGCAGAGGTAGAGGTTTTGGAAGTGGAAGAGGAAACAGTAACCAAGACCAAGGTCAACAACAGAATCATGCAGGAGGAAGAGGACAGTTTCGAGGCAGGGGGAGCCAAAGAGTTCACAAAAATTTCCAAAGAAATGATTCAGGTAATGATAATAAAGGATGTTGGAATTGTGGTAAACGTGGACACTTTGAACGTGATTGCAGGTTACAGAATCAAAATAACAGAAGGAAGCAAAACAACTATGCATCCACAAGTGGAGATGATTCTGAGAAGTTGTTTATGGTTCAACATCACATGATGAATACGATGTCTGCTGGTGTTTCAAAATTGAATGATAATGTCTGGTATGTTGATTCAGGTGCTTCAAATCACATGGCCAGTCATGCAGAATGGTTTACTAGTTTGCAGAAAATGCCAGTTCCTGGATATGTTGAAACAGGTGATAACACATCGCATCCTATTGAGCATACAGGAAACATAGCATTGTCTATGGAGGACGGAAAGGTAAAACATCTCGCTGATGTGCTGCATGTTCCAAATATAATGAAGAATCTGGTTTCTGTTGGACAAATGTTTGACCAGGGATTACAAGTCAGGTTCAATGCTGATGGATTATATGTAGAAGAGTACAAGCAGGATGGATGATTGGTTGCCAAAGGAAACAAAGTGGGTAGGATGTTCACCTTAAATGTGAAGATTCCTGAAATGAATGCAGCCATGTTTGCAAAAGGTGAAGGAGTTATTGTAGATATAGAGATATGGCACAAACGGATTGGACATGCAAACTTGCAAAGGCTGAAACTGATGCAGTCAAAGGAGATTGTCCCTGGACTACCAAATTTCAAAGTTGCAGAAATGCAAAAGGTATGTGCAGCATGTCAATTTGGTAAACAATCAAGAGCATCATTTCCACATGACAAGCATGTTAGTGAGAATGTACTAGAAGTAGTACATACAGATGTTTGGGGTCCAGCAAAGACCACATCTATGGGCGGTTGCAGGTTTTATGTTACTTTCATTGACGACCATACATGCAAAGTATGGGTATATTTCATGAAAGAGAAGAGCGAGGTGTTTAGTCACTTCTAGAATTTTAAAGTTATGGTGGAAAAGCAGACAGGGAAGTACATTCAAACATTAAGATCTGATGGAGGAGGTGAATACATGTCAAATGAGTTCAGCAGTTTTCTAAAAAATCATGGAATTCAGCGTTAGTTTTCATGCAGGTACACACCACAACAGAGTGGTGTTGCTGAACGCAAAAATAAACATATTGCAGAAATAGCAAGAGCCTTGATGGTTGAGAAGAATATGCCTCATTGTTATTGGGCAGAAGCTGTGCATACTGCTGTATACATCTTGAACAGAACTCCGACTGCTACTGTACATCAAGTTACACCTGAAGAGAAGTTTACAGGTAAAAAGCCAAACTTATCACATCTGAAAGTTTTTGGCTGTATTGCATATGTACATGTTCCAAATGAGTTGAGGACGAAGCTTGATCCGAAAGCAAAAAAATGTGTCTTCATTGGATATTCCCTTGAGCAAAAGGGGTACAAATGTTATAACCCACTCACACGACAGGTGAAGGTGAGCAGAGATGTAGTATTTGATGAAATGTCAAGATTCTATGCAGATGCCAAAGAAGGACTGAATCTTGAACCAAATGACAAAGAAAATGCTGAAAAATCTAGTGCAGAATCTCAAGTTTTGAGTGGACCGGATGCATCACCAAGCAATAGTTCCAACTCAAATCCTTGGAGTGGAAGATTGCGTGGAAATTTCAGTCCAGCAAATTCATCAAATACATCCAAGAAAGGTAAAGAAAAGCTTTCTGTTGGTAGTAAAACAGGTGCAGGTTTTGAAGACGTTGATGGAGATTCAAGCGGTTCAGAAAAGAGTCTTGATGAGGAACTTGGATTGCCCTCTGTGAAGACTTCAGGAGTAAGAAGGGCACATGCAGATGATACAAGAAGAAGTGACCCAGGACCAAGAAGATCTGGGAGGATGCGTAATTCAGTGCAACGATTGACATAGGATAGTTACATGGCTCGCCATTGTGCCTACATGACAAAGGTAATACAAGATGCTGAACCTTCTTGTTTTGAAGATGCAATTGGTAATGCAGATTGGGAAAAAGCTATGGATGAGGAGATGGCTGCACTTTATGGAAATGATACATGGAAGCTGGTTCCATTGCCGCAAGGAAAGAAATCCATAGGTTGCAAGTGGGTTTACAAGGTAAAGCATAATGCTGATGGTAGCATAAGCAGGTATAAAGCACGATTGGTAGCTAAAGGTTATGCACAGACATATGGCATTGATTATGAGGAAACATTCAGCCCTGTAGCTAAAATGTCTACTATCAGAACACTTGTTGCATTAGCTACAGCAAAAGGATGGACTTTGCATCAGATGGATGTGAAGAATGCTTTCCTACATGGTGAGTTACAGGAAGAAGTATATATGGACCAGCCACAAGGATATGAAGATTCAAAGCATCCAGAATATGTTTGTAGGTTGCAAAAGGCGTTGTATGGGCTGAAGCAAGCCCGTCGTGCATGGCATGCAAGGATTGCTGATTACTTAACCAGCATTGGGTTCTCTATGTGTGATGCAGATCACTCACTATATGCAAGGAAGGCTGATGATGGCATCACTATTGTGGCTATTTATGTTGATGACCTGATTGTAGGTGGTGATAATGAAGAAAGCATCAAAGAGGTAAAGAAACTTCTTATGCAGGAATTCGACATGAAAGATCTTGGTGTGCTGCGCTATTTCTTGGGCATTGAGTTTATACATACAGAAACAGGTATATGGATGTCGCAAAGGCAATATGCCTTGAATATGCTGCAAAAGTATGGTGTGGCTGATTGTAAGCCAATTTCTATGCCCTTAGATAACACTGTTTTCTAGAACAAAGCATATCGAGGTACATTATTACTTCATCAGAGAGAAGGTATTAGCAGGTGATATTGATCTTGTTTATGTGAGAACAGATGAGCAGGTTGCTGATATTTTCACCAAAGCACTTGGAGCTGAGAAGTTGAAGAAGTTTCGGAAGATGCTTGGATTACAGGATATGGCGTTAAGCTTGAGGGGGAGTGTTGAGATATCAAGCTCAACATGTGATGATCCAGGATGACACGTACCAGTTTTTTCGTTTCTCTGACATGTATAGTGGTCACGCCGGTATATGTCAGGGATACTTCATTGAGCTTTATTAGATTTATCTACCGAGAGTGATGGCACATTTGTTTCTTGCCAGCTCACTCATTCGTGGACATTAGGTTTTTCCTTATGTACTGGTCTTTATATATTGCACTTGTTGTATTCTTGTTTTTAGGTCATTCTTGTACATTCCTTTTATGTAATAGAAGAAGAAGAAGAAGAAGATCATTCTTCCTTGCCTCAATCTATGTGTGTGCTTCTCCTTGAGAGTGTGTGTGTGAGCTCTCTTCCTTATCTCCTTCCTCGTGACACTACAGTCATAATAGTTGTAGGTGTGATAGGACGTTTTTCAACACCCTGCACAATGTTCCATAGTCCTTTTGCAACCAATACATGTCGCATCATATTAGCCCATAACGGGTAGTTGGTACCATCCAACTTATCCTCAACAACCAACATACGGAATACATCACTACTTTTAGCTATGGTTGGTGACTAAAATACCTTGATGTAGAAAATTGACTGTAGCTCAAAAAGCTGAACAAAACTGCCGAGACGAATTCTGCTAGACCTATAGTAGACTTCGAGATGCTTATACTGGCAAAGCAAAATTCGTATATACCTTTGGCACAAAAAGACAAAATAGCCTACACAAGTGCTACGACAGTGCATTTGGAGGCCGAAACGGAGACTGCAATAGTGCGTTCGTGTGATAGTGAATTCGTGCGATTCTGAGATTGCAACCAGAGAGGTATCGACTATGCCCTAGATGAACCGGTGACCTTCTCTAATACCAATTGTTGGAGTTAGACGTCTGCAGAAGCACGCAAACAACACAAGGAAGAAGAAGAAGAAGCTTGGAGCACAACACATAATTCTGAATGTATTACTAGAGAATGTGCAAAGATAAGTAACCCGTTAGGGCTATAGGTGTATAGTTACATTTGATGAACGGAAAAGTTGGTATGCAGATCAAAGTCATACAATTGAAGAATTTGAAGAAGAGGTAAGAATATGTGAGAAAGGAAAATCAAGTGTGCAGGTGAATGGAGATGAAGAGTATATGCAAGCAAGTACATCCATAAGTGGATTAACAAGAAGAAATGAAGAAGCTCCTATATTTGATGAAGAGGTGTATCCAAAAACACATAAAGAATGTGAACCAAAGAGTTCAAGTAGGACAGGAAGGCAACTAGAAACGTATTCTTATGATAGTTCTTACATAACTTAGAAGAAGTATGCATATATGGTCAAATATGATGAAGAATCGCAGAACTATGATGAAGCAAAAGGTAAGAAGCAATGACGGAAGAATTCAATGCACTAGAGGAGAACAAGACTTGGTAACTTGTATCTAAACCAAATGGTAAGAAGGTAATTGGAAATAAAGGTTCTATAAAGTGAAGAAGCTTGCAGATGGAAGTATAGCTAGATACAAAGCTAGAATGGTGGTGAAAGGCTATGCCCAAACTTGTGGCATAGATTATAATGAGACATTTAGTCTTGTAGCTAAGATTTGAACTATAAGGACAATCATTGCTATTGAAGCTTCAAAAGGATGGAATCTGAGTCAATTGGATATAAAGAATGCATTCTTGAATGGATACATATCAGATGAGGTATACATGGAACAACCTCAAGGGTTTATAGATTCTAGGTATCCAAATTTTGTCTGCAAATTGAGAAGAGCACTCTATGGATTGAAGCAAGCTCCAAGAGCATGGAGCTATAGATTGGTGAAGTATCTCAATGATCTTGTATATCAAAGTTCAAAAGCAGATCCAAGTCTACTCATCAAAAGAACAGAGGAAGCTACAATCTACATTTGTATTTATGTAGATGACATTATAATCACAGGTACTTTTCATGAAGGAATTAAGGAGGTAAAGAGGTTACTTGAGAAAGAATTCAAGATTAGTAACCTAGAAAGTTATCATATTTTCTTGGAATGGAAGTCACTTATACAGATCATGGCATATATGTATCACAAGAAAGGTATCTTTTGAACATGTTGAACAAGTTTGGTATGGAAAATTGCAGAGAAGCTTCAACTCCACTTGAAGCCAATCACAAGCTTAGTAATCATGATTGTGTTGAATACAAAGATATAAGGAAGTATCAATCTCTTGTGGGTAGTTTGATTTATGCTACACTACCAAGATCTGATCTTAGTTAAGCAGTGGGAGTTCTATCACAATTCATGCATTGTCCAAAGGATCCATATTGGATTGCAGGTCAAAGAGTTCTCAGATATATCAAAGGAACCATAAAGGAAGGATTATATTATCCTTTTACTTCAGTGACTAGAAATTTTTGAAGAAGTAAAGTTCTCAGTTTGGCTATTATTTCTCAAATTTTGGAGAAGCATTGAGTCAATGGTGACCATAGAGGTTGTCTAGTGTCACATTAATTCATTTCTTGTGATGTTTCATAGATCAACAAACTCAATTTGATATTGGGAAAATTATAGTACAAGGATATTATAGGAGCTTAGCTAAGGTGTGTCCCAACTCATGAAGTTCAAATAGTAGTTTTGAAAGCTCATTCAAGATCCACAAGAGGTCAATTCCATAGAAATCTCACTATTAGGAAAATTTGACAATCAGGATTATGGTCGCCTACCCTACACAAGGATGTGCATCAACAAGTGAAACTTTGTGATGCCTGATGGATGATGGAAGTGCCTCTACCTTGCCATCATTTCCCTCTCTAGCCAATGTCGCCTTTGGATCCATTCTAGAAATGGGGCTTAAATTTCATCAATCCTATCCCTTTGCTTGTCACATGTATAACTAAAACTAAAATTCTCACTTGCATGGACTATGCAAAAAGATTGGTTGAAGCCTAGAATCCAAGGCATGTTGATACACCATCAATAACTAAGATTTTTCTAAATGAATTTCCAAGCTTTGGACTATCTTTGGAACTAGTTTTTAGATAAATGAAATCATTTTTTAAATAACTGATAAAAATGATTACAAATCATTATTGGATTCGACATAAGTTTAGTTTACCTATTATCCCATATCAAATGGAGTTGCGAAAAAAATCAACAAATTACTACTAAAAATATTTCACGACATAGTGCTTCAACATCCTAGATATTGGGATCGATACCTACTTGTAGTCTTATGGGCTTACGAAACCATGTACAAAGCAATAGTAGGATTCACACCAGTTAAGTTAGCCTTTAGGCCGAAGCCCATCAGGCCTATGGAATTGGTAATACTTAGATTATTTGTAGTCATGCATAATTGATTATTGCTTAGAAAAGCAATAGTAATTTTAAAAACCTTGGATGAAGAGAAGTATCATGTATTTTTGTTGTTACAAGAAATGCAACAATAGTAATTGTTGCATAAAATATTATTGCTTGAAAAATCATTAGAAGAATAGTAATTTTACAAACCTTGGATGAAGATAAGTATCATGTTTTTTTTTGCTAAGACAAAATAAGCTGCATGACCAAAATTTGCATACTTGGGGGAAAAAACTGAGTGATTCAATGCTCTTCCTTGATTCAAAATCGAAATGTAGACCAAGGAAGTTTAAATTTTGGTGCACAAGGCGATTCATAATTGATGCCCAAAGCCATTCATGCAATGTTTAGACTATGCACTTTGATCGGGCTCACTATACCAATGTTGGTTAATGGATCTAACCTACATCCATTTTCATATTGAAGTGAAATTGTTGCCGATGTTCAAAGGCTACTCCAAATAATAGTAAAAAAAGAAGCTCAAAGAACTGTATGAAAAACACTTGGTTATAGTCAAGGGCCAACTATTCAAGGACCTAGAAGATGATATAATGAAAAAATAATTGGGTTCAATCTATCTAAGCATGCTAGGGTTAGACCACAAGTGGGATGACAAAAATTTTAACTCGAAATGGGAAACATGGATAGATTGGATGCGAAAACAGAATGAAAGTGATAGAGAATGTGGAGGCATGCCCCATGGCATAATGATTCATGATGAAGGAACATGTAGTACTATGGATTATAGATCTCATTGATGAAGAATCACACACGAGTGAAGAAAGGTATGAAAGAAGCTTAGCATATTTGAGTGATAAGAAGGAGAAGAATGAGGTAGTTGAAGCACTGCAAAAAAGTGAATCATAGGCTAGTTTGTAGTTACTTAGTTCTACCCTTTTGGGATAAATTGTTGTAATTCATTGTATTGTGAATGAATGGGTACAAACCTACTTTTTTTGGTATTGTCTTGCTTCACTCTATTATGTTTCAATTGCACGTTTGTAATCTTTAATTACTGCAGTTTCTAGTAATTGCACAATTCATTTCCATGTTCCATTTTAATCATTTTCAATCCTTAAAGTATTTTTCAGTCTTGGATCATTTCCATGTTCCATTTTAATCATTTTGAATCCTTAAAGTATTTTTTCAAGCGTAATATATCATTTTCAATCCTTAAAGCATTTTTCAGTTGTCAAAGTACCAAACATATGAGTCCACAAAATACACACAATGATCATGAGTTGATGGGCCATAACTATATTGTGTAGTAGATGCCTATTGCTCATTTTGCATTGAATTGATTGACTCTATCTTACAAGAAGAGGTTTTTGTAGCAAGCATTCTTGCCTTTTTCTTCTTTGCTGCTTAAGTAGTAAGTTTAGGATAATTCTTTATGACATGATAGTTTGTCTTATAGTATCTGCAAGAATTTTTCAATGTATTTAATTTCTTCTCATCTTTGTCTTTCTTCTTTGTTGTGCAACACTAAAATTTTTTTCCTAATAAATGATGATCCACCTTTACCCTTGGCCTTTTGACTACCAACAAAGGCTTGATCTGCAACATGCCTAGATTGGTCTTATTACAAAAAAAAACATTCAAATGTTATGGCATTTTTTTAAATTTTCATTATCAACCAAATAGAAGAAACTGGTGATATATTTGGATAATGATGTGTGTGAACACACTAGGACTGTGAGGGCACTTTTTCCCCTCTTTGGGAGGTTTTTTGCCCCACCTTGTGTATATGCTTATAACCTTAATGGGTCATTTATCTTTGTACATTCATTTGGTAATACATTCAATATTGTGTGTTGTGCCCCAAGCTTATTCTTCTTCCTTGTGTTGTTTATGTGCTTCTACAGACCTCAAACTCCAACAATTGATATCAAAGCAGGTCGTCGCTTCTTCTAGGGCATCGTCCAAGCCCCTCTGGTCGAAGTCTCAAAATCGCATGAAAGTTGTTGAGCACACTCAGGGCAATTAGGAGTTCAAAACAGCTTTGCTATCTGGTGTTGAACTTTTGATCTGAGCTTATTTCGGCCTCCGAATGCACTATCACAATTCTTGTGCATGTAATTTCATCCTTTTGTGCTAGACATATATACAAGTTTTGGTTTGCCAATATAAGCACCTCAAAGTCTGCTATAGGTTTAGTAGAGCTACAATCATTTTTTACATCAAGGTATTTTAGTCAGTGGCCATGGCTAGAACCAATGATGTATTTTGTATGTTGGCTATTGAGGACAAGGTGGATGACACTAATCACCCATTATGGGCATGTATGATGCATCATGTATTGGTTGTAAAAGGATTGTGGAATATTGTGCATATTGTTGAAAAATAGCCTAATACACGTGCAAATACAATTATTGAAGGTGATGCAGATGGTTTAAAGATGATGATCTTCAAATTCTTGTTTGTGTTGTAGTCCCTACTACACCTACTAAAAAACAACTTCGATAGGATGGCAGAGATGTTCAAGCACATGCATTGATAGCTTTGTCAGTTAAATGTGTCATTATACCTCATATTGGCTCATGCAAAACAAAAAAGGATGCTTGGGATACACTTGCCACTTTATACTAGGAATGAAATGAGGCTCATGTTGCTTACCTCTGAAATAGTTGGAGAGTGAGCATATGAATGAAGGAGATTCTATAAATAGTTTTTTGACAAAGATCAAAGTTTTGGAAGAGCAACTGATTTCTATAGATGAAGTCTTGCAAGATAGTTCACTTGTGCATACGATTCTTAATAGTCTTCTTGATTCATATTAGAGTTTTTCTTCTACTCTTTGACTGATGATGAAAGGAAATCCAAATGACTTAAAATTTGAGGAGTTGTTCTTTGTTTTATTGTAAGAAGATTAGTCTAGGCAGAAGGGATCCATTATGCATGTTGTAGATTGTTAAATTAGTGTTTTAATTGTTTATCTTACTAGGTTCTTGGGATGGTTAAGGGTCTGTAAAACAGAGGCCCTGTTTATATTTTCCCAATCTATTTACTCACGTTATGCTATTGCTTCATCGACTTAGTGTTCAGAGTTAAACTATCTTTCAATGATCTATCTATTCTGTGCATTACAACATCATTCACCGCAATACGTATAAACGTGCAACTTCTTCACTTTACCGCGATAATAAATTAACTTAACACTTCATCAGAAACTTAACTAATTACTGACTTAATTAACAGAGTTACAACATACTCAGAATACTCAAATATAGACAAGGCGACATGCTCCACTTCAGGCACTCGCCCATACCAATAGTCCGTCATTGTCACCCTCTGTCTCACGCGCGCTTCTTTCATTAATAAAAAAGGGTTACATCAGTTTGTGCTATGCCCTTTTGGTGTGCGTGCGACTTTTCAGAATTACATTACAGAATATATGAATTCGATTCCGGTGGCTCACACTGGCATGCACGGTGGATTCAAACCCAAATTGATAAATACAAAAGTTAGGATTCATCTATAATGCCATGTATATACATGGAACGGGCTAACTTAAAAGTACGAGCTATTTTTTGCTTCAAGGAATCTAACATGTCCTTCAAAATCTGTGGCTCAACCAAGTGTGCATCAATTCTGACCGAACTGGCAGTCATCACTTGGGAGATTAAGGCGTCAGCCTGGCTTTGCAAAAAGGCTTCTTGTAAATAAAATCATTAGCAAGAGCAGCATCTCTACGTAACTTCATTTCTGCGACTTCTGCATCAATCCTCGACAAACACTCGGCCTGAATTCCTAACTACTTTTCCCTGCGCTCGAGTTCTTGAGACTGGAACTGCATCGTTTCGTAAAAATCCTGTCTTTCTTTCTGAATGGCTTCAATCTCCTTCTTCAATGGAATGTTTTGGCCAATTTCTTCTTCCAAGGAACGACTTTTCTGGAAGAGTTCTTTCGATACTGTCTTTAAATCAGTAGTGACTTGTATAGCTAGGTCCGCCATTTCTTGCCCTTTCTACTCCACCAGAGCTAGATCTGTGCGTGTAGTCTTGAGATGGTTGCCCAAAGGTGTCATGGCATCTTCTTTGTCAATCACCGTCTGCTTCAAGCTACGAATCTCATCATCACGTTTGGCAATGATCACATCTTTATCTTTCAATTCTGCTTGCAAAAGACGAATATGTTCTTCATAAGAACTGGCTTCAGCTTTAGCGGTAAGCACTTCTTCCTGAAGTGGCATGATATCAGCTTCTAGCATATCCACTTTGGCTTGGTACTGCTGCCGGATAGAGTGTTGTGCCACTTGGAGGTGATGGGGAAGATGAGTGGAGAGCTGAATGAGGTAATTTCCAATCTGAGCTAATTGGGCTAATGAATCAGGGATGAGAGAGGTGGAGATGGGCTAAGAAGGGTTAGTGGAAACAATGGCAGATGACGAGGGAGGGGAATAATCCAGTGAGGAGGAGGGAAGAGGCTGGGCTACCGACTGACATGGGGAAGAAGGAAGGCTAGGCGGCAATGGCACCTTCGATGACAAAGGTAGAGGTTGATTATGCGATGAAGAGAGTAGAGCAAGGGTGGTTACCACAAGGGCCAAATCATCCAGTTGCACGGTTTGCTCCTCAGGTTGGGGATGATCAACGGGCTGCACAATTTTCGTGGCCGCATCAAGCGCGAACTCTTGTTGATGGGACTCGGGCGGCACGACCGTATTAGCAGGTTGAACTTCGTCAGCAACGGTATTCAGAATAGCTTGATTGGAAGGGGATGGTGGAGTAGATAAAATCTGAGCTGACGAAGCTGTATCCTGCACTTGCACAGTGGAGGACGACAAGGCCTTACTATGTGAGGAGCTCAATTTGCGGCGTTTCCCTGGGAAGAACTGCAAAAGGTCCACATCATCGTCGATCTCCATCATTTGCGTAGACTCCTCATGTAATAGAATCGTGGGAATTGGAGGAGGTTGTACGGCCTAAATTGTTGGGAGAAGGAAAGCCAAGAGGTGCGGCAAGCGAGTGCAAGGTATCTCGTGCTTGGCCAATTGCCTAGTAACAGCCTGACATTCCCGGTGAATGCACCGGAAAAAGAAGGAAGCAATATTAACCACTTCTCTCGCTGCGGTGTCAATCATCGAGTAAAAGGGGCGAGAAATGCCATATATGCGTTTTCAGAGATTCAGGGTAGCGACAAGGAATTGGAGTGCGGTACGTTCCGGTTCAGGATGACACAAATTGGCAAACTCGTTGGACGAGTGGCAGGGAAAGAGTTCTTTCATGGTAGCCATGGGTAAGAGAGGTCCATCAACGAGACCCTCATGAGGGAGACGGAATCCCTCAACGACAGTTCTAAGGGTGACTACGACGTGGGGGTTAAGACATGCCAGCGGCCAACATTTTTCTGTAGTAGGCATCGCAGCGATGGCAGAGATAATCTGCGCAACGAAGGGATGGCACTCCACTGAATGCCAAGGCAATTCAGCGAAGGCCAAGAGGCCATGGACTCACAAATACTCGCTCACTTTTGGAGCGAGGACAACCCGGAAGGTGACAATATTAGCTAGAGCTTCCATGGCACAGATGAAAACACACAAAGGCACAGGTAACACAGAGTTCACAAGCACACAAGGACGCAATAGTGAAAAACACCGTGAAGAATAGGATTAAGTAGAAACACTGACAGAATCATGCAGAAAGAAACATAATCATCACGCAACATTGGAAATATACAGACATAATGGAGACATGCACACATTAACATAAGCGGAGACATAGAAGGCAACTATTAATCATGGTTAGGTAAGAAAACGAAAATATTACGATCCATCGGTCAATCGGAACACGCAGATGGGAAAGTAATGACGAGTCAGAATAGTGGTAAAAAAAAATGGGTGTGGAATGACAAGACCGATCAACCATCACGAGAAAGAAGACGGAGAATAGTAGGGATGAAGCTTTGATCCATTGATCGCCTTAGGGAGAAGGGTACCAGTTACGGTGGATAACCGAAAAGTCACTGGTCCCACTTGTTCGGCAATACGGTAGAGACCAAACTAGCGTAGTTTAAACTTTCCTACGGATCTATTAGATTTAGCATTATAAAAGAGCACCAATTGGTTTATCGTAAAAACAGGGGTTTTAAGGAAATGATCGTGGATTCGTGTTTATCTGAGCTGAACTTCCAGCAACACCAGAAAACTCCCGAGGTGCTGCTCATCCAGAGACCGTAAAGCATCCAGTCAGAAAGGAAATGATTCTTCCGGTAGTAACTTCTTCTCTAATGCCACCCGTAGACTAGGAACCACTAGTTCCATAGGGGCAATTGCCTCCAAACCATATGCCAACTTGAAGGGAGTTGTTCCAGTCACCACTTTATATGTTGTATGGTAAGCCCATAATATCGTAGGTAGGAATTGATCCCATCTCTCCGGGCAATCCAATACCAGTTTCTTTAAAATGTTCAACAGAGATTTTTTTGTGCTCTCGATGAGTCCATTTGCTCGTGGATAGTAGGGGGAACTGAACTTATGCACAATCTGGAAGGTATGAGTAAGCACTTGCATTAATGTATTAGCAAAGTGCGTACCTTGATCAATCACAATTTCTAAGGGTAAACCATAGCATGGCAAAATATCCTTCATCAAACATTTAGCAACCGTAGCAGCTGTGGCTGACTGTAGAGCCCAAGCTTCGGCCCACTGGGTCGCATAATCTGTGCATGTAATAATATATTTGTTATTCGTGAGTGTCGCAAGCGATGTTATCGGTCCGATAAAATCCAAGCACCATTTCTGAAAGGGTTCGAGAGGCAAAATTGGTTGGAGCAAAAAGTAATGTCTCTATAAAGGTTGACCCAAACGCTGACACGCATCACACTGTCGCACAAACTGGGTCACATCATGGTACATAGTAGGCCACCATAAGCCACTTTGTAGAATCTTTTGGTGGGTTAGGTCAACCACAAAATGACCTCCAATTGGGGCAAAATGAGCCATTGTTATTACTGAAGCAGTTTTGTGTGGTGGAACACATCTTAGCAGCACTCCCGAGTGATCCATATAATATAACTTCCCTACAATTAGTCGAAATCGTCGACTATACATGGCCAGTTTTCGTCGAGCAGCAGGAGAGGTCGTACCGGGAGGACATCCACTGGTCAAGAAAAGCATCAAAGTATCATAATAGGAGGATTTTACCAACAACTCTTGCTGATCATCTTGGACAGTCTCAGTTGCATAGATAGCAGGTGTGGTATCATCAACTCCTTCTGGAAGTTCACTCGAATCCAATCGAGATAAAAAGTCAGCAAGCGTGTGTGCAGACCTGGGGCGGTGTACTATTGAATAATCAAACTCTTGGAGCAACAATAACCATCTTGCTAACCTTCCTCCCAGATGCTATTGGCGAACAAGGTACACCAAGGCTACATGATCGACATGGAATGTGAAGCAGCGTCCCAGTAAATAATGCCAGAATTTCTTCACCGAATACACTAATCCGAGACATTCACGTTCGGTGACTGAATAATTGTGCTCTATCGGAGCTAATCTACGACTTGCATAATACATTGGACATAACCATTTCCCCATTTGCTGCATCAACACACTGCCAATTGCAATGTCGAATGCATCCACAAAGACGTGAAATGGGAGTTCCCAATTTGGCGCTTGTAAAATAGGTGCCTGCGTTAACAGTGATTTCAACCGATCAAAAGAGAGCTGACATGCTTCAGCCCATTCAAACTGATGAGGAGTACTGGTTATCAGTCGATTGAGTGGCGTGGCCAGGTGAGCAAGCCACCGTAAATGTCACCCATGCCATCAGATTTGGCCCAAGAAGCGCATCACTTCTTTGGGTGTCTTGGGAGGAGGTGCCTCCAATACCGCCTTCACTTTATCTGGATCAACTTGGATCCCCTATTTTGAGATGATATCCCCTAAGAACTTCTCGCAAGATACAGAGAATACAGATTTATTGGGGTTTAAGCATAAACGGTATTCTCGACACTTTGAGAAACAACAGCGTAAATGATACAGATGCGTCGAAGTATCACCGGATAAGGAGAAGTCATCCAAGTAAACTCTCATGAATGTAGTTAGATAAGGAGAGAAAACTTCTTGCATACAACACTAAAACGTACTTGGAGCATTTCGCAGACCAAACCATATCACTGTACATGCATAAACGCCCCAATTTGTTATAAATGCTGTCTTTGGAATGTCCTGCTCTACCATTCATACTTGGTTATAACCACTATATTGATGAAGAGTGTTAATCTCCAAAAGAACAAGTTGACCTTGAATTTAGATCACCTCTATATCAAGATCAACTTTAGACTCCACCTAATTTAGATAATTTTCACCAAATTAGCAGAAAATTGATTATTCTGAAAAATTTCAGTTTCTTCAGAAAAGTCTGCTGCAGATTAGTCACTCATTGACTAATCAATCCTGTAAAGTTTTTGATCAAACTTTGCACAACACTTCGCCTTAAGGTTGCGCAACTTTGCCAAGTTAAATCTCTCAAAAAGATTAAGTACACACTGAGAAATGTGTGAAACACTTTACCTATGTCTGAAAGTGCTTCTCTGCAATGGCGACTTTGACACCTGCAACTTCTTAGCACTGGTTCTCCCAAAGTAAATCCCGTTTGATCAAGATCTTTTAGCCATAGATAGCTTACCTTCCAACTTAGATTTTAAGCCCTCATTTGTGTAAAACTTTACACTGTAGACTGAGCAATGATCATTTCATTGAAGATGAAATATGCGCCAGATTTCTCGACTGTTAGAACATTCTTACATATGAATGTTCCTAATCAAAATTCTCACAGCCTGATTACAATTAACCTCTCAAATTCTAGCCACAGATAGATTAGCTATGGACTTAGATACGTGCAAAAGGATTTCTCAAAATATTAAACACAGAGGGAGCAGACAGCAAAATATCGGGCGCAAAACTTTTTGATTTCTCAGAAAATTTACATCTAAGTGAGGATGGTCAATTCACTCACTCTTCATGTGTCTAATGACACTAATTTCTCTCTCCCTATTCTCAAATCTCTTCTGCTCTCTCTTAGTTGCCCGACATTTTCCAACATATTTATAGATGAATATATACAAGTGTATGACTAAAAACAAAGGTATAAGTCAGCTAATGTACATATGTATACATGTCTTTGGATTTTCTGAATATGTCCTTCCTTCAACCATCTGACTTTGTTTTCTTCTTGACTCCTTGACTTCATTTCTTCATAATCCTTCAATTGATGATTGTCATGCACCAACAGCTCCCCCTCAATCATTAATTGAGGCTCTTCTCTATCTTCTTTACTCCAGCCATATCCTTGAATCTTTGTAGTTTTGGTCCATCTAGACTTTTTGTCATCATATCTGCAACTTGATCTTTTGTGGGAGTGTGTATGACTTCAATCTCTTTCTCAATGACCTTCTCTCTCAGAAAATGATACTGTATTTCAATATGCTTAGTTCTAGCATGAAATACAGGATTAGCTGCCAAGTATAATGAACTCATATTGTCTCCACAAATAATAGGAGTACTCTGAATCACATCAAAAACTTTTAAAAGTGTCTTTAGCCATATTACCTCTTTTGCAGCTTCCACCATACCTTTATATTCTGCCTCTGTGGATGACAAAGCAACTGTATGTTGCTTCTTAGAACATCATGAAATCAATTTGTCTCCTACATAACACAAGTATCCATGTGTTGATCTTCTATCATCCACATTACCTGCCCAATCTGCATCACTATATATCTTGATTCTTGTATCTGAAGTAAACCCATAGTACAACCCTTCTTTGAGTGTACCCTTGATGTACCTAAGTACTCTTTGTCCTGCAATCCAATGTTCCTTCCTAGGACAATGCATAAATTGTGAAAGCACACCAACTGCATATGACAAGTCAGGCCTTGTCAATGTAGCATAAATCAAGCTACCAACCAAACTTTGATAGAGTTTCATATCTCTGAACTCTTCTCCTCCAAGCCTAGACAATTTATGGTTCACTTCCAAAGGTGTAGGTGCAACCCTGCAATCTTCCATTTTAAATTTAGTTAGCAAATTTCTAAGATACCTTTCTTGGGTCACATATACTCCATGTTGAGTATAAGAAATCTCCATTCCCAAGAAGAATGATAGGTTCCCCAAATCACTGATTTTGAACTCTTTCTCCATCTGCTTCTTGATCATTTGTATCCCCTTATCATCTGTTCCTGTAAGTATTATGTCATCAACATAAATACACACATAAATGAACCCATCTTCACTTGCTTTGACTAGCAAGCTACTATCTGCCTTTGATGCTTGAAATCCAAGATCATTCAAGAATTTTACAAGCCTATAATTCCAAGCCCTTGGGGCTTGCTTCAACCCATACAAAGCTCTCTTGAGCTTACATACATAATTTGGACTCACTTGATCTTTGAACCCATCTGGTTGCTCCATGTAGACTTCATCTGAAATATAACCATTCAAGAAAGCATTTTTAACATCTAATTGAGACAACTTCCAACCTCTACAAGCAGCAATTGCTATGAGTGTCCTGATGGTTGTCATCTTTGCCACAGGACTATATGTCTCATCATAGTCCACTCCATATGTTTGTGCATACCCTTTCACAACAAGTCTAGCTTTGTACCTAGACACACTTCCATCTGCAAATCTCTTAGTCTTGTAAACCCACTTACAACCAATGATTTTCTGACTATTAGGTTTAGGAACCAAATCCCATGTTTGATTCTCTATCAATGCATCATACTCCTCTTGCATAGCATCTTCCCAGTTCTTCTTCCCTTTGGCCTCTTCATATGTAGAAGGGTCTTCATCTGCTTTTACCAAATAAGCATAATCTTTAGTAGTCAAGAATGAAGTGTCATAGCTATACCTTGTAGGTTGCCATTTGTGCCTAGATGATCTCTTAACTTCTGCACTTCTTGAGGTCTCTGGTTCATCACATTCTGGATCAAACCTTGGCCTCTCTTCAACTTCAATCTGCACTTCATTACTCTCACTTTCATCAAGTAATTGAATCTTTGCTTTACCTTTCCTTTGTTCCACTACTTCTTCATCATCTGCATGTACATTATATTTACCTGCATACCAAGTACCTTGCTCATCAAATGTAACATCCTTGGATACAATAAATTGCTTTGTGGATGGACTCCACAACCTGTATCCCATTTGCTTATCATCATAGCCAATGAATACATACTTCTCTGCCTTAGGCTCCAACTTATGCCTCAATTGAGATGGCACATATGCATATGCCAAGCATCCAAATATTCTGCAATGATCTAAGGTAGGTTTCTTACCCCACCAAGCTTCATATGGTGTCATACCCTGCAAAGCTTTACAAGGCAATCTATTAACCAAATATGTAGCTGTATTAACAGCCTCAGCCCACAAATAATTTGGGCAATTCTTCTCTTTCATCATGGACCTTGCAAACTCAACAAGAGTCCTATTTCTTCTTTCTGCTACCCCATTTTGTTGAGGAGAGTACCTGCAAGTAACTTCTCTCTTTATACCTGCATTCCACAAATAATCATTGAACTCATTTGAAAAATACTCTCCCCCTCCATCTGACCTTAGTCTCTTCAATTTTTGACCTGTAATCCTTTCTGCATATGCATGATAATGTTTAAATGTATTAAACACTTCTGACTTTTCCTTAATCACATAAATTGTGATCCACCTGGTAGCATCATCAACATATATGACATAATATCTTGAACCATTTATACTAAAGTCCTTTGAAGGACCCCACACATCTGTATGCACCAATTCAAGTCTTTCTGAATACATAAATCCATGCTTGGAATAGGATTGCTTATGAGCCTTACCTAATTGACATGCCTCACATCTGTATGTCATGTGTTGACCTGCAATGTTAGGCATTCCAAGCACTGAATCATTGTTAATCATTTCTTTGATACCTCTTTCATTAAAGTGTCCAAGTCTTTTGTGCCAAAGATCCAATTCTGACACCTTCTGCTCTCCATATGTGAACATAGCATGTCCAACATTTCCTTGTACCTTCAATGTGAAAAGCCTTCCTTCTTTCTTACCTGCAATAACTTGTTTATACCCTTGACTAGGGTCTTCCACATAAACTCCATCATTGGTAAACCTTACCTCATAACCTTTTTCCACAATTTGACCTACACTGATCAAATTCTTTGGAATTGTGGGAACATAAAGTACCTTACTCAGAAGAGTGCTCCCATCCTTAGCTTTGACTGAACCAATTGACTTTACCTTATGCTTTGTATTATCACCTGTCTGCACTGTATGATTAATTGCATTATGATCTAGGTCAGTCATCAAAGCAATATTTCCACTCAAATGATTACTACATCCTGAATCAATATAAAACACTCTCATGTCCTCATGTGAAGTTTCACATGTATTCATAATGAGAGTTGAGTCCTCCTTTTGATCTGATGCATAGTTGTAGTAGGTGTTATTATAGGATTGACTTTGGAAGTTTCTTCCACCACCTCTTCCAAAAGAATTCCTACCACCTCTACCTCTGAAATTTCCTCTCTGAAATCTACCACCTCTTGCTCTTTGATTAAAGTTCTGATAATTACCATTGTTTTGATTATTGTGCCAACAATCATGAGATAGATGATTGGTCTTACCACATATCCAACAAGCTCTTGCATTCTCTTTGTTGTTTCTGCCTCTTCCTCTACTTCTGCCATTTCCTCTTCCTCTTATGAAGTTTGCTTGGTTTGATGTACCTTCTTCTTCACCTGATTGTTGCTTCCCTTTGTTAGCTTTCTTCTTGTCTTTAGAGTACATTGCATGACCTGCACTCTTATCAATATCTCCTTTGACATCATTCTCAAAAGTTAGCATATGACCTAACAATTGATTCAAGTCAGGAGTAAAGTGATCTAATGAAAGTTCTGTAGATAAAATGAAAGGCTTCCACTTCTCATCTCCTCTTAGCCCTGTGAGTATTTGTCTTACCAATTTGTCTTCTTCAATATCTTCATCAACTGCACCTAAAGAATCTGCAATGTCCTTCATCTTTGTCACATAATCAGAGATTGATTGTGAGGCCTTCTTCTTGAAGGTAGTAAACTCTGCCCATAGTGAAGCCTTCCTTGATTTGGTTGTATTTTGGAAATGCTCTTCCAAAGCATTCCAAATGTCACAAGCACTCTCAAGTCCTCTAATGTGAGGAAGCAAATAGTCATTGACTGCCATGTAGATGATGCTTCTTGCTTGAGCATCCTTCTTCATCCAATTCTTCAAATCTGCAAGCTCCTCCCTAGTTGGAACACTAGGATCTCTGAATTCTGGCTTTTCTTCATCTCCTGTGATGTATCCTATCAGATCTTTGCTCATAAGGTGAGCTTCCATCCTCATAGACCATGCAGGATAGTTCTCTCTATCCAACTTCTCAATTTGGAGACTATCTCCCATCCTTACTTCACCTGTAGTCTCAAAACTTTAACCTTTACAGATAATAAATGTACCTTTACTTCGAATGTTGCTCCTTCTGATCCTTTTGATGCTCTTTGTATGTCTTCCTTTGATCTTTCTTCAACCTTTACCCTTCTGCACCTTCAAAATATAAAGTTATGTATTTCTGCAATAGTCGGAGTCTTCTTTACTTCAATTTTGACACAACCTGCTCTGATACCACTGATGGAGAGTGTTAATCTCCAAAAGAACAAGTTGACCTTGAATTTAGATCACCTCTATATCAAGATCAACTTTAGACTCCACCTAATTTAGATAATTTTCACCAAATTAGCAGAAAATTGATTATTCTGAAAAATTTCAGTTTCTTCAGAAAAGTCTGCTGCAGATTAGTCACTCATTGACTAATCAATCCTGTAAAGTTTTTGATCAAACTTTGCACAACACTTCGCCTTAAGGTTGCGCAACTTTGCCAAGTTAAATCTCTCAAAAAGATTAAGTACACACTGAGAAATGTGTGAAACACTTTACCTATGTCTGAAAGTGCTTCTCTGCAATGGCGACTTTGACACCTGCAACTTCTTAGCACTGGTTCTCCCAAAGTAAATCCCGTTTGATCAAGATCTTTTAGCCATAGATAGCTTACCTTCCAACTTAGATTTTAAGCCCTCATTTGTGTAAAACTTTACACTGTAGACTGAGCAATGATCATTTCATTGAAGATGAAATATGCGCCAGATTTCTCGACTGTTAGAACATTCTTACATATGAATGTTCCTAATCAAAATTCTCACAGCCTGATTACAATTAACCTCTCAAATTCTAGCCACAGATAGATTAGCTATGGACTTAGATACGTGCAAAAGGATTTCTCAAAATATTAAACACAGAGGGAGCAGACAGCAAAATATCGGGCGCAAAACTTTTTGATTTCTCAGAAAATTTACATCTAAGTGAGGATGGTCAATTCACTCACTCTTCATGTGTCTAATGACACTAATTTCTCTCTCCCTATTCTCAAATCTCTTCTGCTCTCTCTTAGTTGCCCGACATTTTCCAACATATTTATAGATGAATATATACAAGTGTATGACTAAAAACAAAGGTATAAGTCAGCTAATGTACATATGTATACATGTCTTTGGATTTTCTGAATATGTCCTTCCTTCAACCATCTGACTTTGTTTTCTTCTTGACTCCTTGACTTCATTTCTTCATAATCCTTCAATTGATGATTGTCATGCACCAACATATATCCATCTAAGAAGGAGTACATCTCTCGACCTGCCACATCATCTAACATTGTGTCTAGAAACAGCAGAGGGAATGGATTAGGTACTGTTGCTGCATTTAATTTTCGGTAGTCCACACAAATTTGTAATTGCTTATTCTTCTTAGGGACTATGACAATGGGGGAAATCCACTCCACATGCTCAATAGGAACAATAAAATCAACCTTTAACAATCGATCCACTTCTACTTTGATCTAGGCCGCATAGTGAGGATTCATTCTATAGCTAGTTTGTTTAATAGGTCGAGCATTTGGTTTCAACATAACCCGATGCTGGTAGAACCCCTTCATATCATGGTAATCCCAAGAAAATACATCAGAGAATTCACGTAGTAGCTGCAGTAAATTATCTTGGAAGGTCTTTGATAGCCCCGCCTTAATCTTCACTGACTGCGGATTGGCTTCATCACCTAAGTTGTAGGCAACCAATTGGTCTTCCGGTACGTAGAACTGCCGAGGCATTGCAAAGTCATCAACTAGATGAAGCAATTGTTGTAGCATCGTATCATCCAAGGTCGGTGCTGCACTTGATTCTAGTTCACCGGTCAGTGCTACTACCATACAGGCCGCCAGACTCTAGTTATCTGGAACTGTTTGTAAGTCCACAGTTTCGAGTGCCATCAGATCCTTCTTGGCTTTAAGAAAAGCTTCCTCTTCATCATCTGAAAGACCATCCAACATGTGTATAGGTTCGGATACATATGGTCATGCATGCAAGTCACAAGGCTTCATGTCGTCCAGTGGAACGACATATTTTTGGTGGTTATTCTTAAAAATCAATTCATGCGCTGACCAATCCTGAACTACCTTAGCTTGCTTTAACCATGGTCGTCCAAAGAGCAGGTTATAATCAAGACTAGATTCTGATCATTCTAGAACAATGAAGGTCATTTTAAATACAACCCCTTGAAGAGTAATAGGAATGTCTCGCACCAATCCAACTGGATAAACTCGGGATTGATCAGCCATGCGGACAAAAAATTGGATAGGTTCGATTTGTGTCCATCCCATCTGTTGACAAAGTGCGGCTGTTGCAATGTTTACTCCAAACCTCCATCAGTTAATACTTGTATTATTTTATGATTCTTATACTAGACCGTAATCAAGGGCACCGTATGGTCCACCATCGAGTCCAATTCGGGCTAAATTTTTGCTGTCGAAGGAGCACATGAAGGTCTTGGGCTGACTTGTTGCTGGAACTGTTGGCGCATGCCAGGGACCAAAGCCAATAATTGTCCCAATGGCAGTGTAATGGATGCCTTGGATAAGACATCCCACATCGGATTAATTTTTGCTGTTTTCGATACGGAGTCCAGTGGGGGCTCCGGTATAGCAATGGTCAGATTTCTTCCTTCCGGTACTGCTTGTGGTATACTTTGCTGCATCATCGAGACTGGATCAGGATTCCAGGTTCAAAAATATCCATAGCTGGCTGTAATTGCTTTCCCGAGCGTGTTTGCACCACTACCGTTTGAGTGTCTACTGTTGAAATGTACACCATGTTCTCCATCGGGTGTTGTCGTTCCTTTTTCCTTTTATCGTACTCAACCGCATCTTTACAGTACCTACGGATATGCCCTATTTCACCACAAAAATAGCATTTAGGTGGTGAAGGAGATGCAGCTTCACCCGATGGACCTGCATTCCACCGAGTTTGTCCAAAGTTAGTTGACCGTGCTCCTCTATAATTCTTGTATCCTTGGTAGGGAGTATTCCTCATTGTGGTGGTACGTAGTGACTGGCTGGTTGCCCTTGTTCCTGAATGATAGCATTGACCGCCGCTCTTCTCTGTACCTTTGCATTATAAGGACAGGTCTCCATAGTGTGGTCCGCTATATGGCAAATGGCACAATACATCTGATTCAGAGCGCAGGCTGAGCTGCTGTGTCTTGTATTTTTACATTTAGTACAGTAAATTTGTTTCAGAGCATCCTCCTTTGGATGCTTGGACGTCTTCACCCACTCTAAATCTTCTGTGAATCCACCCACTTTATTTTCTAACTGTAAAGCCATAGCGATTACGGCATCCAAGGTCATTCCTCCCACACATCGTATAATCATGATCTATTTCAGTTGGGGATTTAATCCATTTATGAACCACTGAGTAATGATGTCATCTGGTAAATTGTCATGCGCTGGTGGTAACTACCGTAAATGAGTCTGAAATAGAGTGGCATAGTCTTGTACATTCTGGTGTGGCTTCTGGCTGTTATTTTGTAGGTAATCAAAAATTTCTGCTGGGTTTTTCTTTAACCGAAATCGTTGCAGAAATGCATCCTTCATGTCATCGTACTGCCAGAAATGATTCAAGTCATACTCGATTAACGAGCGTGCAACTTCATTAACCAAAGTTGACTGGAACACAATGGCTTTATAAGCAGGGTTTACTGGGTAACTCAAAACTGCGTAATTAATTTCAAATGTCTGCACATGCGCATTGGGATCATCTCCTAGAAAACCTCTGAATTTTGTATATGTAACTCCGGCTCACACCGAACGTGGTGGAATAATCTGTTGTTGTTGTTGTTGTTATTGTTGTTGTTGTTGTTATTGCTGTTGTTGTTGCTGTTGTTGTTGTTGTTGTTGTTGCTGCTGTGAACTACTCATGTTGTCGGAATTTTGAGGAAGTATCTCTTGATGTTCCTGGACCGTATGGTCACTTTGCCAACTTTCCGGTCCTAAGATATCTCTGAACCGATTACTTAGCTCAAAATCTAACAGCCCTTTCTCAACTTTAGTGTCGAAATTGGCTAAACTTGCACCTAAAAATGGTGAATGCAATAAATTTCTACCGAGCAATACCATAGTATCACCGGGGATCACCGAATTGTCATCGGATAATACCGAACTGTCATCGAAGATCACCGAATTGTCACCAGACAATGCTGAACTATCAGTGCACTCGCCGAAGTACAACCAAGAATTAACGTACTATCTTCACACTGTACCAGAATATCACCGGAATGCACCGGATTATCTCCGCAAACTACCGAACTGCTTCTGCACAGCATCGAACTACCACCAGAATTTGGTTGTTCTTCACTTCTACCACTAGAGTGTGTTCCTAACGAACTCGGAATTACCCAGGGATGTTGATCACTTCGATATTTGGGATAAGATTCACCGGAACGTGTTATCGGCATATATCAAAGGATTCTTTTGCCACCCTTAACCTTTTTCTTCAACTGGCTATTGCATTTCCCACAAAGGGTGCCAGTGTTAAATTAGTGTTTTAACTGTTTATCTTACTGGGTTCTTGGGATGGTTAGGGGTCTATAAAATAGAGGCCCTATTTATATTTTCCCAATCTATTTACTCACGTTATGCTACTGCCTCACCGACTTAGTGTTCAGAGTTAAACTATCTTTCAACTACCTATCCGTTCTGCACATTACAACATCATTCACTGCAATACGTATAAACGCGCAACTTTGTCACTTTACCGCGATAACAGATTAACTTAACACTTCATCAGAAACTTAACTAATTACTGACTTAATTAACAGAGTTACAACATACTCAGAATACTCAAAATATAGACAAGGCGACACACTCCACTTCAGTCACTCACCCAGACCAATAGTCAGGCTGTCTCATGCGTGCTTCTTTCATTAATAAAAAAGAGTTACATCGGTTTGCGCTACGCCCTTTCGATGTGCATGCGACTTTTTAGAATTACATTACAGAATATATGAATTCCATTCTGGTGAATTCATATATTCTATAATGTAATTTTGAAAAGTTGCACGCACACCAAAAGGGCGTAGCGCAAACCAATGTAACCCTTTTTGATTAATGAAAGAAGCACGCGTGAGACAGAGGGTGACGATGCCGGACTATTGGTCTGGGTGAAAGCCTGAAGTGGAGCGTGTCGCCTTGTCTATATTTTGAGTATTCTGAGTATTCTGAGTATGCTGTAATCATTACTTTTAGGCATAACCACTCACTAAAATACCATGATGTAGAAAAATGATTATATCTCAAAAAGTTGAACAGAACTACCTTGTGGAGTTTTGCTAAACTTGTAATAGACTTCATGATGCTTGTACTGGAAAATCAAAACCTATATATATGTTTGACACAAAAAGATAAAGCTTCCTACACAGGCACTGCAATAGTGAACTTGGAGGCCAAAACGAGTTTAGATCGTGATTTTTACAGCTCATAACAAAGTTGTTTTGAAATCATAATCGCCCTGAATATGCTCAAGAATTTTTGTGTGATTTTTAGACTGTGATTGGAGGGGTGTTGACAATGCCCTAGATGAAGCAAGGACCTTTTGTGATACTAAGTTTTGGAGTTTGAGGTCTACAAAAGCATATGAACATCATAAGGAAGAAGAAGAAGTTGGGAGCACAACACACAATACTAAATGTATTACCAAGTGAATGTAAAAAGATAAGTAACAAGTTAGGGTTATAGGTGTATATACAAGCTGAGGGAAAAAACTCCTAAAGAGGGGAAAAAGTGCCCTGATGGTCCTAAGTGTGTTCATACACATCAGTACTGAAATATATCAACATTGACTAGCTAAGAAAGCTTGATCTTGTTAAACTAGTGTTTTAACTATTTATCTTACTGAGTTCTTGGGATGGTTAGGGGTCTGTAAAATAGAGGCCCTGTTTATATTTTCTCAATCTATTTACTCACGTTATGCTACTGCTTCACCGACTTAGTGTTCAGAGTTAAACTATCTTTCAACTACCTATCTGTTCTGCGCATTACAACATCATTCACCGCAATACGTATAAACGCGCAACTTCGTCACTTTACCGTGATAATAGATTAACTTAACACTTCATCAGAAACTTAGTCAATTACTGACTTAATTAACAAAACCACCACCACACGTGATTAGAATCATTTTCGATATCACGGGGAAGGACAGAGAGTTTTGGGAGATTTTATGAGAGAGAGAGCATCAAGAGTAAGGAGGGGATAGAACTAAACATATTTGTACAAAAAAATTTAAGTTTAGAGCAATTTTGGCTGAAGTATCACGGTCGGTTGAGTTTTGGTATCGCGATACCGAAATTCCCTAGTATCACGATACTCGCCTAGTATCGTATCACTGCATACCACTTGAAGTATCGCGATACCACTGTGGTATCGTATCGTCAAGTTGGTATCGCGATCGCGATCAGCCGGTGGTATCATATCACGGTCCACTTGGTATCGTATCGTCTCGGTCATGGTATCGTATCATCGACCGAGCAGTATCGTATTTCCTATTTAGTATCGTTTCATCCAAGAAGGTGCTATCATATCGTCTGACCCATCTGGTATCGTATCATGAGAATTTTAGTATCGTATCGTCAATGTGGTATCGTATCGTCAATGTGGTATCGTATCGTCCAAAAATTTAGTATCGTATCATGCAAAGTTTCGATATCGTATCGTCACTTGCACTAGTATCGTATTGTGAGAACTTTAGTATCGTATTGTGTGACTTGTTGGTATCATATCGTGCAGTGCACAAGTATCGTATCGTGCAAGAAGGTGGTATCATATCGTCTGAACCATCTGGTATCGTGTCATCAAAAATTTTGGTATTGTATCGTGCAGTGCACTAGTATCGTATCGTGCAAAGTGTGGTATCATATCACAAGGAATTTGGTATAGGAGTGTTATTTCATCGATAGGAAGTGCAACTCAGGAAAGTCATCACTCTATCTATACTCACACCTCTAGTGACTCAGAGGAAGAGATACCAATGCCTTCAGAAGACATGCAAGGTTCTATCCCTAGGGGGAACTTCATGCCAACAGTAGAGGGGGAATACCGGACATCTCTGCAATATGTGTCCACTAATCCCCAAGAGATCCCCATCTACCTGGATGGCTTAAATAGATCAGTAGCCAGGATGGTGAATTCCAGTGAATCAACAATAGTGCCCAGACCTACAGTCAAGTATGAAGGAGGAGTGTACATGGACAAGTTAGGTCACATCTACGTGGTAACAGAACACCCAGATCAGATCAACAAGAGAGGAGGATTGGAAGGACAAGGAAACTCAGGAAGACTGGACCCTGAAGAGTTAATAACCACACCTAGAGGCAAATCACTAGTGTCTCGAGTCTTGAGAGGGGATTTGATACCTCAAGATGATTACCTATTAGAGGTCTACTTGATCCATGGATTAGACTTATTGTTACAAACTGACTCACCCACACAAGGATAGGAGGAAAGCCCAATGACCTTCTATGAGTTAAAAGATCTTGAAGAGGAGCCTAGAGTCATGTACCTAGACAAGAACCAAAGAAGGTATTAGCCAATAGATGCTTCTGATAGGGCTCAATTGAAGTATATGGGGTTGCCAGTATTCCCTTCGCGAGAGCAGGCAACTGCCTCTCATAATCCCTTTGGGATGCATCAAGAGCCAGAGAACACAATGTCGGGACAGACGAGTCAGCAGAGCATTCCTAACTAAACCCATGTGCAATACACAATGCCAGGGCTGCAATCACACAATCAAACTCACCCTGGAGTAGGCAACCAACATCGGCCACCAGTGAGGCCAAGACCACTACTAGGAATGCAGCCTGGAATGCCTCCAATTAGACCACCGATTCTTGTAATGCCTAGACACCCTGAACCCATAAGAAGATTAAGACCAATTCAAGTGGCTAAGTGTATGAGAAATCATTATGACGCGATGGGAGAACCTTACGATCACATAGCTGAATTTAAACAAGTTCTATGGGCTGAGCAAGTGGATGATTTCTTTGTGCAGTATGCCATTGGACCCCAATCAATATGGAAATATTGAACAATTTTTTCAGGAATTCATTGGGGAATTCACTAAAACAGGAATTAAACACAACTCTTCATCTTTAATCCATAGCTTCAAACAAAACCTAAATGAAATGGTGAAAACAGCTGCCCGAAGGTTCAACTACTATGTCGATAGATGCCCAGTAACAAAAAGACCCACTCAACAAAATATGATATCACTATTCTTAGACGGGCTGAGGAACGGAACTTTGAGGACGTTAGTCTATGTGAAGCGGCTGCAGACATTGAGCGAGTGCCTTCAAGAGTGTACTGACCTAGAGGACAACCTAGCTGATGATCTCAAAAGTACACCAAGCCCTACAAAATCAGAAGACACTAGAAGTACAATGACATCTAACTCCAGTAATGTAGAGGAGTTAGTGAAGCTAGTAGCCAAGAAGTTAGGAGTTCACAGACAACGGAACTACCAGCATCCATCAATAGGTTATCCTTACAATAGGCAGCCACATCAAGGAACCGCTCTGTATTGCCATACAAAACAAAAATACACTAATCATATCACTGAGAATTGTCCATTCAACATGCAATCATGATTTTTAAATCAACCTCAGTATAGGCTATATGGATACCCTCCTAGAGAGCCTGGAAGGGAGATTCCAAGATACAATCCCTATCCAGGACCACAAGTAGCACCTAGGCCATATGAGCAAGGGCAATATGGACGACCTCAGTCGGTATTAGGACAACAACCACCACTTCCTCAGAATGTAGTGCCAGTTAAATATGCTCAATCAGAGGAAAACATGGAGAGAGCCATAGTACCAGCATCACCATTAGCTAGTACAGAATCAACAAATCCAAGATAAGAGCAGACCCAAGGAGAATACTATCCCTATGACACCAGTATGATGGAGTACGAGCAAGTTTATGACCCGCAATACTATGGTTATGAGGGATATGACAATGTCTATGGACCAGAGTTGGCAACCCTAATGTACACCGCACCCAAGGCACCAGCACCCATAAGACCACCCATCAGACCGCCTATGCCAAAAGGACCGTGCTATAGATGTGGAGGAGACCACTTTATAAGAGATGCATTCGGCCATACAACCTACCACCCCCCAAGACTTGGGAAGGGTATTGCAATATCCAGACAAGACCTCACACAATCTAGCAGAACTCAAACAGACCAAAGTACAATGTCGATTGACTGTGGAAGAATTACTTCGGGTCAAACCACAATTATGGAAACAATTAGCAAGACAGTTGACGTTAGAGCATGAGAAGAACAAAAAGGAAAGCAAGGAAACCAAAAACCCTCTACTATACAAATTCTGGTGGATAAGGTTGGAGAATTTAGCGAAGGAGATGAGGGCAACACATGTTTACCTGTCACATACAATGGATACATGACCAAGGCCATACTAGACATATGAGCGGGAGTGGGTATCGTCACCAAAGAGATTTGGGAGAAATGGGGAAAGCCAACCCTGTGACCAACGCGTATGAAGCTTCAATTAGCAGATGGTCATGTAGAGAAACCCCTGGGAATATTGAAAAAGATTAAATTAACCACCCGTGGAGTCGAGTTTGAGCATACACTAGCTATATGTCAATTTGGAAAGGCAAATAATTATGAAATGATATTAGGATGACCTTTCATGAGACAACTCAAGGTAGTACAAGACTGGGGAAGAGATTCATTATACCTTCAACATCAAGGAACCACTACCAAGATAAATTTGCATACATTTGCGTATAGGGATGCACCCCCACTACAATAGAATCCCGTACACAAGGAAGAAGATGATTTATCTATCCATAGTGCTGGTTCAAGTGACCAATCATGGATGCACGAAGATGCCCAATTATGGATGTGTAAGAAAGCAAAGAGAGAGGATAAAAAACTTCAACTATGGCCCCTAGGACATCAAAATTATCGACCCGTAGAGGACCCAATGTATATGCCTCAAGTTTTTCTTGATGAAGCATTCAAACCGCATGGTTGGATGGAGATTCTAGCCACTTTGGACGTATGTGTAAATTAAGAAGTATTGACCATGAATGAATGTATAGACAAAAAAGTGTCACGAGGAAGGAGATAAGGAAGAGAGCTCACACACACACTCTCAAGGAGAAGCACACACACAGATTGAGGCAAGGAAGAATGATCTTCTTCTTCTTCTTCTTCTATTACATAAAAGGAATGTATAAGAATGACCTAAAAACAAGAATACAACAAGTGCAATATATAAAGACCAGTACATAAGGAAAAACCTAATGTCCGCGAATGAGTGAGCTGGCAAGAAAAAAATATGCCATCACTCTCGGTAGATAAATCTAATAAAGCTCAATGAAGTATCCCTGACATATACCGGTGTGACCACTATACATGTCAGAGAAACGAAAAAACTGGTACGTGTCATCCTGGATGATCACATGTTGAGCTTGATATCTCAACACTCCCCTCAAGCTTAATGCCATATCCTGTAATCCAAGCATCTTTCGAAACTTCTTCAACTTCTCAGCTCCAAGTGCTTTGGTGAAAATATCAGCAACCTGCTCATCTGTTCTCACATAAACAAGATCAATATCACCTACTAATACCTTCTCTCTGATGAAGTGATAATGTACCTCGATATGCTTTGTTCTAGCATGGAAAACAGAGTTCCGTGCTAACTGTATGCTGCTAAGATTATCACAATAGATAGTGATAGGCTTTTGCACTTCCACACCTAAATCTGCAAGTAACATCTCCAGCCATGATGCCTCACATGCTGCCATTGCAGCACCTCTATACTCAACCTCTGTACTCGACAAAGCAACAGTGGGTTGCTTCTTACTGCTCCATGTAATAGCTGCACCTCAAAGTGAGAAAAGAAAGCCACTAGTAGATATTCTATCTGAAGTACTACCAGCCCAATCTGCATCGGTGTATCCATGAACCCGCAAATCTACACCAGCTTCATAAAACAATGCATAATCCAAAGTAGCACTCACATAACGTAGAGTGCGCCTCAGAGCATCCAAATGTGGCTTCCTGGGAACCTGCATAAATTGACTTTCAAGTCCAACAATATAACTTAGATCAGGCCTTGTAATTGTGAGATATATAAGACTTCCCACAATTTTCCTGTACATAGTAGCATTTTCCAATGCTTCACCTGATGTAGTATCCAATTTCAAATTATGATCTAATGGCATAGAAATTGGCTTACAATCAGCCATACCATACTTTTGCAGCATATTCAAGGCATATTGCCTTTGCGACATCCATATACCTGTTTTTGTATGTATAAACTGAATGCCTAAGAAATAGCGCAGCACACCAGGATCTTTCATGTCGAAATCCTGCATAAGAAGTTTCTTTACCTCTTTGATGCTTCCTTCATTATCACCACCTACAATCATGTCATCAACAAAAATAGCCACAATAGTGATGCCATCTCTTTGAATCTTCATATCCTTGTGGCTGATCCATATATACTTCTTCCTGGAACTCACCATGTAGGAAAGCATTCTTCACATCCATCTGATGCAAAGTCCATCCTTTTGCTGTAGCTAATGCAACAAGTGTTCTGATAGTAGACATTTTAGCTACAGGGCTGAATGTTTCCTCATAATCAATGCCATATGTCTGTGCATAACCTTTAGCTACCAATCGTGCTTTATACCTGCTTATGCTACCATCAGCATTATGCTTTACCTTGTAAACCCACTTGCAGCCTATGGATTTCTTTCCTTGCGGCAATGGAACCAGCTTCCATGTATCATTTCCATAAAGTGTAGCCATCTCCTCATCCATAACTTTTTCCCAATTTGCATTACCAATTATATCTTCAAAACAAGAAGGTTCAGCATCTTGTATTACCTTTTTCATGTAGGCACAATGGTGAGCCATGTAACTATCATATGTCAATCGTTGCACTGAATTACGCATCCTCCCAGATCTTCTTGGTCCTGGGTCACTTCTTCTTGTATCATCTGCATGTGCCCTTCTTACTCCTGGAGTCTTCACAGAGGGCAATCCAAGTTCCTCATCAAGACTCTTTTCTGAACCGCTTGAATCTCCATCAACGTCTTCAAAACCTGCACCTGTTTTACTACCAACAGAAAGCTTTTCTTTACCTTTCTTGGATGTATTTGATGAATTTGCTGGACTGAAATTTCCACGCAATCTTCCACTCCATGGATTTGAGTTGGAACTATTGCTTGGTGATGCATCCGGTCCACTCAAAACTTGAGATTCTGCACTAGATTTTTCAGCATTTTCTTTGTCATTTGGTTCAAGATTCAATCCTTCTTTGGCATCTGCATAGAAGCTTGACATTTCATCAAATACCACATCTCTGCTCATCTTCACCTGTCGTGTGAGTGGGTTATAACATTTGTACCCCTTTTGCTCAAGGGAATATCCAATCAAGACACATTTTTATGCTTTCGGATCAAGCTTCGTCCTCAACTCATCTAGAACATGTACATATGCAATACATCCAAAAACTTTCAGATGTGATAAGTTTGGCTTTTTACCTGTAAACTTCTCTTCAGGTGTAACTTGATATACAACAGCAGTCGGAGTTGTGTTCATGATGTATACAGCAGTATGCACAACTTCTGCCCAATAACAACGAGGCATATTCTTCTCAGCCATCAAGGCTCTTGCTATTTCTGCAATATGTCTATTTCTGCATTCAGCAACACCATTCTGTTGTGGTGTGTACCTGCATGAAAACTGATGCCGAATTCCGTGATTTTTTAGAAAACTGCTGAACTCATTTGACATAAATTCACCTCCTCCATCAGATCTTAATGTTTGAATGTGTACTTCCCTGTCTGCTTTTCCACCATAACTTTAAAATTCTGGAAGTGAGTAAACATCTCGCTCTTCTCTTTCATGAAATATACCCATACTTTGCGTGTATGGTCATCAATGAAAGTAACATAAAACCTACAACCGCCCATAGATGTGGTCTTTGCTGGACCCCAAACATCTGTATGTACTACTTCTAGTACATTCTCACTAACATGCTTGTCATGTGGAAATGATGCTCTTGATTGTTTACCAAATTGACATGCTGCACATACCTTTTGCATTTCTGCAACTTTGAAATTTGGTAGTCCATGGACAATCTAATTTGACTGCATCAGTTTTAGCCTTTGCAAGTTTGCATGTCCAATCCGTTTGTGCCATATCTCTATATCTGCAATAACTCCTGCACCTTTTGCAAACATGGCTGCATTCATTTCAGGAATCTTCACATTTAAGGTGAACATCCTACCCACTTTGTTTCCTTTGGCAACCAATCATCCATCCTGCTTGTACTCTTCTACATATAATCCATCAGCATTGAACCTGACTTGTAATCCCTGGTCAACCATTTGTCCAACAGAAACTAGATTCTTTGTTATATTTGGAACATGCAGCACATCAGTGAGATGTTTTACCTCTCCGTCCTCCATAGACAATGCTATGTTTCCTGTATGCTCAATAGGATGCGATGTGTCATCACCTGTTTCAACATATCCAGGAACTGGCATTTTCTGCAAACTACTAAACCATTTTGCATGACTGGTCATGTGATTTGCAGCACGTGAATCAACATACCAGACATTATCATTTGATTTTGAAACACCAGCAGACATCGTATTCATCATGTGATGTTGAACCATAAACAGCTTCTCAAAATCATCTGCACTTGTGGATGCATAGTTGTTTTGCTGCCTTCTGTTATTTTGATTCTTTAACCTGCAAACACGTTCAAAGTGTCCAAGTTTACCACAATTCCAGCATCCTTTATTATCATTAACTGAATCATTTCTTTGGAAATTTCTGCGACCACTTTGGCTCCCCCTGCCTCGAAATTGTCCTCTTCCTCCTGCATGATTCTGTTGTTGACCTTGGTCTTGGTTACTGTTTCCTCTTCCACTTCCAAAACCTCTACCTCTGCCTCTTCCTCTGCCAGAGTAGAATACCTGCTCAGAACTGGGCTTTCCTTGGGAGTTTGAATCCTCACCAAGATTCTTTTCTTCAATAATCAGCATAGAGACCAAATCAGCAAAATTCGGAATATTTTCCCTAGTCTTTATAGAAGTTTTGAACTGCTTATATGCAGCTCCTAAACCACGAAGGCACACTTCCACCTTATCATCATAATCTACAATCACACCAAAAGATGCAAGTGACTCACATATGATTTTGATTTTTAGAGTGTAATCACTTACCGACATGCTCTTTTTCTCCAATGTATGCAACTCGTTCTTGAGTTGCAATTTCCGTGCCTTTGTATTCGTCTCGTACAAAGTGACCAAATTGTTCCAAGCCTCTTTTGGAGTCTTGGCATCCTGTATGTGTCCAATCATGCTATCGTGTATGCTAACAGATAGCCAATACATTACCTTCGTGCTCCTTGATTCCATTCCTCATATGCTCTTAACTGTTCTGCAGTCCGATTCCTTTCTGGTAACTGCGGAGCATTTTCATTCTCTTCTTCGATGTACTTCCAGTAACCTTTTCCCATCAAGAAATTCGTCATTCTGAATCTCCAAGCATGGAAGTTATTCTTGTCCAGCTTATCGCTCATAAGCTGACTCATTCCATCTGCGTTTGCCATTTCTGCAACAATTCACAACACCGCAACACACTACAAGCAGCACTTCTGCTTGAACACTGTCGCACTATGACGTGACTGTTCGATCTCTGAAAAAACACAGTTTTCGTGTATCAACAGTACACGGAATTGCTTGAAATTCTGAATCTGGAATACATGAGTGTTGCCGAACACAACGCAAGTTACAGTTTCTGAAACTGACCTATTTTTTCTATGGGCCCCACCTTGCGGGCTCGAAACGGAGGTCGAGGTGGCTCCGAAACTTCGATCTGACAAAAACAAGTGACCCTAAAGGGTTAACTCTCGAAAATATTTTGAGGTCTTCTACCTTCACGGCGATTTTCGTAGCAAACAGAGGCCGTTTGTGAAATCGCGTTTTCTCCACGCCTTGCCGCGTAGTCTTCACCGTTGCCTTCTCCAGGAGCTCTCTACAGCCAACCTGGTTCTGATACCATGTCACGAGGAAGGAGATAAGGAAGAGAGCTCACACACACACTCTCAAGGAGAAGCACACACACAGATTGAGGCAAGGAAGAATGATCTTCTTCTTCTTCTTCTTCTATTACATAAAAGGAATGTACAAGAATGACCTAAAAACAAGAATACAACAAGTGCAATATATAAAGACCAGTACATAAGGAAAAACCTAATGTCCCCGAATGAGTGAGCTGGCAAGAAACAAATGTGCCATCACTCTCGGTAGATAAATCTAATAAAGCTCAATGAAGTATCCCTGACATATATCGGCGTGACCACTATACATGTCAGAGAAACGAAAAAACTGGTACGTGTCATCCTGGATCATCACATGTTGAGCTTGATATCTCAACACTCCCCCTCAAGCTTAACGCCATATCCTGTAATCCAAGCATCTTCCGAAACTTCTTCAACTTCTCAGCTCCAAGTGCTTTGGTGAAAATATCAGCAACCTGCTCATCTGTTCTCACATAAACAAGATCAATATCACCTGCTAATACCTTCTCTCTGATGAAGTGATAATGTACCTCGATATGCTTTGTTCTAGCATGGAAAACAGGGTTCCGTGCTAACTGTATGCTGCTAAGATTATCACAATAGATAGTGATAGGCTTTTGCACTTCCACACCTAAATCTGCAAGTAACATCTCCAGCCATGATGCCTCACATGCTGCCATTGCAACACCTCTATACTCAGCCTCTGTACTCGACAAAGCAACAGTGGGTTGCTTCTTACTGCTCCATGTAATAGCTGCACCTCCAAGTGAGAAAAGAAAGCCACAGGTAGATCTTCTATCTGGAGTACTACCAGCACAATCTGCATCGGTGTAGCAATGAACCTACAAATCTACACCAGCTTCATAAAACAATGCATAATCCAAAGTGGTACTCACATAATGTAGAGTGCGCCTCAGAGCATCCAAATGTGGCTTCCTGGGAACCTGCATAAATTGACTTTCAAGTCCAACAGTATAACGTAGATCAGGCCTTGTAATTGTGAGATATATAAGACTTCCCACAATTTTCCTGTACATAGTAGCATTTTCCAATGCTTCACCTGATGTAGTATCCAATTTCAAATTATGATCTAATGGCATAGAAATTGGCTTACAATCAGCCATACCATACTTTTGCAGCATATTCAAGGCATATTGCCTTTGCGACATCCATATACCTGTTTCTGTATGTATAAACTCAATGCCTAAGAAATAACGTAGCACACCAAGATCTTTCATGTCGAATTCCTGCATAAGAAGTTTCTTTACCTCTTTGATGCTTTCTTCATTATCACCACCTACAATCAGGTCATCAACATAAATAGCCACAATAGTGATGCCATCGTCAGCCTTCCTTGCATATAGTGAGTGATCTGCATCACACATAGAGAAGCCAATGCTGGTTAAGTAATCAGCAATCCTTGCATGCCATGCACGAGGGGCTTGCTTCAGCCCATACAATGCCTTTTGCAACCTGCAAACATATTCCAGATGCTTTGAATCTTCATATCCTTGGGCTGGTCCATATATACTTCTTCCTGTAACTCACCATGTAGGAAAGCATTCTTCACATCCATCTGATGCAAAGTACATCCTTTTGCTGTAGCTAATGCAACAAGTGTTCTGATAGTAGACATTTTAGCTACAGGGCTGAATGTTTCCTCATAATCAATGCCATATGTCTGTGCATAACCTTTAGCTACCAATCGTGCTTTATACCTGCTTATGCTACCATCAGCATTATGCTTTACCTTGTAAACCCACTTGCAGCCTATGGATTTCTTTCCTTGTGGCAATGGAACCAGCTTCCATGTATCATTTCCATAAAGTGCACCATCTCCTCATCCATAGCTTTTTCCCAATTTGCATTACCAATTGCATCTTCAAAACAAGAAGGTTCAGCATCTTGTATTACCTTTGTCATGTAGGCACAATGGCGAGCCATGTAACTATCATATGTCAATCGTTGCACTGAATTACGCATCCTCCCAGATCTTCTTGGTCCTGGGTCACTTCTTCTTGTATCATCTGCATGTTCCCTTCTTACTCCTGGAGTCTTCACAGAGGGCAATCCAAGTTCCTCATCAAGACTCTTTTTTGAACCGCTTGAATCTCCATCAATGTCTTCAAAACCTGCACCTGTTTTACTACCAACAGAAAGCTTTTCTTTACCTTTCTTGGATGTATTTGATGAATTTGCTAGATTGAAATTTCCACGCAATCTTCCACTCCATGGATTTGAGTTGGAACTATTGCTTGGTGATGCATCCGGTCCACTTAAAACTTGAGATTCTGCACTAGATTTTTCAGCATTTTCTTTGTCATTTGGTTCAAGATTCAGTCCTTCTTTGGCATCTGCATAGAAGCTTGACATTTCATCAAATACCACATCTCTACTCACCTTCACTTGTCCTGTGAGTGGGTTATAACATTTGTACCCCTTTTGCTCAAGGGAATATCCAATGAAGACACATTTTTCTGCTTTCGGATCAAGCTTCGTCCTTAACTCATCTGGAACATGTACATATGCAATACATCCAAAAACTTTCAGATGTGATAAGTTTGGCTTTTTACCTGTAAACTTCTCTTCAGGTGTAACTTGATGTACAACAGCAGTCGGAGTTCTGTTCATGATGTATACAACAGTATGCACAACTTTTGCCCAATAACAATGAGGCATATTCTTCTCAGCCATCAAGGCTCTTGCTATTTCTGCAATATGTCTATTTTTGCGTTTAGCAACACCATTCTGTTGTGGTGTGTACCTGCATGAAAACTGACGCCGAATTCCATGATTTTTTAGAAAACTACTGAACTCATTTGACATGTATTCACCTCCTCCATCAGATCTTAATTTTTGAATGTACTTCCGTATCTGCTTTTCCACCATAACTTTAAAATTCTGGAAGTGAGTAAACACCTCGCTGTCGGGATGAAATCCCGCAGGGAGTGTGCACTGAGTTTTTTTCAAAAGTTCATTGTTTTTGAGTTTTTGTGTGATGTTTTGATCGAGAGAGTGGTATATTTTGTACATATTTTGGCCGAATTAATTGATTATGTGATGCGAAAACAAGTTTGAGATGTGTGTTAGACCCGTGTATATAAACAACAGACATTTGACCCATGAAAACCTAGGTTTGACCCATCGAATCTGATTGAAAGTGAGGGTTTATCCCATGAAACTGAACTTGAACCCTTGGAAACCCTTGGAGTTTAGGCCAAAATAGTAAATAAATCCATGAATTGACGAGCTTGAGATAACTGTGAGAAAAACCCTAATTTTCTTGACCAAAAACCCTAGGTCGGACCCTTGAAATTGGCGGTTATCCTAGGTCAAACCCTAAAACCCAATTAAATTGTGAATATTCAGTGTGAAATCGAAACCATAGTCTAGGGGAAATTAAAAGACTACCAAAAATAGAAAGTTCATTGAGGAGGTTAGAACGTTCTAGAAGGAAGTCCTAGGGAGGGCCTATAAATAAGTCCAAACTCATTTGTTTCTTCCCCATCCTGTGGATTGCCCTTGTCGATCGTCTCCTCTAGGTATGCTCCTTGTCCAATTTGCTTGTTTATGTTTAATCTTTTTGCTCGATAGCACATTTAGAAGAAGAGAGAGAGATGAACAAAGATTCTTATGTAGTCCATGGCTAGATATTTCTTGTTTTGAATCTAATTCATTCCAATGTTGTCACTGCATATATCATTGTTCATGAGAATTTTATTTTTCCCCACGGCTTTCATAGCAATACAATTAAACAATTAAGCTATGATGGATTGGTCAACGATTCTGTTAAGAACGACACAGTTGTGATGAGAGAGAGAGAGATGCGCATAGAAGGGTGATGGTCGCTAAGCGTGTCAGAGACAGAAACCCACAGATTCTGTGGTGCTACGTACAGATAGGAGAGAGAGACCGCCCTGGCTGTAAAGTCACGACTCACAAGAGAGAGAAGGAGACGGCTGAACAGGGCGCAGCCGATTTCAGAGGCAGACAAAGATCTTCACGGTATAGCTTGTCGGCTGTCGATGCACCTAGAAGAGAGAGAGATGAAAGACAAGAATGGCGGCGCTGCAGAAAAATCGCTCCGGGAGAGAGATTATGGAGATAGAGAAAGAAGGAAAGCCTTTCTGGTTCTGGCTATGTCGAGCAGTAGAGATCTGCTACGTGGAGAGAGAAACGGGGAGACTCACGAGTCTGAGCACCTGAAAATCATGAATTAAGTTTGATCGAGATAGGTGGACGATCGCGCATAGAAAAAACTCGAGAAAGAGTGCTCATATCACGGACACATATGCGTGGGTTGCCGCTCAGCCATAGAGAGATATTGTAGGAATCGCGTGCAGAGGCTAGGCCAGACAGAAGAATTGCTGACGAGGATGGCAAGACTCGGGCGCATAGAGAGAGATCATAAACTGGTGGTGCATGTAGACGGGAGTCTCGAAGAGAGAGGGGCGAAATCGCGAGGTTGTTGCCTTAGAGAGAGAAAATTCTGGAAGTCGGCAACTGAATGTATACATTGGAGAGAGGTGTTTGGCGGCCGACAAAGCAGAGATGATGCGATCAGAGATATAGGGCTACAGAGCCGCGTGTGAGAGACATGGTACGAGGTTGACTGTGCGATAGCATCCAGAAGGAGATAGAGAAATCCGATGTTCTATTGATGCTATTGTGCGTGCTGCAGAGATAGATAAGGCGGCAGACAAAGAGTCGGTGGAGAGAGATTTGTAGGCTGACGTGGAGAGAGATCTTCAGATCGATGCAGATAGACATATAGAAAGAGAAGAGAGAGAGAGCCCCAAAAGGGCGGCACACAGTGAGCAACGCACGCAAAATTGTCTGTGGAGAGAGATTATATGAGAGAGAAAGAGAGAGATTAATTCACATACGATTTTGATTCAAATGGAAAGTTTTAAAAACCCAAAGAACCTCAAGTTCTATGAAAATAGTCTTAAGAAACAAATACTTTGGGATTCTTTTAAAGGATTATCTCTAGACGCTCATAAATCATGGTGCCAATTGTTACATGAAAAGGGATTTATTGGGGTATAAGTAATATAAAATGAAAACATGAGACATGTCTTGAATGAGGAGATTTAAAGAGAAATGCTTTAGTGTTGTTACCAAAAAACAAGAGAAAGAGCGATATTGTTTTAACTTAGCATTTTTTCATCTAAGTTTTCCAGTTTCAAAATGTACTGATGATTATGTTCCCCATCCTGTGGATTGCCCTTGTGGATCGTTTCCTCCAGGTTTATGTGGATGCTGATTATATGAAGAGAAGTGAAAGCATTGAAGACTGAAGATAAAGAGTACCCCATCCTGTGGATTGCCCTTGTGGATCATCTCCTCCAGGTTTATGTGGATGCTGATTATATGAAGAGAAGTGAAAGCATTGAAGACTGAAGATAAAGAGTACCCCATCCTGTGGATTGCCCTTGTGGATCGTCTCCTCCAGGTTTATGTGGATGCTGATTATATGAAGAGAAGTGAAAGCATTGAAGACTGAAGATAAAGAGTACCCCATCCTGTGGATTGCCCTTGTGGATCGTCTCCTCCAGGTTTATGTGGATGCTGATTATATGAAGAGAAGTGAAAGCATTGAAGACTGAAGATAAAGAGTACCCCATCCTGTGGATTGCCTTTGTGGATCGTCTCCTCCAGGTTATTGCAATTTCTGATTATCTGAAGTAAAGAGAAGGCCATTGCGGAGGATACTTGAAGTAAAGAGCGGACCGAAGTGAAGACTTAGAAGAAAAGCTTGGACTGCGAAGATCGAAGCTGAATCCTGTGGGCGATTTCTCGCACTGTAGCGAGGGATCTAGAGTAGACACTAGCCGGCCCGCACTGTAGCGGCGGCGTTTATATTGTATCATCGCACCGCACTGTAGCGGTTTTATTGTACCGTCGGCCCGCATGGTAGTGGCCTATTTTTGTATCATTCATTTTATTAGAGGCTTCAGTTCTGTTTCGGATTGTATCTTCGAGCTTGATCTACTTCACGTGTATCACTGCGGTACCCGATCGTCTCTTTCTGACGCCCACGGTCCCACGTCTCGACACTTCTGAGGGGCAAGGGACCCTACGAGGATCGCGCACGCTCCGGAGAGCACAGGCGAGGCGCCCAGCGCGCAGACGCCGCTCGTAGGACAGCGGGAACGGTGCACCAGAGCGGGGCCTGATCCAACCCCACGCGCCGGCTTCCCGCCACGACCTCCTTCTTCCTGACACCTGAACCCGACGTGAAGCGAGGCGGTTGCCCGGTGATCCTCGACACGTCACCCACTCCTTGAGAAGACAGAGACAGGAACCTCGGCATCAGACAGAGACTCCAGGTACCAGCATTTCAAGTTATTTGAATTTTGCATTGTTTCACACACACATTGAACAGAAAGGTTGTCTTGTTGTTTGAGCTTGAGCATTCACTATCTGCATTAGTGTAGTCCATATATCTGTGCACAAGAAACTAAAATGAACAAAATGATTGAGGAACAATTTACGAAATACGAAGAGCGAATTAAGGAAATAGAATTTAACATGAATGAATCCATAAAATCAAAGTTTAGTATTGTGATGACCCTAATGCAAACTATAAATGCGATATCTGATACTATTCAGCTGATGGGCATAAGCATTAAAGACCTAAAAAATGAAATGGATTATGAGATTTTTGAATTAAAACATAAAGTTGACATGTTGACAAACCAAGTTAATGACCTACAAGTATGAAAATGTGATAATGAGCATGAGGTAAAAGTCCAAAGCATATCTACACAGAAAGAGTTAGTAGGCTTTAGAAAACCCACGCCTAGAGTGACACCTAGGAAATTAAGTTGGGATGAGAAGAGACCTATACGTTGCTTTTGGTGCGATCAATTTGGACATATGTTTTGGGATTGTCTAGCATATGAAAGTGCATGTAGACAAAGACTAGTAAGTGAACATGAAAATAAAATTTGTAGATATCAAGAGGAGATACCTTTGCATCTGAATGGAGGAAAAGGTGGGATGAAAGAGTATTTCGAGAAGACCAAATCTAGATCAAAATTATTTCAAAAGATATGGAAACCAAAAACTCATAAAGATAATAGATCTGAGGAGCAAAAGAGAATGATATCTATTGAGATTCAAGAGAAGCCAAGTGAAGAAACTAAAGGTAGACAAATAAAGGTCGAGAAGCAAAAAATTGAATAGATATTAAAAGAGCAAATAGAAATAGATCATAAAGGAGAGCCTGATAGAGAAATGCAAGAGAAATCAAAGAAAGAGCATGAGGTGTATGTTTCATTTGATCCGAAAATTTTAACTAATGAAAATCTATTTGATCAAGAGAAAGTTGCAAAATTACAATCCCAATTAAACTTTGACAAACAAATTGAACATGAAAAGAGTGAAGAAGAAATTCAAGAAGATACAAAATCTGATAAACAAGTTAACAAAGCGGAAAAATAGTTGCTTGATGATATTATCAAGCCAATTGAGAGGAGTGTGAAGACAACTTCAAAGACTTCTAAGAGTTTGAAGAAGAATAGAAGAAGTAGAAACCTAACGTTTCAAGACATATTTGCAAACCTTGAATGATGATTGAAGTAGAATCATAATAAAAACACATGAGAATGATCAAGAGCTATTGAGTGATAAAGATTGATGATAATGCATGATGATGATTGATGAAAATGAATGATAATAATTGATGAAAACGCATGATTGATGGTGATGATCGATGATGAAAATGATGATGATTAATGGTTTATGGTGATTGATAATGATTATGATGATTATGATGCTGGAGGATACTGATGACACTGGAGGATACTGATGACACTCGAGGATACTGATAATGCTAGAGGATACTGATGATACTGGAGGATACTGATGACACTGGAGGATACTGATGACACTGGAGGATACTGATGACACTGGAGGGAACTGATGACACTGAGGCTGATGCTGATGAAGAATGATAGACCATGGAATTAAAGAAAAGCTGGATCAAAATGAAGAAAAATGACCACGTGAAACGTTTCTGATTTGAGATGTGTTTTCTTTCTGATAGAGCATATGCATTGCATTGATGTGTGTGATAAAGACATGTATGAATTTATGAAAATCATGTAGAATGAAGATAACAAATATCTATTATGGATTTGCACGAAGCATGAGCGACTAGGAATTATATGAATAGGATCAGTTAGTGGACTAGAGACTTTTGGGAGTGAAAGCTTGGGAATGTGATGACATGCTTAGACCGAGTGCATGTATATGCTGATTGATTTGAACACTTAGTGAAGTGGAAAACTTTGGATCCTAGTATTTATTTCTTGCGAGATCTTACCTCCATATGTATCATGATTTATGAAAAACATTTATACTCATGCCAGCTTATATGTGCGTGTATGTTGTTGGTGCGCTACGATGGGCTAGTAGGCGGGTGGAACCACCTTGGTCGGGTGATCAAGGCCACGAGCCGTAGCTAGTTTTGTCATAGGCCTAACCTATCTATTGTCATGCGCCTGTATGGGTCGGTAGGCGGGTGGAGTTACTCTGATCGGGTGGTCAGAGCCACGAGCTGACATCGATTTCATGTAGGGCTGATGTTGTGTATGTCGTGCGCTATGTCGGGTCGGCAGACAGGTGGAATAAACTTGGGCGGGCGGACAAGTCCATGAGTCGCACCCGATTTCGACATAGGCCGATTTGTGAAAAATAAAAGATAAAAAGAAATGCTGAGCTGAGATGAAGAGGAAAAGAAAAAGAAAAAGAAAAATGAAAAAGAAAAAGAAAAAGAAAAAGAAAAAGAAAAAGAAAGAAAGATCTAATGGAGAGCCGATCAAGTATGACATAAATAGTAGGAATCGAGGTATATTCTACAAACTGAGTTAGTAGATACATACGTATATGCTAGTACTTAGAATGAGCAGTTGGATCTGAACCAGTTGAACAAACAAAAGATCTAGAAAGCCGACGATTTATTCATGTGATTACTTGTCAGATTGCAGACGCAGAAACATAATATGATGCTTGTGAAGCTTGAATCTACCTAATTTTCTGAAATTCATACCAATCTTTATAAAAATTGCATGACTGCATGAGATCATGATTTGAGTTTTGAAAAGAAAAAGATAAAAAGTGTAAAGAGATTTTAAAAGAACCCTGATACTCTTCTGTTGGATCTTGCAGGTTGGCCCATCGGGACGATGTGCAGGTTTAGCGGGGGCGAATGTCGGGATGAAATCCCGCAGGGAGTGTGCACTGAGTTTTTTTCAAAAGTTCATTGTTTTTGAGTTTTTGTGTGATGTTTTGATCGAGAGAGTGGTATATTTTGTACATATTTTGGCCGAATTAATTGATTGTGTGATGCGAAAACAAGTTTGAGATGTGTGTTAGACCCGTGTATATAAACAACAGACATTTGACCCATGAAAACCTAGGTTTGACCCTTCGAATCTGATTGAAAGTGAGGGTTTATCCCATGAAAAATGAACTTGAACCCTTGGAAACCCTTGGAGTTTAGGCACAAATAGTAAATAAATCCATGAATTGACGAGCTTGAGATAACTGTGAGAAAAACCCTAATTTTCCTGACCAAAAACCCTAGGTCGGACCCTTGAAATTGGCGGTTATCCTAGGTCAAACCCTAAAACCCAATTAAATTGTGAATATTCAGTGTGAAATCGAAACCATAGTCTAGGGGGAAATTAAAAGACTACCAAAAATAGAAAGTTCATTGAGGAGGTTAGAACGTTCTAGAAGGAAGTCCTAGGGAGGGGCCTATAAATAAGTCCAAACTCATTTGTTTCTTCCCCATCCTGTGGATTGCCCTTGTGGATCGTCTCCTCCAGGTATGCTCCTTGTCCAATTTGCTTGTTTTATGTTTAATCTTCTTGCTCGATAGCACATTTAGAAGAAGAGAGAGAGATGAACAAAGATTCTTATGTAGTCCATGGCTAGATATTTCTTGTTTTGAATCTAATTCATTCCAATGTTGTCACTGCATATATCATTGTTCATGAGAATTTTATTTTTTCCCACGGCTTTCATAGCAAAACAATTAATCTATGATGGATTGGTCAACGATTCTATTAAGAACGACACAGTTGTGATGAGAGAGAGAGAGATGCGCATAGAAGGGTGATGGTGGCTAAGCGTGTCAGAGACAGAAACCCACAGATTCTGTGGTGCTACGTACAGATAGGAGAGAGAGACCGCCCTGGCTGTAGAGTCACGACTCACGAGAGAGAGAAGGAGACGGCTGAACAGGGCGCAGCCGATTTCAGAGGCAGACAAAGATCTTCACGGTATAGCTTGTCGGCTGTCGATGCACCTAGAAGAGAGAGAGATGAAAGGCAAGAATGGCGGCGCTGCAGAAAACTCGCTCCGGGAGAGAGATTATGGAGATAGAGAAAGAAGGAAAGCCTTTCTGGTTCTGGCTATGTCGAGCAGTAGAGATCTGCTACGGGGAGAGAGAAACGGGGAGACTCACGAGTCTGAGCACCTGAAAATCATGAATTAAGTTTGATCGAGATAGGTGGACGATCGCGCATAGAAAAAACTCGAGAAAGAGTGCTCATATCACGGACACATATGCGTGGGTTGCCGCTCAGGCATAGAGAGATATTGTAGGAATCGCGTGCAGAGGCTAGGCCAGACAGAAGAATTGCTGACGAGGATGGCAAGACTCGGGCGCATAGAGAGAGATCAAACTGGTGGCGCATGTAGACGGGAGTCTCGAAGAGAGAGGGGCGAAATCGCGAGGTTGTTGACTTAGAGAGATAAAATTCTAGAAGTCGGTAGCTGAATGTATACATTGGAGAGAGGTGTTTGGCGGCCGACAAAGCAGAGATGATGCGATCAGAGATATGGGGCTACAGAGCCCCGTGTGAGAGACATGGTACGAGGTTGACTGTGCGATAGCATCCAGAAGGAGATAGAGAAATCCGATGTTCTATTGACGCTATTGTGCGTGCTGCAGAGATAGATAAGGCGGCAGACAAAGAGTCGGTGGAGAGAGATTTGTAGGCTGACGTGGAGAGAGATCTTCAGATCGATGCAGATAGACATATAGAAAGAGAAGAGAGAAGAGCCCCAAAAGGGCGGCACACAGTCAGCAACGCACGCAAAATTGTCTGTGGAGAGAGATTGTATGAGAGAGAAAGAGAGAGATTAATTCACATACGATTTTGATTCAAATGGAAAGTTTTAAAAACCCAAAGAACCTCAAGTTCTATGAAAATAGTCTTAAGGAACAAATACTTTGGGTATCTTTTGAACGATTATCTCTAGACGCTCATAAATCATGGTGCCAATTGTTACATGAAAAGGGATTTATTGGGGTATAAGTAATATAAAATGAAAACATGAGACATGTCTTGAATGAGGAGATTTAAAGAGAAATGCTTTAGTGTTGTTACCAAAAAACAAGAGAAAGAGCGATATTGTTTTAACTTAGCATTTTTTCATCTAAGTTTTCCAGTTTCAAAATGTATTGATGATTATGTTCCCCATCCTGTGGATTGCCCTTGTGGATCGTCTCCTCCAGGTTTATGTGGATGCTGATTATATGAAGAGAAGTGAAAGCATTGAAGACTGAAGATAAAGAGTACCCCATCCTGTGGATTGCCCTTGTGGATCGTCTCCTCCAGGTTAATGTGGATGCTGATTATATGAAGAGAAGTGAAAGCATTGAAGACTGAAGATAAAGAGTACCCCATCCTGTGGATTGCCCTTGTGGATCCTCTCCTCCAGGTTTATGTGGATGCTGATTATATGAAGAGAAGTGAAAGCATTGAAGACTGAAGATAAAGAGTACCCCATCCTGTGGATTGCCCTTGTGGATCGTCTCCTCCAGGTTTATGTGGATGCTGATTATATGAAGAGAAGTGAAAGCATTGAAGACTGAAGATAAAGAGTACCCCATCCTGTGGATTGCCTTTGTGGATCGTCTCCTCCAGGTTATTGCGATTTCTGATTATCTGAAGTAAAGAGAAGGCCATTGCGGAGGATACTTGAAGTAAATAGCGGACCGAAGTGAAGACTTAGAAGAAAAACTTGGACTGCGAAGACCGAAGCAGAATCTTGTGGGCGATTTCTCGCACTATAGCGAGGGATCTAGAGTAGACACTAGCCGGCCCGCACTGTAGCGGCGGCGTTTATATTGTATCATCGCACCGCACTGTAGCGGTTTTATTGTACCGTCGGCCCGCACGGTAGCGGCCTATTTTTGTATCATTCATTTTATTAGAGGCTTCAGTTCTGTTTCGGATTGTATCTTCGAGCTTGATCTACTTCACGTGTATCACTGCGGTACCCGATCGTCTCTTTCCGACGCCCACGGTCCCACGTCTCGACACTTCCGAGGGGCAAGGGACCCTACGAGGATCGCGCACGCTCGGGCGAGCGCAGGCGAGGCGCCCAGCGCGCAGACGCCGCTCGCAGGACAGCGGGAACGGCGCACCAGAGCGGGGCCTGATCCAACCCCACACGCCGGCTTCCCGCCACGACCTCCTTCTTCCCGACATCGCTCTTCTCTTTCATGAAATATACCCATACTTTGCGTGTATGGTCATCAATGAAAGTAACATACCTTTTGCATTTCTGCAACTTTGAAATTTGGTAGTCCATGGACGATCTCCTTTGACTGCATCAGTTTCAGCCTTCTCAAGTTTGCATGTCCAATCCGTTTGTGCCATATCTCTATATCTGCAATAACTCCTGCACCTTTTGCAAACATGGCTGCATTCATTTCAGGAATCTTCACATTTAAGGTGAACATCCTACCCACTTTGTTTCCTTTGGCAACCAATCGTCCATCCTGCTTGTACTCTTCTACATATAATCCATCGGCATTGAACCTGACTTGTAATCCCTGGTCAACCATTTGTCCAACAGAAACCAGATTCTTTGTTATATTTGGAACATGCAGCACATCAGCGAGATGTTTTACCTCTCCGTCCTCCATAGACAATGCTATGTTTCCTGTATGCTAAATAGGATGCGATGTGTCATCACCTGTTTCAACACATCCAGGAACTGGCATTTTCTGCAAACTACTAAACCATTTTGCATGACTGGTCATGTGATTTGAAGCACCTGAATCAACATACCAGACATTATCATTCAATTTTGAAACACCAGCAGACATCGTATTCATCATGTGATGTTGAACCATAAACAGCTTCTCATAATCATCTGCACTTGTGGATGCATGGTTGTTTTGCTGGAAATTTCAGCGACCTCTTTGGCTCCCCCTGCCTCGAAACTGTCCTCTTCCTCCTGCATGATTTTGTTGTTGACCTTGGTCTTGGTTACTGTTTCCTCTTCCACTTCCAAAACCTCTACCTCTGCCTCTTCCTCTGCCAGAGTAGAATACCTGCTCAGAACTGGGCTTTCCTTGGGAGTTTGAATCCTCACCAAGATTCTTTTCTTCAATAATCTGCATAGAGACCAAATCAACAAAATTCAGAATATTTTCCCTGGTCTGTATAGAAGTTCTGAACTGCTTATATGCAGCTCCTAAACCACGAAGGCACACTTCCACCTTATCATCATCATCTACAATCACGCCAATAGATGAAAGTGACTCACATATGCTTTTGATTTTTAGAGTGTAGTCACTTACCGACATGCTCTTTTTCTCCAATGTATGCAACTCGTTCTTGAGTTGCAATTTCCGTGCTTTTGTATTGGTCTCGTACAAAGTGACCAAATTGTTCCAAGCCTCTTTTGGAGTCTTGGCATCCTGTATGTGTCCAATCATGCTATGCTCTATGCTAATAGATAGCCAATACATTACCTTTCGTGCTCCTTGATTCCGTTCCTCATATGCTCTTAACTGTTCTGTAGTCCAATTCCTTTCTGGTAACTGCGGAGCATTTTCATTCTCTCCTTCGATGTACTTCCAGTAACCTTTTCCCATCAGGAAATTCGTCATTCTGAATCTCCAAGCATGGAAGTTGTTTTTGTCCAGCTTATCGCTCATAACCTGACTCATTCCATCTGCGTTTGCCATTTCTGCAACAATTCACAACACCGGAACACACTACAAGCATCACTTCTGCTTGAACACTGTCGCACTATGACGTGACAGTTCGATCTTAGAAAAAACACAGTTTTCGTGTATCAACAGTACACGGAATCGCTTGAAATTCTGAATCTGGAATATATGAGTGTCGCCGAACACAACGCAAGTTACAGTTTCTGAAATTGACCTGTTTTTTCTGTGGGCCCCACCTTGCGGGCTCGAAAGGGAGGTCGAGATGGCTCCGAAACTTCGATCTGACAAAAACAAGTGACCCTAAAGGGTTAACTCTCGAAAATATTTTGAGGTCTTCTACCTTCAAAACGATTTTCGTAGCAAACAGAGGCCGTTTGTATAGTAGCATTTTCCAATGCTTCACCTGATGTAGTATCCAATTTCAAATTATGATCTAATGGCATAGAAATTGGCTTACAATCAGCCATACCATACTTTTGCAGCATATTCAAGGCATATTGCCTTTGCGACATCCATATACCTGTTTCTGTATGTATGAACTCAATGCCTAAGAAATAGCGCAGCACACCAAGATCTTTCATGTCGAATTCCTGCATAAGAAGTTTCTTTACCTCTTTGATGCTTTCTTCATTATCACCACCTACAATCAGGTCATCAACATAAATAGCCACAATAGTGATGCCATCATCAGCCTTCCTTGCATATAGTGAGTGATCTGCATCAGACATAGAGAACCCAATGCTGGTTAAGTAATCAGCAATCCTTGCATGCCATGCACGAGGGGCTTGCTTCAGCCCATACAATGCCTTTTGCAACCTGCAAACATATTCCGGATGCTTTGAATCTTCATATCCTTGTGGCTGGTCCATATATACTTCTTCCTGTAACTCACCATGTAGGAAAGCATTCTTCACATCCATCTGATGCAAAGTCCATCCTTTTGCTGTAGCTAATGCAACAAGTGTTCTGATAGTAGACATTTTAGCTACACGGCTGAATGTTTCCTCATAATCAATGCCATATGTGTGTGCATAACCTTTAGCTACCAATCGTGCTTTATACCTGCTTATGCTACCATCAGCATTATGCTTTACCTTGTAAACCCACTTGCAGCCTATGGATTTGTTTCCTTGCGGCAATGGAACTAGCTTCCATGTATCATTTCCATAAAATGCAGCCATCTCCTCATCCATAGCTTTTTCCTAATCTGCATTACCAATTGCATCTTCAAAACAAGAAGGTTCAGCATCTTGTATTACCTTTGTCATGTAGGCACAATGGCGAGCCATGTAACTATCATATGTCAATCGTTGCACTGAATTACGCATCCTCCCAGATCTTCTTGGTCCTGGGTCACTTCTTCTTGTATCATCTGCATGTGCCCTTCTTACTCCTGGAGTCTTCACAGAGGGCAATCTAAGTTCCTCATCAAGACTCTTTTCTGAACCGCTTGAATCTCCATCAATGTCTTCAAAACCTGCACCTGTTTTACTGCCAACATAAAGCTTTTCTTTACCTTTCTTGGATGTATTTGATGAATTTGCTGGACTGAAATTTCCACGCAATCTTCCACTCCATGGATTTGAGTTGGAACTATTGCTTGGTGATGCATCCGGTCCACTCAAAACTTGAGATTTTGCACTAGATTTTTCAGCATTTTCTTTGTCATTTGGTTCAAGATTCAGTCCTTCTTTGGCATCTGCATAGAAGCTTGACATTTCATCAAATACCACATCTCTGCTCACCTTCACCTGTCGTGTGAGTGGGTTATAACATTTGTATCCCTTTTGCTCAAGGGAATATCCAATGAAGACACATTTTTTTGCTTTCGGATCAAGCTTCATCCTCAACTCATCTGGAACATGTACATATGCAATACATCCAAAAACTTTCAGATGTGATAAGTTTGGCTTTTTACCTGTAAACTTCTCTTCAGGTGTAACTTGATGTACAGCAGCAGTCGGAGTTGTGTTCATGATGTATACAGCAGTATGCACAGCTTCTGCCCAATAACAATGAGGCATATTCTTCTCAGCCATCAAGGCTCTTTCTATTTGTGCAATATGTCTATTTTTGCGTTCAGCAACACCATTCTGTTGTGGTGTGTACCTGCATGAAAACTGACGCGGAATTCCATGACTTTTTAGAAAACTGCTGAACTCATTTGACATGTATTCACCTCCTCCATCAGATCTTAATGTTTGAATGTACTTCCCTGTCTGCTTTTCCACCATAACTTTAAAGTTCTGGAAGTGAGTAAACACCTCACTCTTCTCTTTCATGAAATATACCCATACTTTGCGTGTATGGTCATCAATGAAAGTAACATAAAACCTACAACCGCCCATAGATGTGGTCTTTGCTGGACCCCAAACATCTGTATGTACTACTTCTAGTACATTCTCACTAACATGCTTGTCATGTGGAAATGATGCTCTTGATTGTTTACCAAATTGACATGCTGCACATACCTTTTGCATTTCTGCAACTTTGAAATTTGGTAGTCCATGGACAATCTCCGTTGACTGCATCAGTTTCAGCCTTTGCAAGTTTGCATGTCCAATCCGTTTGTGCCATATCTCTATATCTGCAATAACTCCTGCACCTTTTGCAAACATGTCTGCATTCATTTCAGGAATCTTCACATTTAAGGTGAACATCCTACCCACTTTGTTTCCTTTGGCAACCAATCGTCCATCCTGCTTGTACTCTTCTACATATAATCCATCGGCATTGAACCTGACTTGTAATCCCTGGTCAACCATTTGTCCAACAGAAACCAGATTCTTTGTTATATTTGGAACATGCAGCACATCAGCGGATCTTCTTCTTCTTGTTCTTCTATTACATAAAAGGAATGTACAAGAATGACCTAAAAACAAGAATACAACAAGTGCAATATATAAAGACCAGTACATAAGGAAAAACCTAATGTCCCCGAATGAGTGAGTTGGCAAGAAACAAATGTGCCATCACTCTCGGTAGATAAATCTAATAAAGCTCAATGAAGTGTCCTTGACATATACCGGCGTGACCACTATACATGTCAGAGAAACGAAAAAACTGGTACGTGTCATCCTGGATCATCACATGTTGAGCTTGATATCTCAACAAAAAGGTTATGATGTAACCTTTTACATGGTTGTCCTTCAAGAGGTAGAAGCAGAAGAAGTATTAGAAAAAGAATGGAAGGAAGAATATGAGAGCATAGAGATGGAACCGGAGTGCAGAGAACAAGGATGGAACAACCAAGGTGTTAGCAATAGAAGCAGCTCACGAAGAACTAAACCATGAGGAAACCATGGGTAAGACCGAACCAACCCACTCCATTTGTTCTCATCGAATACCAATGACACCTGATGCTAAACCATCAAAGCAATGCCCTTACACTTATAATGATGTCTATGCAACAAAAATTAAGGAAGAGATAGACAAGCTATTAGCAGTCGGATTTATTTACGAGATAGAACATACTGAATGGGTGTCACCATTAGTAGTTGTGCCCAAAAAGAATGGGAAACTAAGAGCGTGCATTAATATAAAGAAAGTCAACATAGCTATGAACCGTGATAGCTACCCATTACCTATCACTGATCACCTCCTGGAAAGAGTTGCAGGTAAGGAAGTCTATAGCTTCTTGGATGGATTCTCTGGATACAACCAATTAGCTATTGCTACTGAGGACCAACATAAGACCACATTCGTGATTGAATGGGGAGTCTATGCTTTCAGGGTAATGCCCTTTGGACTCACTAACACCCCTGCTACCTTCCAACAGTTGATGTGTCACGTTTTCAAAGAATTCCTAAGGAAGAGTATGGAAGTATATGTAGAAGACTTATGTACATACTTAGATCGGAGACAGGAACACATTTTGGAGTTGCGAAGAATATTTGAAAAATATCAGCAATATAGAGTATGCCTGAATCTTGAGAAGTGCGTTTTTATGGTGAGACAAGGAAAAATCCTAGGGCACATCGTATCTAGAAATGGAATATCTACTGATGAAGACAAGGTCAAAGTAATTCTGGAACTTCCAAGATCAAAAAATGCAAAGGAAGTGCAAACATTTATGGATCATTGTGGATACTATTGCCGATTTATCCACATGTACGCTATAATTGCCAACCCATTGTATGGATTGTTGACTCAATTCACATGGACGGACGAATGCGAGAAAACATTTAATGAGCTAAAAAAGCGACTTAGCACAACACCTATTTTGAAAACACCCAATTGGAACAAGCCCTTCCATATTCATGTGGATGCTTCCAATTACGCAATAGGATGCATTTTAGCTCAAACGACAGATGAGGGAAAATTGGACCATCCTAGTGCCTATCATTAGGAAAAAAGGTGAACCCTGGATGGGCCTTTTAGCTCAAGGAGTGATTAGTGATGGACCAATCAGAAGAGGGTGTGGCCACAGTCTATACCCTATAAAATACTAGGCTGAAGGGGGAAGAGGGGACAAGATTCCTCTATGTTCAGGGTTGTCTTCTAGAGAGAGAAGAAATCTCGTAATCAGGCTGGGCCCAAAAATTCAAAATTTTTTAAAAGTTGTAAAACTCATCAAAATACCATTAAATGACCTCCATATCACTTTTCAGGGTCGAAAGTGCTATTTTTGACTTCTAATTCAAAATCCGTGCATGTTTGTGGACTAAAAAAGTGACTTTTTTCAAAATGACTCAAAAAACTCTATTTTCCCTCTTCAAACTCCCATTTTCATACCCAAAACCCAAAAAGTCATATTTTTCACCTCTATTCCCTCCATACCATACAACAAAAGCATTGTTTCTCCTCCTACCATTCTCCCAACTTCTGCAGCAATGACAACAACTCTTACTCCCATGGGAAGCTCTAGAGCTCGTAGGAGACCAAAGGACGAAGTTCACACAATGACGTGCCACAACATCAAAACAATGGAAGGAAGTTGGCTACCACAAGAGTTTTGCAAAGGTGCATGGGTGTACATGCAGCCATCTGGACTTGGTCCTCATCGTGTTCGAGATCGTGGAAATTTGGATCTTCATTGGAAAGGTAAGCTCTTAGGCTTCAAGCAGCAAACACATGGTGGGATGGTTGCTATTGTACAACATGTCTTCACAGTTTCAACCATGAAGTTAGAAAACTCCAATAGAATTAGATATCCAATCCATTGTGAGTATTTCTATTTTCTCAATGCTTCATGGTGTTAAATGTCTTAATTACTCATCTCATATGTTTTTCATTGCTACAGTCATATTTCCTTCTAGTTTAGTGGAAGAGCAACCACTTCATAGTCTCACAAGAACTTTCAAAGCATTACATGCAGACATTGGGGCATTAGTGTTTCTAGATGTACCTCCTGCTAAACTTATTCGTGAAAGGATCTTCTTTTACACTCACAAGTACATTGTTCCTTCCACAGATGGTGAATATGGAAGGTTGGAGATTATCAAAGTTGACTCTCTTCTTAGTTTAGAGTGGCCAAAACCTGATTTTTGGTCCATATCATCTTTCAAGCGTAAGATGGTGATGGACATACATAACTCTTTGAAATTCACACGAGTATCTAGATCAATAGGTCTTCATTGGACTCTACCAATCCATTGCTTTGTTTTCATATTTCAAGGCATTCCTTTTGTAGAAACTCCTACAATGTTCCTATGTAAAGATATTACATACGAAGCAGTAGAAGGATTGTTAGGGGAAAACTGGGGTTATGTAGAAGGATTGTCAAAAGGGGATAGATATCGTTGTAGAATTGGTGACACAAGTATAGGGTTTCGCTATTTAAAACATCACACCTCATTGTACATCAGATTTTATTATGATTGTTGGATGTGTAAACTAGGAGAGTGGATACCTTTGCAAAGCTCGGAGGGATCTTTAGCTTCATTTGAAATTAATGTGAAGTTACCAAACAATGATATGGAGGTGGTTTTAGTTAATCAACATTGGAACTTGGCCAACTTGAGAGAGCACTTACTTATCATGGGATATGACGATCTTCATGATTTCAAATTTCGAATACGAGGGAACAAGGTAAGAGTTGTATTCCATATATACATATAGATATATATATATATATATATATCTTATTCTATCACTATTGTTCATGATTTGAAAATGTTTTACTCTTTTATGAATTGTCCACAGATTGGAAAGAGATTGGAAGACAAAATCAAGGTTCTTGTAGATTGGAGCATGGATGGAACTGACATTTCATTGTCATAACTCTTTTTTGTAAAGATACTGTGAAACCTGTAAACAAACCTATTTTTGCAATGAAAAATTTTTCACATTTGCTTCAAGGATATTTTGGCCACATTCTACCTGTATCTGTACATTCTCAAGGTTTTTCTTGAAAGAGCATTCTTATTGTTTATTTCCTTTGATGTGATCTCAAATGTCAAAGTTTTCATTTTCAAGACTCTTATGTTTTAATTTAAGGAAAAGTCACTTCTATGAAAAAGTGGGACCCATCACTTAAAAATTCTAGAAAAGTTATAAATAGGAGTCCTCTCTCCTCATTTCTCACTTTTGCAACCACATTGAGTGTTAGAACAGTCTGCATTTGCAAGCTATGGCTTCCACCTCTGTACCTACTAAGAGTGCACGCCACAAGTTTCTAGAATTTTTGGAGGATTCAGATTATAAAGGTCAACATGACCTATATGATCTTCTCTCCAAGGTTCCTGACCTCCATGGAACCGTGCAAATGAATGCCGATGCTTTGGAGGAGCTACTTCAATATATGCAAGTTCATATATTGCGTTTCTCCATTGAAATACCACCATATGATGGAACTTGGGTTCCATGTGACCTTCTCACCTACATTCACAAAGGTGATGAGGCTTTTGCAAAACGATTGAAACGGTTCCAGGCAATTGCAGAGGAAGAAGGGCACCTTCTTGATGAAACTGTGCCACTTATAAGGAAATTGAATAGGAAACGCAAGATGGGTGCAAAATATCTTTCATTCATTGCTGCCACAATTTTCTTTGTGAATGAGGAACCAGAACCAATTCCTCATGAGATCCCTCATCTTCTTACAGGTGGTTTTGTCGAGGATAAAAAGGAACCACCTCAAGAACCCTTGAATCTCCTATTAGAGAGAGAAGCTATTGAGAAAACTTATCCTCTTGGTGTGGATGATAAGTTGAAAGAAGTGCCTAAGCCATCCACCTCTTCGGAGCCAGAAGCAACTATTCCAGAGGTGGAGATTGAAACTTTTTCAGTGGTTCTTGTCGAGGGACAAGAATATTTGTTTTTAAATGATGTAGAGAAGGCATTTGGGCTACGGCTTGATGAATGCCTAAGTTTGTTTTGTACTTTGTCAGAGTGTCCTTTGGATAGTACCTCTGAGTTGTTGGAGAAAAAGTGTTTGCCATTTGGTGACTCAGTGGCCGACACAATAAAATTGGTTTGCAATGACATACTCACAAGTGAACATGAACATATCACAGAAGAACAATTTAATAATGCACAAGAAAGGATAATGGAATAAAAAATTCCTGCCTCACCAGTAATCGAGCAGAGTGGGATGTCCCACTCCAGCATTAATTTACAACTTCAAGAGAGAGGAGAAGAAGAAGATAGAGTTCAGGATGTAAGTATCTTCAATTCATGTCATTCATTCTTACAACCACATGCAGCTACTAATCATAAAACTTTGTGCAGGAGGTGATTGAAGTCGACAAGTTTGCAGCAAGGAGCGGAGGTGATCGAGTGGCTCGTGGAGGTGGCTCATCCCTTGCAAACTACATTGGGAAACTTCCCAAAGACCATTTTGTAATTATCCATAAAGAGTTCAGTCCTCAGGGCCACTTCATGACATGGTGTCTAAAGGCCTTAAGTAAATTGCTTTGTTTATCAACCATTACACAGGGGAGTAATTGTATCTTTTTAGTTAAGAAATCCCTTGTAACTACAACCTTAGGTTCCAACTTCCGTGGAAAGGTCTTAGGCCAAATAGGTATATCTCTAGGTCTAGGTGTTAGAAATGTTGATCAAATAGCAAACTCAATTTTGACTTACACCCTACCCATGGCTTTGGAGCGTCGAAAGAGAGTCATTGAGAAACTCAAAGCCAATTGATGTAAACAATTGAATTAATATCAAATTTTCACTTTGCTTTATTTACATTTGTCTCAAGTATTTCTTTTTTAGTATATTATCTAAAATTCTTTTGGACCTGCATGTGATGTATTGATGTCATGTAGGGCATTGGGAGGACCTTTAGTTTCATTCTTTTGGACTCTTGATCATTGGGTATGGCCTCCATTAGGTCTTCTAGGGCATTGGGAGGCCAAATAAGGCCCTGCCACAGAAACGCGGGAGAAGGCCCTGCAAACGTTTTGCAGGGCCTTCTCCCGCGTTTCTGTGGCAGGGCCTTATTTGGCCTCCCAATGTCCTAGAAGACCTTAAATGGGAGAAAGAAGGTCCAAAAGAATGAAACTAAAGATCCTGACATGCCCAAGGTTACCTTACATGAGACTGAACCTTCACTAGATGGATATTTTCAAGAATGCAAATGTTCTAAGTTTAAAAATGCTCTGCTCATATGTTTCAAAGGTATAGGGAGGTCAAAATTTGTTCATATTAACTACCCCTGAACTAGCTTTACTAGTCATGATCCCTCTTTCATATTTCAAAGGTTTTGTAGGGCATTAGGAGGCCAAATAAGGCCCTGCCACAGAAACGCGGGAGAAGGCCCTGCAAACGTTTTGCAGGGCCTTCTCCCGTTTCTGTGGCAGGGCCTTATTTGGCCTCCCAATGCCCTACAAGACCTACATGACCTTAAATAAAAAAGAAATTTCAGTACAGGGATATTATCACTAGATCAAAATGACAAGATAAGAAAACAATCATTCATATATGAGAGATTATCACAAGAAAACACATGGAAATGTAAAATGACTGCTCATGTTTCATTCTAAATAATGAGATTATAAATGGAATAGAGGAAAAGTGCTAATGTTTCATTGAAAATGGCAATATTTACAAAAAATCTCTTGTCCATAGAGATCAGTTACAAAACTTAGCTACGATCACCCCTAATTCTCCTAGCTAATTGTATGTCCTTCGGTTGTATAGTGACTCGCTTAGCATGGATGGCGCACAGGTTGGAATCCTCTAGCATTGATATCAAAAATGCTTCAGCTGCCTCTTGTAAAGCTTCTAAAGCTAGAGCTTGGATCCTTAACCCTACACAATACCTTTGTAACTCTTCTTTAACCACCCTTGCAAAGGGTCTTCTAGGTATGAGAAGCTCAGTTGTCTTTTGATAGTGCCTTATCTCTGCAAATGCCTTCGTATATCTTCTTCTTCGTTGTGGTGCTCTAGCTTGTGGTGGTGGTGGTCTTCGTTGGACATTTTCTTGTGGTCTTGGTTGGGGTGGTCTACGACGAGGTTGAAAGAATTTCTTCTTCCGTTGCACGCGTCTTGAGCTTTCTTCTTGTTCAGGATGTTGTTGCTGGCTTTGCTCTCTCTCTTGATCATTGGGTATGGCCCCCTGATTTGATGGTAGTGTCTTTCCCGCTACAGTAACCCTATGATTTATAGGTATTTCTTCGTTACCCCATGGTGGCAATGTTTGACTCTCCTCACTTGATTGTGAACGTTGTTGAGACACATCCTCGTGCGATTCATCAAAATCATCATCAGAAACTACCTGTCTATGAGCACGCTCCTTCACCCTTGTCTTTGTGTGTCTCTTTGGTGATGGAGGCTCATCATATGATGATGGTGGTGATTGGGGTTGATTTACGGCCTTTTCCCTGGATTGCCCATGTTCCACTTGTTCATGCAACTGTTCACTCCCAGAGGTATGGCCACCACCTGTTTCGCGATGGGATGCAGAGCGCGAGACACTACGTCGCCTTTTGTGGTGATTCATCCATGGTGGCTTCTGAGTGCCTTGCACATAGCTAGGAAAGTTAATGGGATCCTTCCTTGCAGTTTGCTTTGTTCGTGCCATCCTCTATAGTGCTAGAATGTTGAAATGAGACAATGAGTCTCCTTTTATAATGTTTCACTTAAAAAGGTTCTGTTCACATCTGAATGGACAAAAAATAGTTTAAAAATTAAAAATTACCTGAAAAATTGCAAACAAGAGATTAGTGTGTAGCAAACCTTATGAATTATTCAGAAAATGCCATGAATGTATTAAATGACTTCACTTCCATGATGAACCCTGTCGTGTTCTTGTAGCCCGCCATTGAGCATGACGTAAAGGTCCCAATGATGACTTCCATTTTTCACTAGCTAAGTTGTGTTGATTAAATCTTGCAAGTTTTGCAACTTTCGACTCCTTGGCTCGTTCCATTGCATATGTCCTTGAAAATGCAGTACGATAAAACCAATTAAACATCTCTTCCATATAGTTTGATTGCATTGCACCACCACCATGTCATGTGTTCTTGAAGTAAACACCTCTAGCCTTGTAATGTGACTTCTCCATTCCTTGTGTACTAAAAATCTCCAATGAACCATATCGATGCATAAAAAATGCTCCATGTGCAAATAAAATATGCTGAAATGATATAAGTACATATAACACAATCTTATCAACAAGAAAATTGAAAAAATAAGAAAACTTACAATGTAATGTGTAATATTGCTCTCTCCCCAAGATAGGATGAAACACTTTGCAAACTCCATTAATGTATCTTGAAACAACTGACGGTCATTTTTGTTGGAGCTATTAAGACTCATTAAACCTACCAACTTATCTAAGCATGACCAAACCTTCTTTCGCCTATTACTAAGGTCAATTTGAGAATCATTATCAGTGGTGATCATGCACAAGTCTTTCCATAGCTCCCTGCATTCATTTTTCTTAGGGCTTACACCTGTTCTGAAAAATTTTCTTGCCTTCTTCCCTGTCATTGACACTTGTTGCAAACTATTTTGCGATTCACCAGGTTTTTTGACAACTAGAGTTACATTACCACCATGACAACCAATCGAATTAAGCAACTCTTCCAATTTTTTGATTGCTTGTACAGATTTATCAATTGGCTTCATGGAAAATGCATATTCTATGTGGAGCTTCAATAATCTATCAAATATTCTCATGAAAGCATGCAATGTGCAAAAGTGAACATTAACTAATGGAAATGGAATAATGGGATTCCAATCTTTATCTAATGTGTCACGGTTAGGTATTTCTAACATTGGACACCTTAACAAAGGTCTATCCCATTCCGTGGAAGTAGGTGCATCTATGTATTCATCTAAGCTAGATAGTACTTTTTATGTGGAGCTTTGCACCATGAATTTGAGAAAGTATTACTTTAGTGATCCATGGGGTCCTACTAAAAATCCATGAAAGAACATCATTGGATTCTTTAGGTACTTCAATAGCACCTAACCACCATATTTCTTTCTCGGATTGAACACTATATGTAGACTTAGAGCTAGAGTTACAACTTTCATCAAATATGGCATTTCTCATAGCTTCATTCATGAGTGTCAAACTCAATCTCTCCATTCGTCGTCCCTTTATAATCTGGCATTCATCTAACTTCAATATAAACTGTAATTTGGTATTACAATCTGCATAAATTAGCAAAATCTTTATAACATCAAAATACAATGTATATCAAGGTAACAATAGTGCACATACCTGGTATAGTAGATTTGTAAAATTGAACCATTGCCTGTTGAAGCCTCTCCAAATCCACGAATATGTTGTTATACTTTGTGTAAGGAAATCCATTTCCAACTGCGTTTTTCAACTCTTTTTTGGATGTAGATAAATGATAAATAGACATAGGCATAATATCCTCTATATATAAGTAGTTTCCAAGAATACTAGTTATATCTTCATTGGACATTGACTTCTTTAGAGATACCTTGTAAGGAGATGGAAACATATTCTGTAAAATACCTTCTCTTTCTAATGAATGCTTCAAAAGGTTGTACAATGCACTGTATCCTTTAGTACTAATTCCTGCTTCATCACATACCATCTGCACGTCTCTAGGAGTGATAATATCTTGTAACTTTTTTGTGAAATCTTTAATCACTTTCTTCTTGATAAGGTTTCCTATCCGTGACTCCAAAATACTAACCACCTGCTTGTTGGTCAAACAAGAATTTAATAACTTGAATTGATCCTCTGTTGTTGATGATGCATTAACATCTTCAACGAATGACCTACATAACAAGGAAAAAATAATATATATATATATATATACATATAAAAGTCTTCCAAAAAGAGAAACAAATACAAGCCAAACCTTATTGCAAAAACTCGTCGTTTGCGTGCTCCACCACCAATTGAAAGAGAGTCAAAGGATGTTAATGATCGTCTCCTACGTCGCATCCCAAGTGGAGTCTCTCTCAAGTGTTGGACAGTGTTTTTAAATGTCTCAATTGTTCTCTCCTTTTCTTCCATATGCTTTTCAAGCTCTGCAAGCTTTTCTTGTAAAGATATGATTGTGCTTTCAAAAGTGGCCAACCTTGTATGATTTAGTTGATATTGTTGAATCCAATACTTAGTAATGGCAGTTGAATGTGTAGATAATCGTTGACAATAACCTAAGAGCCCAGCTTTACCGGCACCGATGAACTGAAGTAAAGTTGAGAGGTTATGGAATGTTGGATGGTAAGAAGACATTGGATCAGGAGGGTATAATGAACCATGAGTCCAAAGATCAATATTCTTTTCTCCAGCTTCATGACGCTCATTTTGAGAGTTCACATCATTGTTGCATTGTGTATTTGGAGCAAACTCTCTGGGCACACGAACATGGATACTTGTTGATGCTGGGGCATGAGGACGTCCTAATGTGAGGTTTGTAATAGGTGTCAACACCATCTTTTCCAACAATTAAACAATACTGAGAAAGAGACCAGAAATTTGTTTGGAAGAGATGCTAGAGCATGATTTTCTCAAGAAAAGTTTGTTTTCTTGGATGATGATGGGTCACAGTGTGTTTTTCCACTGAGAATAGCCAAAAATGTTGAAATTTTGAAAAAGTCATTTTTTGGGTGAAGAGTAGTTACGGATTTGATGATGTGGCACTCTACTTTTGGAGGGATTTTAAAAATATTGCTTTTTAAAAAGGAAAATTAAAAACTAAACTCAAAAAAGGTCACTTCTGATATATATATTAAAAAATGAGCCCTTTCAAGTAAATAAACACTGAAATTGAGACTTAAAAAAAAAAATCATTTTTTTATTCCCATACATGCTCGAGTTTGATGATGTGGAAAGTAGATTCCCTTTCTCTCTCTCTAAAAGAAGAGAGAGAGGAGCCTAGTAAGCCTTAAAAAAAGCCTACTCCAGCCTACTAAAAAGTGCCCTATTAAATGCACTTTGTCCCCTTAGACAACAGCAGAATGAGGCTTAATCCCTGAAAATTAGGGATCCTTACAAGGCCCATGCAGGGTTCACCCTTTTTCCTAATGTGCAAGCAGACAACTGAATCAAGCGGAAAGAAACTATACCACTATGGAGCGAGAAGGTTTAGGGATGGTGTATGTGGTGAAGAAATTCAGACACTACCTTTTAGCCAACAAGTTCAAGTTTTTCATAGATCATCAAGCCCTATTGTACTTATTCTATAAGCCTTGTAACACGGGAAGACTAGTGAGATGGTTTCTGTTATTAATGGAGTTCGATTTTGAAGTGATTCTGAAAAAAATAAATACCCACGTGAGGGTGGATCATCTCTCTAGGTTAACACACGGAGAACCACCTAGCGGAGTATCCGACAATTTGCCAGGCACTTACCTGTTCAATTTGGAAGTATGTCCTAAGTGGGAAGAAAAGCTAATTCCAATACTCACTCATGGACCACAACACTCAATTAACAAGGAGATTAGAAAGGAAATTCTACAATCATGTAACTTACACATTGTAGCAGGAAGTGTGTATCATAAAGAATTCAACGGTTTATTGTCTAGATGTGTAGAAGAAGACGAACATAAGAACTTGATTGAACAAGCGCACATTAACAAATGGAGAATGCACAAGGGAACTCATGGAGCTCTAAGAGAATTGAAACAGTTAGGAGTCTATTGGCCTGATATGCCTAAGGATGTTCATGAGTATGTCACTAGTTGCACGGAATGTCAGGAAACCACTCTAGATAATCATACATCTTTATTTTTCTCTACAATAGCACCCAACTGGAGTAAGACGTTAGTGAAATTCCTAAAGACACGAGAGCATGAGGAAGGGATCAGTTTATTGAGGAAACGATCCCTAGAAGAAATGAGTAAGGACTATGTTATTATGGGGAGACAATTGTTCAAGAGAGGGAAAGAAAATCAACTTCGACTATGTGTGCATGAAGGAGAGTACTTACCCATATTAGAAATGTCACATGCAGGTGCCACAGGAGGACATTTCTTAGCCGAAAGAACTATAAAAATGATCCTCTTTGCAGGCTTGTGGTGGCCAACTCTACATATGGATGCAGACACCTACGTACGAAGTTGTGATGCATGCTAAAGAGCTAAATATCCTATCAGATGCCATTGAGACCTATGGTTTGGGAGAGCCTTTTCCAAATGGGGTATTGATTTCATAGGACCCATTAATCCACCAGCCAAAGGATCACACACTGAATACATAATAGTAGCAAGTGATTATCTGACTAAATGGGTAGAGGCAAAAGCAACTAGAAAAATGATGCACAACTAACAGCTAAGTTTAGTTTTGAGCATATCTTTACTCTCTTTGGACTACCTATAGAGATAGTGAGTGATCGAGGAACACATTTCATTAATGAAGTAATAGAGTCCTTGATGAATGAATTCTTAGTGATTCATAAAAAATCAGCCTCTTATCATCCTCGAGCCAACGTTCACGTAGAAAGTTCCAATAAGGTGTTGTGCACTGTATTGACAAAGATAGTCAATAGTGGAAGATTAGATTGGGACAAACAATTGCATCATGCAATTTGGGCCTTCCGTGTGGCTTACAAGACAGCCATTGGAACTACAACATTTAACATAGTGTATAGACAAAATGCAATCCTGTCAATCGAGTTTTTGGTGCCTACGTTAAGAGTAGCATAATAGTATGAATGGACGGGGCATGAACTGTCCAAGCAACTCGAACAAATTGAGAAGCTACACGAGACTAAACTACAAGCTATTGCAAGAATTTATGCGGTGAAAAGAAGAGAGAAAGCATATTATGATGCACACATCAAAGATAAAAGACTAAAAGAAGGAGATTTAGTCTTGGTGTATACTTTGAAGCAACACGCCAAGAAGCTACAGAAATGCGGATATGGACCTCTATAATCAATATGATTTCAACAAGTGGAGCTGTCAACCTAGCTACACTAGATGGAGATATACTTCCTAATTACATAAGTGGTTGTCAAATAAAGTGATATATGGAACCATTGACGGATTAGATGTTGGCACGACTAGTAGGTGCACAAAACCGAAAAAGAGAAGAAGAGAGAATTATAGAAGAGGCAAGGCAAGAAGCCCTAGAACATATCAAGAAACGAAAAGAGTGGATAAAGAAAAGGGACGAACCATATTTACAAGTAGAGGAGCCTATTCCCATGGCCAACTATCAAGTTCACCAGGCCAATACAAACAACCTCAGCATATCCCAACAATATTTAAACCTAGGTATTGGAACTATCGAATACTAGTTAATAGATGCATTGATAGACTCAGGAGAAGCACTCAGCTACATATGACTAATGGTTATTACGCAGCGTCAAACGATCAGGAAACCAACTAAAGCCACATGATAGGCGTTGGGGGCCGCATCATAGAATGTATTGGAGAAGCCTAAATATCCCTCTACCTAGGAAATTCCACTATGGAGCAACGAGTTCTGGTGTGTAAAGACGAGGATTTAATAGAAAACCTGATCCTAGGACAAGATTGGATCATTGAGAATGAAGTGAGCATTCACCTAGCTCAAGGATACATATCAACCAAAATAGGGCATAAGGAAATCTTCAGCTTGTTAGAAGAAAAACTTCCTCACGTGCATGCAGCCACCAAGTATGAGCAAGAAACCCTAGAAGAGGAGTGGAAAAATGAATCAAATAAAATTTTATCCAAAGAGTACCCTAAGCAAGGATTTACTACCAATACCAATGTGTCAGTTGATGAGGTGCCTTCATCTCCCACGAACGGTGAATCCAAGAGAAACTGTGAAGACGACGCTCCTAAAATTACCTACAACAAGGGAAGACCATCCACATGGAAGCCCACTATCTGATTATCACAACCAAGAAGTGCTAATCTACACTGGGTCCACAAGGATTGAATGAGGGAAACAGAAAAGTCTACACCGATACAGGTCACTCATCTTAGGGAGAAAAGGAGAAACAACGAATTCTCTTCATTACAATTGGAACCAAAAAGACTTCTGAGAGTATGACTTCTAAAGTCATTAGTAGAAGCCCAAAAAGCACAGAAGCACATATGGATTCCGAAGAAGGTCAGACAGATTGCAAGTCAAGAGATAGACAAGAAAGAAGAAATATTACACCAACAAAGTAGTATGATGAAGCCGAACAAGATCCACCAAAGGTACCAGAGGAACACGACATCAACCAATCAGAATTCAAGAAAGAAAGAAGAAGAACCTAGAATACGACAAAACTAAGAGAAGACGAAGCCTCAAACATCAACTACCAAATGAATGTGGAGACCTAAGAGGCTGCACGAACAAGATCAACAGATTCAACAGGATTCCAATCGCACTCATGAAGAGTCGAATCCACCTAAAGTATGCATGCTAGGGCCACACTACGAGACCATGCATTTGGCACAGAATATGTTCAACAAAACTCATGGTGCACGTTTCCCACTTGGGAATAGATCATAGATATCTACTTTCATAGGAATGAACCTACTATGTAAATAAATAAATGCTTTGGCTAAACTAACTCTTGTTTTCTTTCAGGAATATAAATGAAAAGATATGTGGTAAGAGATCTTACTTACTTAAGTAAGGGGAAATGGAGTGATGCAATGAGCAACATGTCACTGAGACACACATCACTAATGACATGCCTTCTCTAAAAAGCTGATGCTCTACTTATTACAAGCGCAGATGGCTTCTAAGGACTCTGAAGCGACTATTCAAGAGGAGATGCTGGAATTTCCCCTACCGAGCATGGAAAAGGCAAAAGGTCACTGTTTTTGGGAAGATCAACCTGCTCAGAACTATCCTTTCTTAGTAACAATGAAGATCATGGACACAGACCATCCGTTTCCAGTAATGTCTCAAGATTTCAAAGTAGTGCATGAACTTCCATCCACTGTAGACATTATGAAGAAAGCTAGTATTCAGAAGTAATTTGAACTCCCAATCTACAAATTGGATTTCCAGCGTTGCACACAAGTAATGAACACCTTACAACCGGCTTTGCATGATCCATTAGTACCTGAAGCAAGAGTTCTAGATGCAGCACGTGAGTGGGTCATCATACAATTCACCCACGACCTAATTAAAGAAGCTTTTGGATGGGAAAAAGACGAAAATACAATATTGAAGGAGGAAAGTTGGGGGCTAAGACCCGAACATTTATAGATATCAACTGTTTTGATATAAAAGAGGAAGTCCAACTCATTCACCAACATTTTTGCTTTCCAAACATGGTTAGATATACTACTCCACAGAAGATCATAGTGCAAATGTTGTCCAATGCCATTAAACAGATAGGGAATCACGTTAACATGACTCCATATATTCAAGAAAGACTATTCGAAGCAAAGAAACAATGGAACCATAAGAAGTTCTTGAATGGAAGCATTGCCTTAACAGTAATGATCTATCATGCCTTAGGTATTTGGAACATTTGAAAGAGATGCCCTCATTTGAAGAAATGGATAAGTATGCGAAGATTGCCACGGTTCCGAGGAAGAAGAGAAGAGTAAAAACAGTAGAAGAAGTTGAAACGAGCTCTCAACCACGAATGAGAGGTACAAAAAGAATACGAGAGATGATGCAAGCAGAAGAAGCCACTCCAGCTTTAAAAAGGACACATGTAATTCCAAGGACAAGGCTCGAAGACAATCCACCCATCACGGAAGAGGAATTAACAAAGGCAATGGAAACAACTCACCAGTGTATGGAAGGACAGGTAAACTTACCGATGTAAGGGCATCATTACAAACAAGCCCATGAACACTCGGAACAAAGACTCACCGAAGTCACCATTGGCATTGTTGGCTACATGTGAGGGAGGACCTCAACGATCAAGGAAGATAGAAGTTCTCGGTACTTCCTGGGAGGTCACCCATCCCAATACTGTTCCCCCCAAAGCTCGCTTAATCGTGGCCATCTTTTGCCATTAAGCTACACTCTTGTGGTGTCTGAAGAAGGGGAGAGACTAAGATTAACATTACCTTGAACATGTTTTGGTCCCTCAAAGCTTCATTTTTTGCTTTTAAAGCTTGTTTTTGAAGAATTTTTGGGGTGTCTTTTGGAGCCATTTTGGAGTACTTTTGCACATAGTTTTCTTCACACAGGTCCAAGAAAATCAAGAAGAGTTTTCTTTGTACTTGTGTGACAATAAATATCAACCTTTGGGGCAGTGTTTACAACCACACTCATAAAACTAGAGGTTTCTTGAAAGATTTTCAGTTTTGGTGGGAGCAGGTGCTGCAAATTTATGCAGGTTCATCAAAGTTGACAGACACTTGTAGGTGTTGTTGTCTAGTTTTTGGATTGTGCATTCAGCCTTCTAGTGTCATTTACTGCATATATTGAGAACATACACACCATGTATGCTTCTATGGATACCGCTTATGTACGTCCATGTGGTCATTGATATAGCAGTTACATTTTTTGCATAAAACCTTTTACATTTGATAAAGAGGGTCGTGGAAGATTTTCTTAACTACGAGACATTAGAGTCTCTTTAGTGATGCATGTGGAAGACTTATCCAACCTCGCCATAGGAGATGTATGATAGTTGTTCATAGGTGCTCGATAAGCCTAGTTGGCTTCTATTGGGTAACATTATATGCAATGGAGTCAGTGATTCATTATGCAGGTAAACATGTCAGTACTTGTAGTTTTATGATATTTTGATAGTGGTCATACAATCATTTTGCAGAGGATACTCTGGCAAAATATTTCTAGATTTTTGGTTTTGTCAACTATATAGTGATCAATTTACTCCTTGATACACTTATTCGTTGGTGTTTGGACTCGTCTAGCTCCATTATCATTCTATTAGGTTCTCTACCATCATGGGATCAGAGGTCTCATGCACATCTGGTGGATCAGGTTCTAGTGCCGTTTGATTCTATATTCTCCCAGTTACATGCTCAGAAAATGGATATGGATAATGAAATGAAAGCAATATTGTTGTTATGCACCTTGCCATCATCATGGGATACATTTTGCACAATTATTAGCAATACTGCACCTGGTGGTAAACTCGTCTATGATGACATATGCGAAGTGCTCTTGAATGAGAAGATTTGTAGAAAATCTATGGTTGGCACTCAAAGTGGAGATGCATATAATGTTCATGATTCTTACCAAGGAAAGAATCAACAACGTGGCAAGAGTAAGAACAAGGAAAAGAATGGTCAACGGAATAAGAGTAGAAGTAAATCAAGGAAGAGGGATATCAAATGGCATTAGTCATAAGAAAGGACACATGAAGAAAGACTATTATGCATTAAAGAATGCTAAAGGTAAAGGACAAAATGTTGATGGGCATGTTACACTGTTACCTACACCATCTACTTCAACTATGAATATTTAAGAAATTAATGCTATTTCTGATGATGCTAATGTGTTGACACTTGATAGTGTTGTGCCAAGTGAGGCTCTTATGGCTGATTTTCTTTCCCACACATGGATGCTAGATTCTGGTGCTTCTTTCCATGTGATACCACACAGAGAATGTTCTCTAATTATGCAGCAAAGTCTCTTGGTACCGTGAGACTTGGTGACTCTTACAAGTTTGACGTTGTGGGGATTGGAGATGTGGTTGTGTAGTTCATTGATGGTTCAAAATTTACTATGCATAATGTACACCATGTACCTCAGTTATCAAGGAGTTTGATGTCAGTTGTTCAACTTGATGACCTTGGTTACAAGGTGGTCTTCTATGCTCAGTCCTTTTGTATATCAAAGGGCAATATGGTTATTACAGAAGGAAGAAAAGTTGGCTCACTTTATCCTTTATTTGTATCACAGAAAGAACACTTGTTAGCTGTTACTGAATAGCCTATTGCTTGTATTTGGCATGGTCGTTTAGGCCATATATCTCGTAGTGGAATGGAAAATCTTTCTCGTTCTGGCTACTTACCTGTGTTATCTTTCTCATATTTTTCATTTTGTGAGCATTGTCAATATGGAAAGAAAACCAGCAATGTGCATAGAACACACATTGACTCTTCAATTCAGCCTTTAGATCTCGTTCATATAGATGTGTGTGGTCCAATGCCCACTAGGTCCTTAGGTGGTTCTCTTTACTTTGTCACTTTCATAGATGATGCTACTAGAAAAGTTTGGGTATATCCTATCAAATCAAAGGATGAGGTATTCCCTAATTTCAGAAAATGGTTTGCTTCAGTTGAGACTGAAAAAGAAACTAAGCTTAAGGCTTTTCATTTAGATAATGGGGGTGAGTATACCTCACATGAATTCAATTTTTTTTGTGAATCTAGAGGGATTTGTAGAGAGTTTACAACTCCTTATACCCTAGTACAGAATGGGGTAGCTGAAAGGATGAATAGAACTATTCAAGATAGAGTAGTTTCTATGTTGCATCATGCAAACCTCTCACAAGGTTTTTGGGCAAAAGTAGTATTGATTGCAGTTCATGTGATTAATCTTTCACCTAGTATTGCCAAAGGTCTGAAAGTGGCACATGAGTTATGGACAGGGAAGCCACCATATTATGATCATCTTTGAGTTTTTGGGTGTGAAGCATATGTTCATATACCCAAGAATCTTAGACAAAAGTTGGACCATACATCAAAGAAATGCATTTTTCTTAGATATGGTCGAGAAGGGCAATTTGGATATCGCTTATGGGATCCTGAAACATGGTGAGTGATCAAAAGTAGTGATGTCATTTTCAATGAGTCTAAGATGCATAAACAGCCCATTACGAAGGTTGAAGTGAGAAGAGTGGTGTTTGAGGATACTATTCCTCCAGTTAGCATGCATAAAAATGTTGCACATAGGGACGTTCAAGAGAATGTTCGATCAGATCAGTCTGCAGATGTTCCTGTTTAGCAACCATTGAGACGCTCTGCACACGTCTCACATCCACTTGATAAACATGTTCCAAGTTTAGATTTTGTTATGCTAACAGATGCCGGTGAGCCTTCTTTCTACAAAGAGGCTATGTAGACAAAGGATCATGTCAAGTGGGAGCATGCCATGAAGAGTGAATTGGATTCTATTCACAAGAATGGTACTTGGGATTTAGTACCTTTGCCAAAGGGAAGTAAAGCTTTACCATGTAAATGGGTATATAAGTTGAAATTCACATCAGATAGTGGTTCTCCAAAGTATAAAGCATGACATTTTGCAAAGGGTTTTAAGCAACAACATGGTGTTGATTTTGAGGAAATCTTCTCTCTAGTGGTCAAAATGACTACCTTGTGCATGTTGCTTGGATTCATCACAGTGGAGGACTTAGAGCTAGCCAAATGGATGTTAAAGCTGCTTTCTTGCATGGAGATCTTATAGATGAGATCTACATGGAACAACTAGAGGGTTATGTAGTTCCTGGCAAGGAAAGTCTAGTTTTTAAGCTCAAGATGAGCTTGTATGGGCTTAAATAGTTCCCTAGACAATGGTACCAAAAGTTTGATGCTTTTATGCAGTCCCAAGGCTATTCTCAAAGCAATGAGGATCATTGTCTCTACACAAAGAGATGCTCAGGTGGTAGCTTGATATGCTTGATACTTTATGTCGATGATATGTTGATTGTTGGGAAGTCCTCTTATGACTTGTCAATTCTTAAAAAGAATTTGAGTCAGACATTTGATATGAAGGATTTGGGGGATGCTAAACATATTCTTGGAATGCACATTACTCGTGATAGGAGTAAAAGATGCATATATTTGTCTCGAAGTGAGTAGATATCCAAATTACTTCACATGTTAAATATGCAGGGTGGAAAGGCATTGAGTACACCTTTACCCACATATGTGAAATTGAGCAAGGATGATTGCCCCAAATTAGATGAGGAAAAGGAATTCATGACCAAAATTCCCTATCAGTCTGCTGTTGGTAGGCTCATGTATGCTATGGTAGCTACGAGACCAGACATTGCATTTGCATTGGGAGTTATGCGCAGATATATGTCTAATCATTGGGATGGTTAGATAAAGGGAAAGCATCCATACTTGGTTACATAGATTTTGACTAGGCTAGTTGTGTAGACAATCATAATTCTACATCAAGGTACATTTTTCATTTTGCTGGAGGTGCTATCTCTTGGAGATTTTGTCTTCAAGAATGTACAACTGTTTCCACCACAGAAGCAGAGTATGTTGCAGCAAGTGAGGCATGTAAGGAAGCATTGTGGCTTTCTCATCGTGCATATGATATGGGTTTACCTAAGCATGTACCACGTTTGCTTGATAGTCAGACTGCCATTGCTTTGGCTAAGAACCCAGTCTATCATGCAAAGACCAAGCACATTGAGGTGAGGTATCACTTCATTAGAGATTGCTTAGCCACTGAGTGCATTATTCTTGTGAAGGTTCACATTTGAGATAATGCTGCAGATGCTTTGACTAAAGCTCTACCACAGGATAGCTTTCGACGTAGTTGTCACTTGATGGGGGTTCCTTGATTCATGATCTTACACAGTCAGTTGTGTATACTGTGTAACATGCCCATCAAGTGGGAGGTATAGTTTGTAAACTTACACTCAGATATTCACTCAGGTATTCTTTATCATTCTTTATTTTTCTCCCATAGTTATGCCATATTGGCCTTTAGTGGGGGATTGCTACCGTTAGTGTCCATGTGAAAGGCCAAACGGCCACTGGACACTTCTTTGTATATGTTCTTTAATAAAACATATAGTGGCTTGGTCAACAAGAGATTGAAAGTTTGACCGCATTTGTAACACCTAAGAAGTCTGTGTTCGTGCTCCCCGTCTACTGTGTTTTTCAGCATATTCTCCAGCCTCTAGGTGGAGTACCATGTGTGGCCCTAAGAGCTTAGTTTCCTACTCCAAGGATATCATCATGGAGCTCTTGAGAAGGAAATTGCATTGTGGTGCATCCCCATAGAAATACTTCAATACACATACACATATACACACAAACATACATGTACATGTACACATACACATACACATACACATACACATACACATACACCTACACATACACATACACATACACATACACATACCCATACACATACACATACACATACACATACACATACACATACACATACACATACACATACACATACACATACACATACACATACACATACACATACACATACACATACACATACACATACACGTACACATACACGTACACATACACGTACACATACACGTACACATACACGTACACATACACGTACTATACACGTACACATACACATACACATACACGTACACATACACGTACACATACACATACACATACACGTACACATACACGTACACATACACGTACACATACACGTACACATACACGTACACATACACGTACACATACACGTACACATACACGTACACATACACGTACACATACACGTACACATACACGTACACATACACGTACACATACACGTACACATACACGTACACATACACATACACATACACATACACGTACACATACACGTACACATACACGTACACATACACGTACACATACACATACACATACACGTACACATACACGTACACATACACGTACACATACACATACAAATACACGTACACATACACGTATACATACACGTACACATACACGTATACATACATGTACACATACACATACACATACACGTACACATACACGTACACATACACGTACACATACACGTACACATACACGTACACATACACGTACACATACACGTACACATACACGCATACACATGCATGTACAGATACACATACACATACACGAATGTGTTCTCCTAATTCTGTGCGCAATGTAAAATGAGTCTGACCTTGCCTTGTCTATTTATAGAAATTTTGCTTTCCTTAACTAGATGTAACACTTGTTGCAACCAAATTGAGCTAAGGTGCAATATTGCCCAATCAAATGTAACTAAGTATTTCTAGTCATTGTAAGTATCTTGTAAATATAAGCTTTTTAGTCTTACAAAATTGAATGCAAAGACTCATAGGGTATGCCTAGGTGAATAATTTACCCTATAAAAGATAATGCTAAACCTATATTGCATGTGTATAATTTTCACTTGCTTTGTCTTCTTTCAATTATTCGGAATTAAGTAGATATTGTAGCATAGAGAGAGACATATCATCATCAATTGCTCTTAAGTATCATCACCAACCACTTCTCTTGAGAAATATACATCCATATTATGCATAACTACTCTTACTTCTTCTTGTTTCACCAGGTATATAGATATGCCATGTGTTTCATTAGATATGAAAAGAAATAGAATGCAACGAAGATATTATTGTAATAGACCATATAAGTTTTTCTTAATTAAGCTATTTGATTTGTGAATAGATGGAAGCATCATAGTCAAAATCATATAGTGCGATCAAGTATCATATAGTGCAGTCAAGCATCATATATTGAAGTCAAAGGGCATATCCATTGGTCATATTTATTCAAACATCAATTTCATTGTTATGTAGCACAATCCATCCTTTCTTGAACATAATTACGTAGATTCGTGAGATCATTTAATCCATTCCCTTCTTGAATCTTATAAGGAAATCATGAGTCACCATTTCTTTTTCTCAGTCAAGATGAGTTCTCTCTTTTTGTTGATGCCTTAGAGTCCAATTCATTATTTTTTGTTAATTCTTTCTTAGCAGCAAGCAAACATCTTGGAATAGATGTCCATAACAAAGTGAATGATTCTGCATTGTATGTTGAATCCTTTAAACTGTCTCAATGCAAAAATATTTATAATTATATGATGAATGCTAATAATATACCAGTTGAATCTCATCTCTCTACAGATTCAAGTGCAATCGAAACAGATGATGTCAAGGAGAAGGAGGCTAGGCCCATCAGATTCAAAAGAAAGCCTTCCAAAATAAGTTAAACATGATTTCAATTCTTGAATTTAGATAGATAGGCTGCTTTAGGTATTTTGAAGCATTGTTGTGGGTTGAAATGTTTGCACGATTGATTAGGAATGAATAAACTAAAGCAACTAAGAGAAAAATTCTTCAATTTTGATAGTTAAAGACAGGATATATATCTTGCTACTGATATGCAAATGATTGAGGATACTATTTCAACATGACATGTTTCATTTGAATATTAGTTTTCAAGGGATCCGATGTTGTAGGACCGAATTTAAAATTGCAATGAGCTTGAGGAATTGGAGACTCCATAGGGTTAAGCAAAAGCTTATCAATGGAGATCTCATCTTTTAAACTTGTAGAATTGCAAATAAAGGATCTATTGGTCATCATGTAATGATTTGGATGATGAACTATTTTAGTTTTCATTGTGAAGTTATGCCTACTACTGGAAGATTACCGTTGTTGGAGAACTTTACATGTCAAGAAGTATTTCAGATGTATGAAGAAGAGATTCTCAGTAAAAATGAGAAGTTTGTGCAGTATTGCCATTTTACTAGATTGTGGAAAGAAGATTTCAACAATGTTACTATTCCTCGAAAAGTTAGGATGTGCCACTTTCAAGAACATGGCTAAGGGGGCCACAATAGTTAAAAAAAAGGATAACTTTAAAATTCTTCTCAAAGAGCATCGTGAGAGTCAAACTTTAGAAAGAAAGAGGAAAATTCATCATAGAGGTAAAGCACTTAGATACCCAGAGAATTATATGTGTTTGTTGATTGATTGTATGGATCAAAAGAAGACATGTTTGCCTCATTTCTCATGCCTTCCCAAGGATATTGGGGATGAAGTCCTTGTGCAAATGTATTTGGTAGGTGCATTGGTTTACAATGGAAATGTCAGGTCCAATGTTTTCTTGACCTACCCCAATGTGCATAATGATCCAAATTTCATTGTGATTGTGATTCATAGAGTTTTACAATCATGGGAGCATCATCTACCATCAATGTTGTATTTGCAACTTGATAACACAATTAAAGAGAACAAGAATTCTACAATCTTTGGATATTTATCCATGCTTGTTGATAATCAAGTATTTTAAAAAGTTAAGGTCAATTTTCTATTGGTAGGGCATACTCATGATCACATCGATCAAATGTTAAGTACATTTTCTAGGAGACTGTCACATCATAATGCTTTTACTCTTCCATCATTGACTTTTTTAATTTCAAAATCTTATACTCCAAAGCCTGAAGTTCAACATCTTACACAGATCTACAACTTCAAAGAGTTTTGCTCAATAGGTGTTGATAATAGTAATAAAGCTTTGGCACCATTGCACAAAATTAGTTTCAATCATGTATTTTTGATGAGGAAGATTGATGACACAACTCTTTTATTTCCAAAGCAATTTTCATCTTCTAATGGGTGGGAGACTAAGGATGGATGCAAATTTTATTGTATGTGCCTAATGTGGTAGTTGTTCATGGTGCAAACCAATCTCCATGTGAAGATAAAAACATTATGGTAGAATCTAGAAACATGCTTCAGCAAAGTAAAATGTGTATGCATCAGAATTGATAATAAAGAATAACACTACTAGATGTTGGCCAACTGATATTCCATTCACACAGGAGTTTAGCACGCATGTAAATGTGGAGAAAGCATGTAATGCATGTCCACTTCAAAGCTTCATAGACCCACCGAAGAGGAATATTTATGTAGGTCCAAGGATGACAAAACAAGTTGAAGCAAAATGGCATGGATATTTGAAGGAGATAAATGTTGCATGCTTATTGCAGTCCTTACTGAGGGCATTGAATCTGCCAAACCATTTTGGATTGCAAAAGTTCTAGATGTCACTAAAGATATAGACCAAGATAGAATAACCTCTTTGACAGTCCATTGGTACTATACTAAAAGTAGTAATGCATTCACAGGAAAGTACACTTTAGAAATGGTATGCGATTTTGAGAAACGAACGAGTTTTAAAAGGAAAAAGAATATTAAGAGTACATCTACTCTTAAAATAGATGAGATAGATATTCTTGTTTACGAATTTTTCTTAACAAAAATAGGGAACTTGAGAAAAGCAACCATCAATATGATTAAGAAAAAACTTCCAGACCTATGTGACATAGGTAATTAGAGGCAAACAAGAAGGTCCATGCTTGATCGTGCTAAAGTTAGTATGTTCTTGGATGACGCTAAAGCTCTTGTTGCTATGCAAGAGGAGGAAGAGAGTTCACAAAACTTGCAAAGTGAAACAAATGTATCAGATGAACGATGAACGGTGCATAGGCATAGATGAAGAAAGTTATGATATGCTATGAAAATCTCTTACAAATTCTATTGCTTTACAAACACTTCTGCGTAGTTCATGTGACTGAACCATGTTTTGTAATCTAATTGAATCCCAATGCAATTTCTCCCTCATAAATATGTTAATTTGGTTTCATCCATATGATATTTTTAATGTCTTCTAGATTTTTAATATTCAATTTGCAGAGGGCGATATGCTAAATATACATTTTTTGACAAATTTTGGTATTAAACATTTTGAAAAAATGCCAAAAAATGTTAAAAGAAAATATTTTTTTGAGGTCATTTTTAATAACCATATATACTAGTATAAGGGGTTTCAAACATTAGATGCAATTTGGTTGATTTCTGACGAGGGGTTTCCCTTTTATTGACATAGTTCTCGTTTGTTATGACTCACTGTGTTTCTCTGCAATTTAGAGAGATTTTGCTCCTTGAAACTCTTGCTCCTTGGGCTTGTTGACTTGTAACGTCAATGCTATGTCTTTACCAAGTCTGAATTATGAAGTCACCTAACACCTTAAGGCATGTCTCTGTCAAAAGCAAACAAGGAAGTCATTTGAACAATTTTCACTAAGAGATTAGCTCCTACTTTCAAATTTTTGTCTCCTCTTTGCAGTTATGCTGGGCCTTGAGCTTCTCCCTATTTAATGTTTATGCTCAAACCTGGCACATATCTATCATTTGCAAGACCCATCATTTGCCTCACCCCTCAAACGTGATGTTGTTAGGCTTACTAATGCCTAAGCTGTTTTCCCCCCCTATCTTTTGGTTACAAGCCGACCCCCCCTGTTATCCACGACTTTTGTGCTGCCGACATTGTAGAGCCTATGTTGATTTCCTTGGCCGGAGGTCAAGCAAAAACAATGTCCCTACGTGCCTTTGTTTACCCTGGCCTCGTACACTGTTGATCCCCACTTGTTTAATGCTCTGGAGATACACACAAGCCCCCAAGGCAAATGATCATGCCCATGAGCTACACCATGGAGGTCGTTGGACCATTCATTTAGGCGACTATGATATACTTCTAGATCAATCTATTTTCTGGTATCCTTGCTCGCTCCAGCTCACATTAGAGCAGGCGTTCACTGATGTTTGAGGTCTCTAACAGCGGCTTCACACAGCGTGGCAGCAACAAGAAGGAGATGATGTGGCAAAAACTTGTTGGCTTCGATCAACACAAAAACGTTTCGGAGCCACATAATGTTGTAGCAGCTTCACTCCCACGGAACAAAATCGAGACATGTGGAACATGAGAAATTTACGGTTTCTTCAGCCACTACCATGTCTCTCTGCAAGAAGTTCAATAGGGAAAGCATTTACCACTTGTATACAGCCTATCGTGAGCCACTTACAGGTGAGATACTGCATACCACTATGTCACCAAAGATCTGTAGATGCATCACTCAGATCCTCACAAAATAAATCGTGCAACTCCTCACAAAATAAATCGTGCATTCGGCCAGCGATGTCTCACCAAGGAGGGATGTCGCACTTCAAGCTAACACCCATATCTTAATGATGCAGCAGAAGATGTCTTTCGAGGATTACCTCCTTTATCTCCCTCTGTCACTGCATTACCCATCCATCAATGTCTTCATCCCTAGCTTTGCTAGTATTGATGGCGATGTCCTTAGACTTGCAGCATTCCAGGGACATCACGGAAGATCTAGTTCCTTTTTTAGGTGCATACAGGCTATATGTTTCATTCGACTTCATTTCACTTCCTCAAGTGTTACGTATCAGCTTTGGATTAGGAGCATCCTAAGATTCAGAAACACACATAACTTCTCCACCTGCTAGTCGGAAGACGATGTTTATGCCCTCACACACAGAAGTCCTAGTCAACAGAATTACCGACATCACACCTTATCTTAACTTATCCGTTTACTCCCACCTTATTCATTGGAAAAAAAAATATTTTTTTAATCAAATTCTATTCCACTTGGAGGGTGGAAATATTGCAAGGCGACAGAGGAAGGTTGGATTAGATTTGCTATTTCAATACCGTGAGGTGGACTGTCAAAAGGGATGTGCCTCCGCCCCTTACCCTCCAAATCCTAATTTCTTTAACATAAAAAGTTGGTTCATCCCCTTTCTCATTTCGAAAATGACCGACAACACACTTTATCTCAATCTATTCTCCCCCCATGATAAATCAGTTGGCTTTCTCTTTGTATTTCGATAGAGGAAACAAAAGGAACCCAAAAGTTGACTTCCACATAAGTAATTCGCTTAAATGTTTAGGTATTAGTGTTGACAACATGATTACTCTTACATCATTTCATTTTGTATCTGCATCAGTGCATCTCCATTTGGTATCTAGGAGGCACTCCATTTCTAGTTTATTTCCATTTAATATTGATTTCTTTTGTATTTGGATACCTTGCCATGTGCTTCTACCAATTGTATTCATTCTCCTTTCAAAGGAATTATCCCACACGAGATGTAATTTGGAGAGCCCCTCCCAAATCTATATAAGGAGGGCCTCTCCCCCCATTTATACTTGGTTAGAAGCTTGAGGAGCCTACTCCATGCTCTTCGCAAGATCATTTCTAATCCACATGAGTTTATCCATTTCATGGTCTACTCATTTTGTGTCACACACACTCTTTCTTTTGTGAGTACACTCTTTTCTTTTCATTTTGCTTCCGCACATGTACTTTCTACATGGTATCAGAGTTCTAAGTGGAGGTCTTGGTGGTGCATTTGGTGGTAGTTTTGATGGTGGTGCTTGAGTTTGGTGGTGTTGCTCTCCATTCATTTAGAATAGCCTTTTTGCCATCATTTTACTCATTTTGTGGCCTCATTTTGGCCATTTGCCCACCCTTCCACCCCTTATTTTTCATCAATTTAGTACCCTTTAACACCACTTTCCCACCCTTATTCTATCATTTTTGTGCTCCATTTCAACATTTTATAATGCTTATAAGCACTCTCTTGCATTCATCTTGCTAACATAGATCAAGAAGTTTTTAAACATCTTAAGTTTATGAAGTGTTGAGAAACACATATACAGCTAGAGGCAATCTCTATAGCACGACAGAGGTGGACAAACTCTGGAATGCGCAACGTAGCTTATTGCAGCCAATGACCACGCTCACACACAGAGTGGAGCACCGTGCTCGCTGAAGCCTGCTCTCACTTAGCAACAAGCATCGGGAGGATTCTTTTCATCGTGCACTTTTATATACGTCGCAAGGCTGGGCGGCCATGACGGATATCGTAAGCTCCGGTGGTCACGAGGCGATCCTTTATCCCTACTTGCGACAGGCCGAATGAGACAATAGCAACGCCCCGTGCAGAAACAAGTTGTAATTGCCATGGTGCCATAAAGCCATTTGTTTCATTAATACGCTCCCTTCCAGCATACAGAGAGTTTTCCATGTACATATTGCTTGCAAGAGGCACTATATTCCGAGTTTCCGACAATTTACCTTCTCATTTCTCGTAGCATGTTCGTGTTGCTACGCAGCAGCTCTTCGTGTTATCATACCGTTGAAGCTGAAGCATCAGCAGCAGCATCCATGCACACATCCGCATATTTATAAACATATAAGCCCTCATACAGACGCACAGATAGCGTTCTGGCTCAGTTTGCATCGGTATCATGCTTAGTTCCTCTCTGTTCGTGCCACTGAAGATCAACTGAGGTGAACTTAACCCAAGCTCTGTGGATAATCAGGTGCCATTCACCTTGGGAAGCTCTCTGGATAATCAGGTGCCATTCACCTTTGGAAGCTCTCTGGAAGCTCTGTGGACGCTGGCCTGAGGACTCGACGGTGGTCCCAATAGCGAACAGCGACGCCTCTGGCGCTTCATCCATGCATTGGGTACTGCGTGACCCTCACACATGGTAGATGTTCTTAAGTGCGCATGTATTCCATTTTGATGATATAAGCTGAACGGATAAAGTACAACTCTGTTGATGATCACGCGGGAACCCATCCGAGTGTGCACGGTCCTCATATTTTGAATGCGTTTACCAAGGTGTTCAAGCTGATCCACATGAAGTTCTCTCCTCTCATTGATATACTCTCAATGACATAATAGGTAATCTCCCCACACGTCGAGAGAATACACTCCTAAGTCTAAGTCATCGCACTTCTAAAGATAACACTTCTAAAAGTCATCGAATTCGTATCGCGATAAATTTCCATTCTACCATCAAATTATATCTAGAGTTCCAAAGTAAACTCCATTTTGGAGCATTTCAATTGGCAATCTTTCCTCTCTCTTGATCTTGCCACTCCTGACTTTATCTTTTTTTTTTTTGTTTTTTAATGGAGGTTCGGCCGAGGCCTACTCGCCCGGACTTTAACTTTGAAATTGCAACTCTACAAGGAAGGGCATAGTACCCATGGGACCCCCCTTATCCCACAAGAACAGGGGTTTAAAAGACTAGGTTAAATGGCGGTCAACTCTACCGCAGGGAGAGACAAACCATGGCACTCAGCCACAATGCAACATCTTTCCTGATTACATGTCCCTTGCATGTTGCTGCTAGGGATTGAACCCTCACCCCCACCTCAAGAGGTGAGAGGCCCAACCACTAGGCCAGCAAACTGGGACAACTCCTGACTTTATCTTGTCTCAAAGGGCATTTTATTCATCACTTTGCCATCACCATTTGGCATTTCTTAAAGTGTTCATTTGTAATATTTCCAAGGGTTCAACCCTTAGTTTTTGACACTCCCTTTGTAAGCACATTGCATTAAGCATCCACATTGTAAGGGTTTTATTTTCCAAAAGGATCCTTACCCCTCCATTTGTAAGACCCTTTACTCATCTCAGTACGGGATTATTTTTCCAAGGGTAACAACCCTAGACTTTTGCACATTGTGGCATTAAGTATCTCATAATACTTATAACTCAAAACATATAAAGAGAAGAAGTGTTGTGTGTGTGTGCACGTTTGTGGGTTGGAGGCTAATCTAAGCCCACCCACAAGCTCTCTCAAAGTTTCTAGGCCTACTTTAAGGCTCCATTAGTGTGCAATGGGCTAATCTAAGCCCTCTTCTCACATCGACTCATCTCGGTGTTTCTGCAAGTGTAGGGCTAATTTAAGCCCCCTCCCCAAGGACTTCCAGTGCGGTGCCAAGCCTTTCAATTTCTCTCCAAAGTTTGTGATTATTTTCAAGCAATTTCTTAGTACTCAAGTGTTTTTAAACACTTGATACTTACTCTTGCAAAGCACAAACTCACTTCTTTGCGAGTTCAAGTTCACTTAAACTTTGTAATGTCCAAGAGTGAAGCTAGCACCTAATCTACAGCTAATTTTTCACCTTCCATCACACCCATATTCATGCCCAAGGATGAAAGATTTAATGGGAAAAACTATAATCCTTGGAAGGATGTGATGAGAGTATATCTATACACCAATCTCCTTCATGATGTAGTAGACGGATCCGAACCTGAGCCCAATAAGACCAAAACCCTAGAATCTTGGCATATATGGAATGTTACAAATAAATGGGCCTTAGGCCAACTTCTACTAGCCTGTGATGAACTGACCAAAGGACACATCATGGCATGTAAAACATCCAAAGAAGCTTGGGACACTTTAGCAGTCTTATACGAAGATAAAACACCCTTGAAGATCTATGTCTTAGAAGTGAAATTCCATAACCTAGCTATTCAGCCGCAAGATACAATCACAAAAGTCATAGCTTAGTTTGAAGACTACCAATGAAAGTTAGCAATTTGCGATCGGCTAGTTTCTAGTGAAGATATGACGATCAGGCTACTTAACAAACTACCTAGGTCATATGAAACCTTTGTAATAATCTTGTACAATAGAGGGCAAGTTCTCACTTGGGAAGAAGTCCGTTGTCTTCTGCTCCTCGAGGACTCGCGAGCAAAGTCGACCTCCTCCCAAGAGACTACAATGAAAGCCAAAGGGCCTTTTAACAAAGGCAAAAATACTAGCCATCAGACGAGCAATGGACCCAAGCCGGGATCGACTACTTCCTCCAAGAAATATACTTGCAACTTCTGTGGAAAAGCAGATCATTTAGAGAAATTCTGCTATAAGAAGAAACAAACCTTGAACTCTTCTAGTTCCAAGCATTCATCTAAATCTTCGCAACAAAGATCTCATTGCTCTAGCGAAGAACTCTTTATCTCTATCTAGGAAAATATCCTAATTACATCTAGCTCCCCTCATGGATGGATCTTTGACAATAGCACAACCTTGCATATGTGTAAAGATAAAGATTCGTTTCAAGAACTTGAAGAGCACATAAGAGAAGTGTACCTTGGAAATAACAAAATTCTACCTATAGAAGGGAAGGGCAAAGTACAGATCACCAACGCTCAAGGGTGTTGGAGTTAGATGTCTGTGAAGCACGCGAACAACACAAGGAAGAAGAAGAAGCTTGGAGCACAACACACAATACTGAATGTATTACCAGAGAATGTACACAGATAAGTAGCCCATTAGGGCAATAGGCATATATACAAGCCAGGGGAAAAAAACCTCCTAAAGAGGGAAAAAAGTGCCTCGACGGTCCTAGTGTGTTCACACACATCACTACCTAAATATATCAACAAATCCCCCCTGGGAGTGATGCGGTGAACAAGGAGCTGGCACTCATGTATAAGGAAGGGCCAAGCTATTTGGAAATCACTCCACAAAAGGAAGTAAGCCCAAAGCTTTGCGAAAAGCTTCAAACTTCTCCCTAGGCAGATCCTTTGTGAAAAGGTCTGCAATGTTCTCCTGCATGGGCACATATGCCAAGCTGATCTCCCCAGCAGAGAACCTCTCCCTGACATAGTGATAATGCACCTCAATGTGCTTAGTGTGAGCATGGAACACAGGGTTCCTCACAACTGCCAATGTGCTTTGATTGTCAGTGAAGATGGTGGTGGCAGAAGTCTGACCAACACCCAAATCAGCCATAAGGCATCTGAGCCACACACACTCAACAGTCGCTATGAAAGCTGCCCTATACTCAGCCTCATAACTGGAAGTGGCCACAGTAGGCTGCTTGTTGCTCAACCAAGATATACATGAGCTACCAAGCATGAAACAAAAGCCACTAGTGGACACACGAGTGTCATAACAACCAGCCCAATCAGAGTCAAAAAAAGCATGCAAATCTGGCCATAGTGATCCCCCTTCGGGATAAAACAACCCAAGTAGCTGAGTACCACTCAAATAGCGAAATATGCGCTTAACTACCTGCCAATGCTTGACTTGTGGGCAATGACCTGCTCATCTATGAGACAACAAACTGAATATCTGGCCGAATAATGCATAACTAAATCAAGCATTCAACAGCCTACTGATAGAGAACAACATCAAATGCATCTCCAACATCATGAAGACTCAATCGTAAACCTATCTCCATAGGAGTGGCAATAGGCTTACAGTCTTCAAGGCCAAAACACTGCAATAATGTGTCAATATATTTTGTTTGATACAAAGCCATTCCACCATCAACTTGCATAAACTAAATGCGTGCCCAAATAATGATGCAAATGCCCCAAATCAAACATCTTAAATGAGGCATGCAAATCAGCCTTAAAATCAGCAATATGCTTCTCAATAGGACCAGTGAGCAGCATGTCGTCAACATAGAAAACAATGATCAGAAGCACATCATTAGCACGCTTAACATATAAGGTGCTTTTAGTTGGATTGTTCTCAAAACCATGTGCAATCAGATAGGCATGTATCTTCTCATACGAAGCACGTGGTGCTTGCTTTAAACCATATAATGCCTTCTTTAACCTACACGCCTGGTTTTCATGCCCTTTCTGCACAAAGCCACGGGCTGAAAAACATACACTTCTTCATGCAAGTCGCAATTCAGAACTGCTGTTTTAATGTCCAATTGATGTACATTCCAACCATGATAGGCGCAAGTGCACAGATGCTCTGAACAGTAGTCATATGGCATGTAGGTGCAAAGGCCTCATCAAAATCAATGCCTCTTTCCTGTGATAACCCTTTGCAACAAGCCTAGCCTTATACCTGTCAACTGTACCATCTGGTTTACGCTGCAGCTTGTATACCCACTTAGTGCCAATGGCCTTCTTGCCTGGAGGCAAGTCACATAAAGACCAAGTACCATTGTACTTGACTGTCCACCTGTAAAAAGAGGTAACAAAGTATCATACATGTCTTTGGGGCTAACAGCTGTCTCCTTAGTACATGAAAGCAATGGCTGAATAACATCTTCCACAAAAACAACATTATGGCTAACTAGAATGCGTTTAGTCTGTGGATGATACATACAGTAGCCTTTACTTTCAGAACTGTACCCAATAAAAATACATTTTATTGCTTTGTCATCCAATTTTCTACGATGTTGTTCAGGCACTAATGCATATGCCAAACAACAAAAAACACGCAGATGAGCAATAGATGGCTTGCGATCATGCCAAGCCTCATATGGAGTGATAGATTGCAATGCTTTAGTGGGACACCTGTTCAGTACATATGCTGCACACATGACAACCTCAAGCCAGAAACTATGTGGTAAAGCTCGACGCTTGACCATACACCTCACCGTCTCCATGAGTGACCTGTTCTTTCGTTCAGCAACTCCATTTTGTTGAGGTGTATACGGCACTGTACACTGGTGTTTTATTCCATGTTCAACCAAAAATGCATTAAAATCAAAAGACATATATTCCCCCCCTTGATCAGAACGGAGGGTGCCCATTTTACATGTTGACATATTTTCATCCAATACCAAAAACTGTTTGAAGCACATGAACACTTCGGACTTTTCCTTCAATGGATATATCCCTGCATGCCTGGAAAATCATCGATGAAAGTCACAAAGTAAAGATAATTCCCAAAAGAAGATGTATGCATAGGACCATAGACATCACTATGTACAAGCTGCAATTTCTCAATAGCCCAAATTGAACCATCTTTTGGAAAGGACGAACACTGCATTTTGTCGAAAATACAGCCTTCACAAACATATTTTCCAGGTGCCTCACGTTTGGGCAAGGAGGACACCATTTCAGATTTATGTAATCACCTTGATTCATGTGCTCACTCTCCAACTGTTTTCAGAGGTAAGCAACACGAGCCTCATTCCTAGCTTGGTACAATGTGGTAAGTGTATCCCAAGCATCGTTAGCTATTCTACAAGAGCGAATGTGAGGAATAATGGCACGTTTGACAGACAAAGCTATCAATGCATGTGCCTGGGCATCTCTGCCATCCCAGCGAATCTGCTCTACAATAGGTGCATCAAAAACTGCAACACGAACAGGAATATGCAGAATATCATCATCTTCGACGCCTTCTACATGAGCTTCAGTACCTGCAATTGTAACATTTGCAGGTGTGATAGGACATTTTTCGACACCCTACACAATGTTCCACAGTCCTTTTGCAACCAACACATGTTGCATCATATAAGCCCATAAGGGGTAGTTGGTACCATCCAACTTATCCTCAACAGCCAACATATGGAATACATCACTGCTTTCAGCCATGGTCGGCGACTAAAATACCTTGATGTAGAAAATTGATTGTATCTCAAAAAGTTGAACAGAACTGCCCAGACGAATTCTGCTAGACCTGTAGCAAACTTCGAGACGCTTATAATGGCGAATAGAAACTGGTATATACCTTTGGCACAAAAAGATGAAATAGCCTGCACAAGCACTGCAATAGTGCATTCGAAGGCCGAAACGAGCTCAGATCGCAATTTTGGCACCACACAGCAAAGCTATTTTGATCTCGAAAACATGCTGAGTATGCTCACCAACATTTGTGTGATTCTGAGACTGCAAATGGAGGAGTTTCAACGGCACCCTAGATGAAGCGATGACCTGCTCTGATACCAATTGTTGGAGTTAGATGTCTGCAAAGCACGCGAACAACACAAGGAAGAAGAAGAAGCTTGGAGCACAACACACAATATTGAGTGTATTACTAGAGAATGTACAAAGCCCATTAGGGCAATAGGCGTATATACAAGTCGGGGAAAAAACTTCTTAAAGAGGGAAAAAAGTGCCTCGACGGTCCTAGTGTGTTCACATACATCACTACCTAAATATATCAACAAAGGGGAATGCAAATCACTTTCAAATGTGTTACTTATTCCTAATTTATGCATGAACCTACTGTCAATAAAAGCAATTACCGATCATAACAAATAGATATTGTTTGATAACACCTCTGTCAAAGTCATTGATCCTCATACGAGAGACATAATTGCCCAAGGCATCGAATAGAAAACTTATATAAATTATCTTGTTTTCTATCCAGGGAATCATTATCTAGTTTGTGGCATCAAAGATATGGCCACACATCCTATTTACCAAGAATTTCTTTAACACAGATAGTGAAAGGATTGCTGAAGCTTGGGCAACACAATGACGTCTACCAGGCTTGTACTCGAGGCAAGCAACACAGAGCTCCAATTCCAAAGAAAGCGTCAAAAAGAGCTAGGAACCCTTTAGCCCTTATCCACATGGACCTTTGTGGACCAATGAACACCCCGTCTCTCAGTGGATCACTCTACTTCTTTCTTTTAGTAGATGACCACTCCGGCTTCATTTGGGTGTATTTCTTGAAATCAAAGATAGACACTTTTACTAAGTTTTGTGAATGGACCACCCAAGTGGAGAATGAAGGTTCCAAGTCTGTTAAGACCATCCAATCAGATGGAGATGGTGAATTTATTAATCACAATTTTGATAACTTCTTAAAACAAAAGGGGATCAAACATCAAGTTACTCAACCGCACACTCCATCCCAAAATGGAGTAGTTGAGAGGAAGATCCAGAGTGTGATGGAAATAACAAGAACTATGCTTCATAACAAAGACTTATCCTACAAGTTTTGGGCACAAGCAGTGCATACTACTGTTCACATACTTAATCGAGTCTTCACCAGTGCATTGCACAACAAGACACCATTTGAAGCATACTATTGAAGAAAGCCTAATGTGCATTACTTTCGAGTATTTGGCAGTGAACTACAAGCAATGCATACTATTGTTCACATACTTAATCGAGTCTTCACCAGTGCATTACACAACAAGACACCATTTGAAGCATACTATTGAAGAAAGCCTAATGTGCATTACTTTCGAGTATTTGTCCACGTGCCAAAGGAAGATTGCAACAAGTTGCAATCCAAGTCTAAGAAGCACATCTTCATAGGGTATAGTGAGCAATCAAATGCATATCACTTATATGATCTTGAAAACCAAAGCAAACTTAGAAGCAAGTACTTCAAGTCATCCAAGAAGATCTCAAAGACTTATTGACAAGAGACAATGAGAACAAAGTCATTATGTCAATTATGCCTTGATGCATCAGATTCAACAAATCCCAGAACCCTCTAACTACAAAGAAGCTCAAGGACACCCTGAGTGGGAAGAAGCTATGCAAGTAGAAATGGATGCAATAGAGAAGAACAAAACTTGGACTCTTGTACCTAAGCCCACAAATCATCAAGTCATAGGAGTTAAGTGGCTCTATAAAGCTAAGTACAAGTCACATAGCACATTAGACAAGTACAAAGCAAGGTTGGTGGCTAAGGGATACAAGCAACAACTTGGCATTGACTATGAAGAAACCTTTGCTCCTATTGCAAGGTTCACAACCATAAGAATCATCTTAGCAATAAGTGCTTACTTTAAATGGTCCATTTACAAGTTGGACATCAAAAGTGCATTCCTTAATGGAGATCTTCAAGAAGAAGTATATGTTGAACAAGTTGAAGGCTTCAAGATCAAAGGAAAGGAAGATCACATATACAAACTTCACAAAGCACTTTATGGACTCAAGCAAGCTCCGAGGGCCTGGTATGAAAAGATTCACAAGTTCTTCGAAGATAATGGATTTCACAGAAACAATGCTAATGCTACCTCTACATCTATCAAAAGAAGTCCTTAGTGGCCATCATCATTCTCCATGTAGATGACTTGATATTGAAAGGATTTGATGACGAACACATCCAATTCATCATCACGTAGCTTCACCTTGAGTACTCTATAACACATCTTGGATTACTTCACCACTTCTTAGGTATGAAAGTTTGGCAAATAAAAGAAGGCATATTCCTATCACAAAAGAAGTACTGCTCTGATCTTCTTTCTAGATATAACATGGACTAGTATCGCTCAGTATCTACATCACTTGATCCAAACATCAAGCTCACATTGGAGGATTCATCATCACTTGTGGATGTGCATACTTATCGATAACTTATAGGCTCCTTACTCTACCTTGCTAACACTCGTTTATATATTGTATATGCAGTTGGTATACTCAGTCAGTTTGCACATCAGCCTCGTCAGACCCATTGGGATGCTGCTCAGAGACTACTTCGCTACCTTGCCCTCACCCGAAAACATGGTCTTTGGTACAGGGGGGGCATCGAACTCACAGGATATTCAGATTAAGATTGGGCTGGTGATCCTGATTCTAGACGGTCTATTTCTAGGTACATATTCTTGCTTGGCTCAGGATCTATCTGTTGGGCAAGTAAGAAGTAGCCTACAGTTGCTCTATCATTCACCAAGGTCGAGTACCGAGCACCTAGCTTCGCAGCATGTGAGGCCATCTGACTTCGATGTTTATTATTTGACATTGGTGTTTTGCAGGATACTCCGACACGCATCCGCATGGACAACCAATTAGCCTTGGCCATCGCCAAGAATCTAGTGTTCCACGCTCGGACAAAGCACATCGAGATCGAGTACCACTTCATCCACGAAAATCTCGTATCTCGAGAGATTACTCTAGAGCAGTGTATCTCTCAGGAGAACCTGGTAGACATGTTCACGAAGGGTCTACCTCCAGTTCCACTTCAACACTTGGTGGAGCTCTGCAACATTCAACAACTCCAAAATGGAGCTCCAGAGGGGGTGTTGATGATATGATTACTCCTACATCATTTACATTTTATATCCACATGAGTGTATCTCTATTTCGTATCTAGGAGGCACTCCATTTCTAGTTTATTTCCATTTTATATTGTATTTCCTTTGTATTTGGATACCTTGCCATTTGCTTCTACCAATTGTATTTATTCTCCTTTCAGGGGAATTATCCCACATGAGATGTAGTTTGGAGAGCCTCTCCCAAATCTATATAAGGAGGGCCTCTCCCCCCATTTGTACTTGGTTAGAAGCTTGAGGATCTTAGTCCATGCTCTTGGCAAGCTCATTTCTAATCCACATGAGTTTACCCATTTCATAGTCTACTCATTTTGTGTCACACACACTCTTTCTTTTGTGAGTATACTCTTCTTTTCATTTTGCTTCCGCGAGTGTACTTTCTAGCGGCCAATGTTTCCTCCTCACAACTAGCACCCAATCCAAAACACCAGTTGTGCTTCTCTTTCTTTTGCGAATATGAAGATTCAAAGGTCCACGTAGGGCATTTCATGTGGCACTACCACCAAAAACATGCATCCTTCTTCGAAATAAACGCCTTTCCTCCCCCTCTCCACATTCAGTGGCCTACCTCATAGATGACCATACGAAAGCATCAACATTTGTTTGTTGATTTTTTTTTGTTTTTTTTCGATGCAAGATTAATTTATACGCTTTCTTCCGTTATTTCTTTGACTTTGAAATATGCAACAAATTACTCAATCCCGAATGCAAGCGAGTGCGATCAAAGGCAATCTTTTATGCTCTTCATCCCACACTATCTATTTCAACCACAAGAATTGTAAAAGTCTACTACTCTATCTGCTGAGAACTCAACATAATGATGAACACACAAGAGGAAATGAAAAAGTAGATAAAATAACTTTACTTCTAGTATTTTTTTTCAACATTTTCCATGCTTTATCTCACTAAACCTACGTACATGCATGGGGATGAAGATGAAATCTATCCAAACATTCTCCAATGTCACGTAAACAGTAGAACTGAACCCAACACTACATATCTCTTTTAAGAATAAACCATCGAACGTGGTCACTGATGAGGCCGCTCATCAACAATGAAATCAATGAAATCTACAATCAATAATGTCAATCCCCCATGATAGTTGGGTGGTGTGAAGCCCTCAATGCTCATGGCTTACCACACACAAAACACACACCTGCAAACAAGCGCGCGCGCGCACACACACACACACACATGCAAAAAGCACACACATGCACGCAAGCCTCTCTTATGAGCAAGAAAATGCAAACTCCAAGAAACTCAAGTCCATTCACAACACTAGAGAAGAATACAAAAGATAACTTCAAAAATGAGAGCCCTTTGTCTTTTATAGATAGTTTTAAAGTTTAGCCTCTATTCATATTCTAATGTCCACCTTAACTTAAAAATAGTCCTAAAAACATCTAGGAATATTTATAGTGGGTTGCAATATCAGTCCACAAGCTCTTGGCTTGTAGAAAAGTGGCATATTTATATCAAAAAAGGATTTGAAGATTTTCCAATAAGGGTTTTTCAATATGTTAATGACTAAATTGAAGGGGAAATTGGAAAAATTATGGCACCCACTTGACACTTGCTTCACTTTGACATCTCCATGTAGCTCCATTGATTTGATTTGACACCACCCCATCCTTCTTCTCATCCTTTATTTCCATTATATCCATATCCATCTTTGTGACTCTGTACTCTAATGATCAAGTGAAAAAAACTAAAAGAAATGTTGAGAGATGAAGTAGAGAAGCCTACGTAGTAGTGTGCTGAGGGGGGAGGTAATTTTTCCACTTTGGCATGGGTTCGAAAAATCAACTTCTATCATGTGATATTAGTTGAATATCTAGAACTCCTAGGAAACTTGGCTACGACCATGTTCCTCAATCTCAAGAAAAACCCTCTTTTTCTCATAAACAAGTCCGAAGAAACTATAAAAACTCAATGTAAATATTTTTTAGCATGTAGAAAATTGTAAAACCCCAATTTCGTGATGGTAAAAGAAGCCCTCTATCCAATGAAGGGTCTATCATATTTTCCAGAGATCAATTTGGGCTAGTTTATGTTGGAGTTTGAGGTCTACGGAAGCATACGAACAACACAAGGAAGAAGAAGAAGAAGCTTGGAGCACAACACACAATACTTAATGTATTACCACTAGAATTTAAAAAGATAAGTAGCCCATTATGGTAATAGGCATATATACAAGCCGGGGAAAAAACTCCTAAAGAGGGAAAAAAGTTCTCGGTGGTCCTTGAGTGTTCAACCACATCACTACCTAAATATATCGATAAATCCCCCCTGGGAGTGATGTGATGAATGAGGAGCTTGCACTCATGTATAAGGAAGTGCCAAGCTATGTGGAATCAATCCACAAAAGGAAGTAAGCTCAAAGCTTTGCTGAAGTTTTAAACTTCTCCCTAAGCAGAGCCTTTGTGAAAAGGTCTGCAATGTTCTCCTGCATGGGCACATATGCCAAACTAACCTCTCCAGCAGAGAACCTCTCATGACTCACCTACACCCAAATGTATGAGAGATATGAGAAGCTTCCTTGGTCTGGCACAATAAGAGAGGGCACACATTAGGGAGTTTTCTCAAATTGCAAATCCTCTTATAGAATTAACAAAGAAAAATAGAGAGTTCACATGGAACGATGAGTCTCAAAATGCATTTGAAGAGTTAAACAAAAAATTATCAAAAATTGTGTGCTAAAGATACCTGAGTTAGGGAAGCCATTTATTGTTGCATGTGATGCTAGTGGAAGTCAAATAGGATGCGTACTTTCACAAGAAGGGAGGGTAGTGGCTTATGAGTCAAGGAAACTAAGGAAACATGAATTAAATTATACGCCACATGAATTGGAAATCCTTGCAATTGTTCATGCACTAAAGGATTTCTTATATAATCAAACATAGAAGGAGAAATGGAGAAAAGGTCGACGTGCAATTCTCTAAAAATTCTTTCTATTCAACTTATCATACATCTGATGGATGATACACACAATAATCATGATCTATTCCTTTCTATCTCATCTATACTTCATCTCTCTCTCTTCATACGACCATACACACACACACAAACACACACACACACACACACACACACACACACACACACACACACACACACATATATATATATATATATATATATATATATATATATATATATATATATATATATATATATATATATATATATATATATATATATATATATATATATATATATATATATATATATATATATATATATATATATATATATCAAACACACACACACACATATATATATATATATGTGTGTGTGTGTTTGATATATATATATATATATATATATATATATATATATATATATATATATATATATATATATATATATATATATATATATATATATATATATATATATATATATATATATATATATATATATATATATATATATAGTCTGTCGTAACAAACGAGAACTATGTCATAAAAAGAGAACACCCTCTTCAAAAATCAAGCAAATGGCAACTTATGTTTGAGATTCCTTTATACCAGTATACATATATTTCAAAAATGAAGTGAAAACATGTGATTTTTTGACATTTTTTGTCATTTTCTCATACAAAAAGAGCTCAAAATGTAGTCAAAATTTCACTAGATAAGACATTGACATGTCCAAAATCTATATTATAAGACATTGACATGTCCAAAATCTATATGATAAGACATTGACATGTCTAAAATCTATATAAAGAATGTAAAACTGAATAATTCTTATACAAAAATAACATTTAAGACATATTTTCAATGGGTGGATATCTGATTGTTATTCAAAATTGCTACGAAACATGGTTTCATTAACCAAACTACTTCGAGGCATTTACATAAGCACTAAAAATGTTAGAGAGTTTTAATGCAACTCACAACTATGTCGATCTATGTCTACACCCTCATCATCTGATGCACTTGATTCAGTCTCATACTGTTGAGAGCTCTCTTCTTCTTCTTCTATATCCACAAGAGCTCTATCTTCATCCACGTACATACCAAATTCTGCAGGATCATGCACAAATCTTGCTTTCCTCAAGTGACCTGTTTTTGTCAAGGAAAAATCATAAACAAGAATATCTACATCATCCATTTTAAGAGTGGATGTCCTTCGAATATTCTTTTTCTTTTTTGAGCCTGTTCGTTTAGTATCACACACCATTTCTAAGTTATATTTACCTGTGAATGCATTACTACTTTTAGTGTAATACCAATGCACCATCAAAGCCTCTATTTTTCTTTGATCAATATCTTTAGTTATCTCTAAAACCTTTGCAATCCAAAATGGTCTGGTAGCCTCATCACCATCAGCAAGTACTGCAATAAGTGTTCCAACATTTATCTCTATTAAATTTCCTTGCCATCTTACTTCTGCATGTTTTGTCATCCTTGGGCCTACATAAATATTTTTTTCTGGTGGATGTATAAAACTTTGAAGTGCATCTGCATTACATGCTTGGGCCACATTCATGGATCTTTGTGTACAAAAATCCCATGTGAATGGAACATCAACTGGCCAATGACCTGCAATTGTGTACTGTATAATCTCTTCTTGATGATTGAAAAAGTCCTCCCACCAAGATACATCTTGATCTCCAACATATTTTTTTGCACGCTCAATATGTCTCTTCTTTTCAATGAGTGCATGCATCCAGCTTTTACTTTGATCAACCACATTTCCACATCTTTCTGTATTGTGTTTATCTTCATATGGTGATTGTTATGCACCATACACTGTAGACAAATTAGGCACCTGCAATAAGAATCTGCATCCCTCTTTAGGCTCCCACCCAGGAGAAGATGAATACTGCTTTGCAAATAAAAGGGTTATTTCATCAACCCTCCTCATCAACAATACATGGTTGAAACTAATATTGTGCAATGGATCCAAAACCTTAGCACTGTTATCAAGGCCCATTGAGCAAAAGCGCTTAAAGTTATAAATCTGTGTGAGGTGTTGAACTTCTGGTTTTGGAGTATATGCTTTTGAAATCAGCTCAGATAAAATCGGAAGAGTAAAAGAATTGTTACGTGCCAACTTCTTAGAGAAAGTACTAAACATTTGATCAATGTGATCATGAGTGTGGCCAACCATAAGGAAATTTACCTTAACCTTCTGAAATACCTGTTTATCAACAAGCATGCTTAAATATCCAAAGACTGTAGAATTTTTATTCTCTCTTGCAGTATTATCAAGTTGCAAATATAGAGTTGGTGGCAAAAGACCCTTCCATGATTGCAAAACCCGATGAATGACAGTAACTATAAGGTTTGGATCATTATGCACATTCGGATATGTGAAGAAAACCTTGGACATTACAGTTCCATTGTATACCAAAGCACCAACCAAATGCATTTGCACAAGGACTTCATCTCCAATGTCCTTAGGGATGTGATAAAAATGTGGCAAACAAGTTTTTTTTATCCATACCATCGATCAACAAACACATATAACGCTCCGGATTTCTGAGTGCTTTACTTCGATGATGAATTGCTTTCTTTCTCTCTAAAGCTTGACTCTCATGATGGTTGTTAAGAAGGTTTTTAAAATTATCCTTTTCTTGTGGTGTTGTAGCCCCCTTTGCCATGTTTTTCAAAGTGGCACAAAATGAACATTCACCCATTCTAACTTTATGAGGAATAGACACATTGTTGAACTCTTGCTTCCATAATCGAGTAAAGTGACGATACAACACATACTTCTCATTTCTATTTTCCATGTCTTCTCTATATATTTGAAATACCTCTCGACGAGTAAAGTTATCTGACAAGTGCAACCTTCCAGTTGTAGGCATAACCTCACAATGCAAGCTAAAATAGTTCATCATCCAATTCATTGCATGATGTCCAACAGATCCTTTGGTCCCAACATGGAACATATCCAAAATGAGATCCCCATTCATAAGCCCCTGTTGAACCCTATGTATTCTAAAACTTCCCACACCCATTGCAATTTTAAATGCAGCCCTACAACATCACATCCCTTGACTAAAGAAATATTCAAAAGCAACACGTGTTACTGACATGTTATCCTCAATCATTTTCATGTGAGAAACAAGGTATATATCCTGCCATTCACTATCTAAATGGAGGAATTTCTCTCTTAGGTGCTTTAATTTTTTCATTCCTAAATTGTACAAACATTTCAAACCACAACAATGCTTCACAATATCCAATGCAATCTATCTATCTGAAGTAAGAAATTTAAATCTTTTTTGACTTACTTCACGAGGCCTTCTTTTAAAACGTATTGATCTTGCTTTGCATTTGCGTTGCTCCACATGCACTTGAGTCAGAAGGGAGATCAATGGTTGGATCAGATGGGGGATCAAGAGGTCCATTTAGTTGAGCAGCATTGCACTGTGAATTGGATAACTTAAATGACTTAACAGAAAACATAGAATCATCACCACGTTCTAAACCGTAGGGATCATCACTTATGAGGAAAGGGTCAACTGAGAACATTGAATCCAAAACTATATCAATATGAGCAGAGGAAGCTGATGCCCAAGCATCCACTAAAAAGATTGAGCTCATCTTCACTCAGTTCAAAGAAGACTGAAGATGAATTACATTTTTAAATTAGTAGAAGTCTGAGATCAAGTGAAGATGTCACATCAAATGTCACATCAAGTAGATATGAAATCAAAAGTTCATTAAAGTACATTAAAGTGCATTAAACATCAAATTACATTAAAGTACTTAAAGTCTAAAATTAAAGTACTTAATTACTCATATATACAGTAATAAGGGAACCAAAGATTTTATTCACTTTTGAAAGATGAGATACATAGTTGATTTCAAACTAGATATGAGTCATTGAGTTTTGGAATTATGAGTAAATCAAAATATATCCAAGTTGAGTTCCAATTGGATTAGATATTAAAGTTGTTGGGAGTAGTGCCATTGGCGACTTTACAAGAAGAAATTTTACCTTTGGCTAAGATTTCAAGGATTAGGTTTTATTATTTACGTTTATCGGCGTGCCCTATTCATATCGATCTCATAAGAGATTGCATTCTTCATATCTAGAGAATATAAATCATCAAAGGCGTCAGTTATAGTGACATATGCTAGTAAACAAAAAGGTCACTTATACACTTTGAATCTTTATCTTATTCCCTGTCTCTCCTTATTATCTACTTCAGTTTTTCTTCTCAAATTTCTCAACTTCCTCTTGTTATTGTTGATATATTTCGGTGGTGATGTGTGTGAACACACCTAAGACCATTGGGGTGATTTTTTCCCTCTTTAAGAGGTTTCTTCCTTTTTCTTTAAAGATAGTTGTGTCCTTTTCTTTCAAGTGGTTGAATTTTCTTCCTTTTTGTTTTTCTTTAAAGTGTTTGCAGCTATTGATCTTCAAATTAGATTTGAGAATATAGAATATTTCAAAAATCGGAAGTTTCACGCAATAAACACGTAAAGAAACGATCATCAAGTCAACTTCTTCGTGACATTTGTTTACGTTTATCGGCCTTCCCTCTTTGAGATCTAGACTTCCTCATGTACATACCATACTCTTGCCATTGAAGTGTAAATTTCATGAAAATGTATATAAATAGTTGCAAGGTTCTATAAATATTTCACTAAACTCGAGGTGAAACAGCCTATTTGTGTGAGTGGTATTTCTTGGTTAGATAAGTTGATAGATCTAGTTAGCAATTGTATTCATTCAGTTAGATTCAGTTAGTCTCTGGTTCAAGTAACCCAATTGTCTATAAATAGTAGAGGAGGAGATCATTCTCATTTCCAAAATCTGCGAGCAAGAGAGAGCAACAGAGTACAAACAGCAATGGAGCACAGAGCTCAGCAAACCAGCAAGGCAACTCTCATGGAGAAGAAGAATATTGGCAAGAGTACCAAGAGGTAGACAAAATCATACCACAAAAAAAGATTCCTAAAAGATTCCTTTTGTATGTTTGAGTAAATAGTATGGTTTCTAGGTTTTTATTTTTCTTAGCTCATGAAGTATAGATCCAATGAGGGTAAAACTTGATGCCGGGCATCGACTTAAGGGTGTAAGTCGATGCCAGGCATCGAATTTTAGGTGCAAGTCGATGCCAGGCATCGACTTTGGGGTCCAACTCGATGCCTGGCATCGACTTGCACCCTCAAGTCGATGCCTGGCATCTTGCACTTAAAGTCGATGCCTGTCATCAAATTGCACCGTCAAGTCGATGCCTGGCATCGACTTACACCATCAAGTCGATGCCTAGTGTCAAATGTGGTCTGAAAGTCGATGCCAGACATCGACTTTAGGGTGCAAAGTCGATGCGAGGCATCGACTTTTAGGTGCAAGTCGATGCCAGGCATCGACTTTGTGTACAAGTCGATGCCAGGCATCGACTTGAGGGTGCAAGTCGATGCCAGGCATCGACTTGAGGGTCCAAGTCGATGCAAGGCATCGACTTGACTTACACCATCAAGTCGATGCCTGGTATTGACTTGCACACAAAGTCGATGCCTGGCATCGAGTTGCACCCTCAGATCGATGCCTGGCATCGACTTGCACCCTCAACTCGATGCCTGGCATCGACTTTGTAGCTTGAAAAACACATTAATGTATGAGCTGATATTTTCGAGCCCATTTTAGGGATGTTGAGTCAAAAAGTGAGAGGCCCTTCAAGAAGCTCAAAGTGACAATGAGATCTGTGGATCAGCAACATGACAGAGGCATTGGTCACCAAGCAAAACCGAAGAGAAACATTGCATCCTTATCCTCTGAGAAGGCCAGCAATCCGGTTGGAATGTCTTCTGGTGGACACAGTAGCATCAAAATACCTGAGGATGATGCAACTAGGAAGGAAAGGTCGAGGGACGTAGAGGTCTTAAGGACTGATCGTCCACTCCGGGACATGACAAACCTGGAGTGGTGCCTTCAATATGTGGAAGAAAAGAATGCAGTCCTACTTGTGTTCACAGGGGCATACGAGAGAGGAAAGATCACGACAACACAGGCTTTTCAGTATGGCCTTGTGTTCAAACTGGATTATGAAGATGAGGATTCTGACAACCTCCTTGTCCTAGTAGAGACATCGAAAGGTTTAAGAAATGTAATATGCAAGATGGATTTCTTGTGCCCAGAGTGTTGTGTTCTAGAGAGGCTTGCAGAGATATGCAGGGACTCATTGAATCTTATTAAGGACTTGATGCCATGGATCCAGGGCAACATCATGCCAACACAACAGAAGATGACAACCCCTGTAAAGGCAAGGGGTAAGCAGTGCGTGCAGAAGAAGTTCCTGAAGAAAAAGAAGAGAATTACTGATGAGGAGTCTTCTGACTCAATAATAGTTGCACCTAGTGGGGAGCTTTCTTTGGGTATTCTTGGTACTGAGCAGAACAAGATGAGGGAGGACATAGCTAGAAGAAAAGTTGTGAAGAAGGGGTAGTTGTTCCACCTGCCAATCAATATCATCCATAGGCCACCAATGGATCCAGCCACAGGGAGGAGGCCCCTTGAGATAAGGGAGCCACACGATTTGCACGTGCAGAATCTTAAGAAAAAAATGAAGATAAATCCTCATGCTACTGTTGTGCCTTTCCTTGTCATGGTGGATCCGAATGAGTGCAGTTCTGTGGAGGATTTCAATGAGGGTATGTTTGAGGATTATACATATTATGTGATTGGTGGTTCACATTCTGTAGAGGCCCGCAGACAGCTAGTGAAGGAGCACCCCATCACATTCTTCTTTAGGTATGCAGAGTGCAAAATATATGTTGGTCTTACAACTAAGGAAGCCAAGCTTCTTGCTTGGGATCACAACAATGACAATGACTACAGGCAAAAAATGTCCTCCATAGAGAGAATTCGGTTCTTCCACCATGAATACGAAGATTATCTCGTGAAGGAGGCTGGAAGAATACATCCCAATCTACGAAAGCAATGCCTTATTGAGGTTGGCATTGCACTGGATGAAAATAGAAAGTCTGATGCTTTGAGAAAACATGATCCATGGTTTCAACTGGCATTCGGAACAGGTGAGATCTGGGATCTCTAGGATAGGATTTTCACAATGTGGGAGAACAAGGAGGTCAAGGGCCAGAAGCAACGGAAGTCGAGGCCAGACCCATAGGTTGATCTGAAGGGAAAGGGAAGGAAAGTTGACCTTTCAATTGAAGAGGCTCTTGAGCCCTTCAAGGAATCAAAGATGATACATTGATTATATCAACTTTGTCAAGGGTAATCTCCAAGGAGTTAAGCCTGGAGGAGATGGTGACTAAGCTAAATAAGTATGTATATAATTCTCAGATCCTTTTTCCCTCCTCCCATGTTTCTTGTCTAACCTAGTCTCTTTTTCATTTTTGTGACTATAGTCATAAAGTATACATGAAGATTCAGGAGGTGATGATGAAGAGGTTGGGTTGCTTTTCTTGGACAGAAATCCAAGCAGACTATCCAACCACATCATCATACAAAGCTTTATCAGAATATTTTATCCTGTTTCGTGATTGGGTAGGTTCTTTTTCAAAGAGCATGCCTGGTTTGCTATTAGACTAGATGCCTTGATTCACCTAACCAATTCGATGCCAGGCTTTTAGTAGGAACTCGATGCCTGGCATCGACTTACTGCTGAATGCCGATGCCTGGCATCGACTTGGTGGCATAAGTCGATGCCTGGCATTGACATAGTGCCATAAGTCGATGCTTGGCATCGACCTCGTGGCATAAGTCAATGCCTGGCATCGACCTCGGGGCATAAGTTGATGCCTGGCATCGACCTGGTGGCATAAGTCGATGCCAGGCATCGAGTTATGCGAGATATCGATGCTAGGCATCAAGTTTTAGTAGAACGTCGATGCCTGGCCTCGACCCAGACACGAAATCGATGCCATGCATCGATTCCTTATGTTTCCTTTGGTATATTGAAGAGCTCATTTAATCGTCTTTCCACAAAAGCTCATAATGAGATTGCTTCAACTATTCTCCAATGATGATGACTGGGTCCTAGACCTTTTTTCGGGCACAGGTAATTTCAATTGTAACATTTCTCATTAGCCATGATGTTGATTGGCCTCCAAGTGGTTTTCTTCTGTTTCAGGAACGACTTTGGCTTGCTCCTTAAAGATGTTCAGGCACTGCATAGCTGTGGAGAAGGATGATGCTCAAGTGAGCTTCATTAGAATGAGAATCAATGGGTTGAATGAATGCCCAGATGAAGACCAATAGGTTGGAAGGAAGCACATTGCAGACACGGAGAGATTCCAACCGGCTTCAAGGGAGCATGTTCCCCCACTTGCAGATGAACCGGGGGACATGGCTGACCTTGAAGAGCCAATCTTGGAGCAAGAGAGGAAGGAGATGTGTTCTAATGTTCCAGAGGATCCCATTATGCTTGAGCTTGAGGAAAGTTATGATCAGCTTCTATTGTAGATTCATATTATTCTTGTAAAACACATGAAATGTAAAACATCATTTTAATAGAAATATAATGCCGAGTTCTACTTCCACTTTGTGTTAAGCTTGACTTATCTTGAGCATTTCTCTAATGAATGTGTGAATGTTTCTTAGTATAATTTTGTTGATTATAATCTTCTCTTGGGAATGCTTTTGCGATATTTATTTCATATGCTATGAATATGGCCCAACATTCAATGATGATCTTAACTATACAAAGGGGATGATCTTAATTGCCTTGTTAAAATGTTCCGACTTTTGCAACACATGTACTGCGATTTTCGAGTAGCTTTTAATCAGCTATAATCTGTGCTTGTTGAGGTTCTAGATGTAATGAAGGAGTTTCCCCAATTCTTACTTGTACCTTCAACTCTAATCTCTTATGTCAAAGATCATGATGTGGGATTCTTGATCGTGCTGAACAACTAGTTTTCAAGGCACCAAGTATTTTAACATATCCATCTTGACTACTTGGGATATGGGATCAAGCTTCTAGTCAATATTTACAAGCAAGAACAAGTGATGCTTTCTAGATATTGTGAAATGCCCACTTTATTCCTTGATATCATGGTCTTTAGGTAAAAAGGAATAGAGAACATGTCTTTGTTCTCCTTTGTTGTGACTCATATGAAATATAACCATTCAAAAATGCATTCTTCACATCTAATTGAGACAATTTCCAACCTTTGCAAGCAGCAATTGCTATGAGAGTCCTTATGGTTGTCATCTTTGCAACAGGACTATAAGTTTCATCATAGTCCACACCATATGTCTGTGCATATCCTTTTACAACAAGCCTGGCTTTGTACCTAGATACACTTCCATCTGCAAACCTTTTTGTTTTTTAAACCCATTTACATCCAATGATCTTTTGACTATTTGGTTTAGGAACCAAATCCCATGTCTCATTCTCCATTAATGCATCATATTCTTCCTGCATAGCTTTTTCCCAATTCTCCTCTCCTTTGGCTTCATCATATGTGGATGGATCTTGATCTGCTTTTATCATATAAGCATAATCTTTAGTAGTCAAGAATGAAGTATCATAGCTATACCTTGTAGGTTGCCATTTGTGCCTAGATGACCTTTTGAGTTCTCCACTTATTGAAGTTTCTCATTCATCATATTCTTGATCAAACCTTGGCCTTTCTTCTACTTCAACTTGTCCTTCATTACTCTCTTCTTCATCACATATTTGAACATTTGATTTACCTTTCTTTTGATTCAAAATTTCTTCATCACCTGCATGAACATTAAGTGTACATGCATACCAAGTACCTTGCTCATCAAATGTAACATCCTTAGACACAAGGAATTGCGTTGTGGTTGGACTCCACAACCTATAACCCATCTGCTTGTCATCATAGCCAATAAGTACATACTTTTTTGCTTTAGGTTCTAATTTATGCCTCAACTGAGATGGCACATATGCATAAGCCAAACATCCAAACACCTTGCAATGATCCAAGGTAGGTCTCTTACCCCACCAAGCTTCATATGGTGTCATACCCTGCAAAGCTTTACATGGTAGCCTATTGACCAAGTATGTGGCCGCTGTGTTTACAGCCTCAACCCACAAATAATTTGGACAATTTTTCTCCTTCATCATTGATCTTGCAAACTCAACAAGAGTTCTATTTCTTCTCTCTGCTACCCCATTTTGTTGTGGAGAGTACCTGCAAGTAACCTCTTTCTTTATACCTGGATTCCACAAATAATCACTAAATTCATTTGAAAAATACTCTCCCCCTCCATCTGATCTTAACCTCTTCAATTTTTGTACCGTAATTCTTTCTGCATATGCATGACAGTGTTTGAATGTATTAAACACTTCTGACTTGTCTTTGATCACATAGATAGTGATCCACCTGGTAGTATCATCAACATATATGACATAATAGCTTGAACCATTTATACTAAAGTCCTTTGAAGGACCCACACATCTGTATGTACCAATTCAAGTCCTTTTTAGTACATAAAATCATGCTTATTATATGATTGTTTATGAGCCTTACCTAGTTGACATGCTTCACATCTGTATGTCATGTGTTGATCTGCAACATTAGGTAATCCGAGTAGTGAACCATTATTAACCATCTCTTTGATACCTCTTTCATTGAAGTGTCCAAGTCTTTTATGCCAAAGATCCAATTCAGACACCTTTTGCTCTCCATATATGAACATAGCATGTCCAACATTACCTTGTATCTTTAGTGTGAAGAGCCTTCCTTCCTTCTTTCCTGTAACAAGTTGCTTATACCCTTGGCTAGGGTCTTCAATATAAACTCCATCATTAGTTACCTCATATCCTTTTTCCACAATCTGTCCTACAGTAATCAAATTCTTTGGAATTGTAGGAACATACAAAACTTTACTCAAGAGAGTACTTCCATCTTTGGCTTTAACTGAACCAATTGACTTCGTTTTGTGCTTTGTATTATCTCCTATTTGAATTGTGTGATTGACTTCCTTATGATCTAGATCAATCATCAAAGCAATGTTACCACTCAGATGATTGCTACATCTTGAGTCAATATAGAATACTCTCAAGTCTTCATGTGAGGCTTCACATGTTGCATTCATAATGAGAGTTGAATCTTCTTTCTGATCTGGTGCATAATTGTAGTAGGTGTTATTATAGGATTGATTTTGGAAGTTTCTTCCTCCATTTCTTCCAATTCCTACCACCTCTACCTTTGAAATTTCCTCTCTGATATCTTCCACCTCTTCCTCTTTGATTTAAATTCTGATTAAAATTACCATTTCTTTAAATATTATACCAACATTCATGAGATAGATGATTGGTCTTACCACATGTTCAACAAGCTCTGATATTATCTTTGTTATTTCTGCCTCTTCCTCTACTTCTACCATTTCCTCTTCCTCTTATAAAGTTTGCTTGACTTGGAGTACCTTCATCTTCAACTAATTGTTGCTTTCCTTTGTTAGCTTTATTCTTTTCTTTAGAATACATTGCATGACCTTCACTCTTATCAACATCTCCTTTGATATCATTCTCAAAAGTTAGCATATGACCTAACAATTGATTCAAATCAGGAGTGAAATGATCTAACGAAAGTTTTGTAGACAATATAAAAGGCTTCACTTCTCATCTCCTCTTAGCCCTGTGAGAATTTGTCTTACCAATTTATCTTCTTCAATATCTTCATCAACTGCACCTAAAGAATGAGCATAGTCTTTCATCTTTGTCACATTATCAGATATTGATTGTGAAGTCTTCTTCTTGAATGTAGTAAACTCTACCCATAATGATGCTTTCCTTGATTTGTTTGTATTTTGAAAATGCTCTTCCAAAGCACTCCATATGTCACTTGCACTTTCAAGTCCTCTAATATGAGGAAGCAAATAATCATTCACTGCCATGTAGATTATGCTCCTTGCTTGAGCATCCTTCTTCATCCAAATCTTTAAATCTGCAAGCTCCTCCCTAGTTGGAACACTAGGATCTTTGAACTTTGGCTTTTCTTCCTCTCCTTTGATGTATCCCATCAGATCTTTGCTCATAAGATGAGCTTCCATCCTCATAGACCAAGCTGGATAGTTCTCTCTATCCAACTTCTCAATTCGGAGACTATCTCCCATCCTTTCTTCACCTGTACAGAATGAATGTACCTTAGCTTCAAAGTTTACTCCTTCTGATCCTTTTGGTTGCTCTTGTGTATCTGCCTTCAGCTTTTCTTTCGCACTTTGTCCTTTTGAATCTTCAAAGTTTGAATTTTGTATATCTGCAGTAGTCGGGGTCTTCCTTTCCTTTAAATCTGATTAATCCTGATCTGATACCACTGATGGACAGTGTTAATCTCCAAAAGACAAGCTATCCTTGATGTTAGACCACCTCTATATCAATAATAACTCTAAACTTCAACCAGTTTTGGAAGACAAGTGCCAAACTATCAAGACTTTAGCTAACTGTGAAGAAAGTCACTTCACAGGAAAGTCTGCTGCACATTACTTAATCATTCACTGATCAAATGTGTAAAGTTTATGATGAAACTTTGTATAAGGTCTTGCCTAAAGGTTGTGCACCTTCTCCAAGTTAAATCATTTCAAAAGATTAAGTATATCTAGAGAAATGAACCAAAGAGTTCACTTATGTCTGAAATTGTTCTCCAGTATAGTCGATTCTAACACCTTCAACTTCTAACACATAGTTCTCCCAAAGTAGAACCCGTTTAAGCAAATGCTTTTAGCCATAGATGGCTTATCTTTCAAATTAGATTTTGACTCTCATTTGTGCAAAAATTTACACTGTGCACTGAGAACTGATCAATTCTTTGACCATCAAGATTGTGGCTGTTTCAGAAGACACTCAACACTTCTTCATATACAAACGTTCCTACACATAATTCTCTCAACTTATTTGTAATTAAGATCTCAAACTTTAACCATAGATGCATTGAATATGGAATTAGATATCTACAAAACGATTTTTTATATAATCAAACATAGAAGGAGAAATGGAGAAAAGATCGACGTGCAATTCTCTGAAAATTCTTTCTATTCAACTTATCATACATGTGATGGATGATACACAAAATACTGATGATCTATTCCTTTCTATCTCATCTATACTTCATCTCTCTCTCTCTTCATACAACCATATACACGTATATATATATATATATATATACATATGAGTATTGATTCATCATTACTTCAAGTATTTTGAAGTATTTACAAAACTAATGTACATATGTTTATAGAACTTTTCTTCCTGATCCTTCACTTCACTTCATGAACTTAGACTTCAATCTTTCCTTCATGTCTTCATTTCTAGGCTTCATATAATCACCAATTGTTGATTGTCTTGCTCCAGCAGAAGTGAACCTTAAGTCCAAAGCATGTGGAAATTTCACAATTTTGAATGTTCTTTATGCTCCAAATATGAAGAAGAATTTGTTGTCTATCTGTACTTTCTTTTCAGAGGGTTATAAAGTTATTTTTAAGAAAGATTCATGTAAGATCCTCTCACTTGATGAGGAGAATTGTCTATTTCAAGGTGAAAACAAAAGTGGCATGTTTGTGTTATCCAAAATTAGTCATGCTAATATTTCTAGGTCTACTACACCTAAGGAGAACATAAAGTTATCGCATGCTAGATTTGGTCATATTAGTTACATAGCTCTCAAGCATATCATGTTGATATATTTAGGTAGTGATGTGTGTGAACACACTAGGATAGCCGGGGCACTTTTTTCCCTCTTTAGGAGTTTCTTGTATATATGCCTATTGCCCTCACGGGCTAATTATCTTTGTACATTCTAATGGTAATACATTCAATATTATGTGTTGTGCTCCAAGCTTCTTCTTCTTCCTTGTGCTTTTTTTGTGCTTTCGCAGATGTCTAACTCCAATAATTGGTATCAAAGCTGGTCGCCGCTTCATCTAGGGCATCTTCAACACTCCTCCGATCACGGTCTCAGAATCGCACGAAATTTGGTGTGCATACTCAGGGTGATTTGGAGATCAAAATATCTTCGCTTTGTGGTGCTGAAATTATGATCTAAGCTCATTTCGGCCTCCGAATGCACTATCACAGCACTTGTGTAGGCTATTTCATCTTTTTGTGCGAAAGATATACACTAGTTCCTGTTCGCCAGTATAAGCGTCTCGAAGTCTGCTACAGGTTTAGCAAACTCATTTGGGTGGTTTTGCTCAAATTTTTCAAATACGATCATTTTTTTGCATCAAGGTATTTTAGTTAGTGGCCATGGCTGAAAGTAGTGATGTATTCCGTATGTTGGTTGTTGAGGATAAGTTGGATAGTACCAATTATCCATTGTGGGCTTATATGATGCATCATGTATTGGTCACAAAAGGAATGCAGAATATTGTGCAGGGTGTTGAAAAACATCCTATTACACCTGGGAACACAGGTACTACAAATACACGTACTAAAGCTGATGCAGAGGGCATCAAAGATGGTGATATTCTATAGATTTTGGTTTGTGCTGCTGTTTCTATTGCACCTCCTGCAAAGAAAATTCGTTGGGATGGCATAGATGCTCAGGCACATGCATTAATAGGTTTGTCTATCAAACGTGCCATTATTTCTCTCGTTCACTTTTGCAAAATAGCTAAGGATGCTTGGGATACACTTACCCCATTGTACCAGGGTAGGAATGAGGCTTGTGTTACTTACCTCCAAAAACAGTTGGAGAGTGAGCACATGAATGAAGGTGATTCTATGGACAATTTTCTGACAAAGATCAAGGATTTGAAGGAATAGTTGATTTCTGCTGATGAAGTCCTTCCTGGCAGTTCACTTGTCCAGACTGTTCTGAATGGTCTTCTCGACTTATATCAGAGTTTTGCTTCTACTCTTCATTTGACAATGAAAGGCAATCCAAATGCCTTAATATTTGAAGAGTTAGTTTGTATTTTGTTGCAAAAAGATCAATCTAGGTAGAACAGATCTATTATGCATGCTGCAGATCAAGCTTTCCTGGCTAGTCAGAAGGGCAAATGAAAATGCAGCTCTTCTACTGGTAAGCAAAAATCTCCTAATTCTGCACAATCGAAGAAGGAAGACAAAGATGAGAAGAAATCAGAAAAAGCAAAAATTGTTTTGCAAATAATGTAAAGAAAATGATCATGTCATTAAGAGCTGCCCAAAACTGGCTGCTAAATAGGCAAAGAAGAAAGAGGCTGGAATGGTTGTTGCAGAGGCCTCTACATTGAAAACAGAGTCTGCTGATCTTGTGCAGGACGAAGAATGAGTGTTTACTATTGTTTGCAGTTTTGACCCATCTTCTCATGAGCAGTGCATGTCTGTAGTAGACTCAGATGTTTGGTACTTTGATAGTGGGGTGACCAAACATATTACCTTGTAGTGTAGTTTCTTCTCTTCACTCGAGCTTGCCCCTACAGGGAATACTGTTACATGCACCAATAACTCCGCTTATCCTCTTATGGAAGTTGGTAAGATCATTTTGAATACTACTGATGGTAGTTCTTTCACTTTTTTCAGATGCTTTATTTGTGCCAGGGATTAAGAAGAATCTGTTATCAATTTCTACATTAGCCAAGATTGGATTGGTCATGAAATTTGTTGATGATGGATGTACAATTCATGATAAAATGGGAACGCCATTATTGTTTCTGGCATTTTATCTTGTGGGCTGTATAAGATCATAAATTATGAAAAATCTCTGATTGATTCAACATGTGCAGTACATGATTCTCAGGCTATGTCAAATGTAAAGCTTTGGCATGCACGCTTTAGTCATTTTGCTAGTCTGTTACGCTTGTAGAAATTTGAAATGGCGTCCTCTTTGCCCAAACATGAGGCACCCAATAAACAAGTATGTGAAGGTTGTATTTTGGGAAAAATGCAACGTTCCTCCTTTCCAAAGGATGGTTTAGTTCGAGCTACTTAGAAATTGCAGCTTGTTCATAGTGATGTTTATGGTCCTATGCAGACACCCTCTTTTGGAAATTATCTCTACTTTGTGGCTTTCATCGATGATTTTTCTAGGCATGCATGGGTATATCCATTGAAGGCAAAGTACGAAGTGTTCATGTGCTTTAAACAATTTTTGGTTTTGGTTGAAAATGTATTAGCATGTAAAATGGGCACCCTCCGTTTTGATTGAGGGGGGTAATATATGTCTTCCGAATTTAATGCATTTTTGGCTGAACATGGGATAAAACATCAATGTACAGTGCCGTATTGATTTGGTTTCTAAGCCCAAGGAAAAAGTGATTATATGAGACTTTATTTGGTTTAATCCCTCGCAATCGGTCTACTTGGATTACCTAGAGCCCACAATTATCTCGCAATGGATTCTTCCTATGTCCATGCACTAGCTCATAAATTCCCGGCACATGCACCAAAATGATATCGTCTTAATGCCCAAGGAAAAAGTGATTATATGAGACTTTATTTTGTTCAAAACCCTCGGAATCGGTCCACTTGATTACCTAGAGCCCACAATTATCTCGCAATGGATTCTTCTTATGTCTATGAACTAGCTCATATGGTTTCCGGCAAACGCACCAAAATGTTTTCACCTTTGGTTCAAAGGAAATTGTCTTACACACGCTTGTATTTTGCTTAGTTTCCTCATATTCTATCACCCTTCCTCACTTCGAGACCACGATTGCCCTCAAATGTATTCTCCGTTGGGATCTCCAGCAAGAGCACTGATTTAAACAACCGCTTCCTTTTTACTCTTTTTTTTTTCTTTGAGAGCAATTCAAGTAAACATTAAGTTTAGACATACTAGATGCATCGTTTTACATTATCTCACACCGTCTCTACTACACACCTAATGATAAATAAAATTTCGCATGTAAAACGAACATATACACAAAGTTCCTTGAATGAAATACCTCTATTATCTTCAAGGAGCAGTTTCGCATTCTGCATTCATGACTAGGATTTCATTATGAAGTCACATCCAAATAACAAGCGAAGACTGCCGAAAATGATGGAGAAAGCTCTGTTCTACTGTTGCACCATAGTGAGGTGATGGAACGCCAGGAAGACTCCACAAAACTTGACCATGCTTTACACAATCGCCATCGCAGCCCTGTGAAACCAATGAGGATCAAGCTTCTCAATCCCTTTTCTCTGGATGACAATATTCTCCAACCGAAAAAATTGGGCAGATGAAAGTTGAAGCGAGTATAACTCTATCTATTTCGTCATCACCAAGGCATAGCTGCACATAAGTACCATGAGTTTCAACACTTTTTCTTGATTTATGGAGACAAATAGCTCTGAGAGATAGCAACTCCCACAATTTCTGTTTGCCCTTTTTACAAAATGATCATATGTCTACAACATCCTTTGTGTGGCAGCCCTCGGACTCAATTCTTTTCAATGTGAACCATCAATTATCTTTATTGGTTCATGGAAATCATGCTTTTGATCTGGAAACGAAGGCCTTTCTCTGTGGCAGTATTTGTGTGTAGCACCTTATTTCTTTCATACATCTTTTGCGCCTTGAAGCATAAGCCTATTTCTGCAGTAACCTCTGTGCACCCAAAACATCTTCCATTTCCTTATTTCGCCAAGATTAACCTCTCAGTTGGAGTTGCTGCAAGTTGGTTCGACAGAGCAGGATTCTCGTTCATGCACTTTAACACTTCTGCTGCAGATCCTCGCAAATAGAAAGGTCCATTTGAGGGCAATCTTGAACGGATGAACTTCAGAACATTAAGCACAATGGTAGCGTATGATTCTCCTGCTAGTTTCATGTCTGCCCATATATCTTTAGTGTCCTGTTTCTCCTCGGGTACACTTCCATAAACACACTATATCTATTACTCTTAAGCTTCTCCCCTCCTACCTCCGTATAATTGCGCCTTTTCATTGTTGAAAGTCTGCCGCTCTCCTCACTAACACATAGTCATTCCAATTAGAGATATTGCAAATCTGCTTAGCTTTTGTGATTCCTCAACCTCTGTTATCCTTCAAAGTTTGTTGAGATGCCCTCTTCTCCCCGAGTCCACTGTTGTGTGTGTGATATGTCGTCAGAAATTGCTCGAGGTGGGCATGCTCTTCATCCTTCTTCCCGCCCTACAGTGATGTTCTTTTGAAGCATACGAACAGGGTCTTTACAAGGGCTGTACTTCAAAGAGGGGGGGACTCCCTCAATCTCTTCCTCTCAAGTCCATCGTGCATGAGGAAAAAAAAAACTACAACGGCTACCTTTGTTCTTCTTCTTTCCCCCATGCATGCGCATTTACCCAGCTATTTTCCCATCTCCCCTTCGAATGTCCTTTCTCTTCCGTAAAGATCTGCCAAATCTTCTGTCAGCCCCTGAGATGGCCTTATCGGTGTCCCCCTTCCTGATCTTTCTTTTTCCGTTCCAGCTGTCTCCAGCACCGAGAGATCCTGCTCTCTTTTTATTTCCCCCTATGTGTGTCCCGCTTTCCCCGTTCTGCTCTTGTATCTCGCTGGGCCGAATCCCCAGCAGCTCACTACCATGAACAACTCTGCGGCCAACAGCAAAAACAGTATTCGAATGGCCCTTATCCAGGCGAAGCAGTTCCAGCAAGCATTTGTAGAAGATTGCTCATTTGCTGTTCAAAATGACATGCTGCTAGTTCTCATGGCATTCATACTATTATTTCGAAGACAATATGATATAACTTCCTATAGCTGTATGAGTTTTCCAACAAGCACATCACTGCTCACTTCACATATGCAAATGATCATCCCACCATATGCTGCCACTCATACTTCTCGATCCCTAGGTCTCTGTAAGAAGATCATGGAGCTTCACCCTTCGCATTCGCTGCAGCAGCAACAGCCTCTTCCTCCTCAAGACGTTTAAGGGCAACCTTCCGAGCCTGTCCGATCAACACAGCATACAGAGCGACCAGCACACATATTTGCTTCATCCATATTTATAGGTAAAGAGAACAAATCAACCCAGCTTCCATCCGACTTGCTAAAGAGTCGATCTGTAAGTTTCTTGCGTCCAAGAAATGTATCCGTATTCAATACATAGATCTCCTCTCCACCATCCCCATCAAGATCACCAGCTGTAACACCAATTGCACTCCTTGAATTCAGCAACCTTGATTTGAGACTGGCATCTATCACCCTTTATGTCTGTTCCATGGAGTTCAAGATCCAGAAGTTGCTGATCTTTGGTGGAACAGAAGAGGCCTCCCATATAGAATGATATTGCACATAATGAAAACAATACAAGAACTGGGGGACAACTCTTGACTTTTTCTCTGAAGAAAAACTAAAAAATCCATCCGTGTCCTTCTCCTTCATATTGCAAAGGGTGAACTTCAACACACTTGCGCACCGAAAGGCAGATGCAGAAGCTGCAAAAGACCTGCACAAAGCAGGCAGACGTGCATCTGTGGGCGCATAGGGAGAAGATCCCAGAAGAAGCCGAGACCTCACTTGCTCCTCCACAGTACCTCCCCCCCACTGATGGCAACCAATCTGCTACTGATGCTGGCGATTCTCCTGGTGATACGGGCGCATTGCAGCTCGGCTGCCGTTATCAATGTTGGCGACCTCGTCAGTTGGACTTTGCCTTCTATCGACTACAGTCGATGGGCAGCTAGCAAGGGAATTCGTGTCAATGATGTCCTCAGGTTCACGTACTCGTCCGAGCTTCTGATCGTCTGCTCCCCTCACCCCTCTGTGTGCGCAACAGCAAGGACATCTCACAATAGACATCGCATACGCACAGAGGGCGAAGACGAATGGAGATAGGGTAGAGAGAGAAAAAACGGAGAGAGAAGATTCTCCCTCAATACATGTATATGCACAGATATGAAAGATGAAGTGTGCCCTTTTTTTTTTTGCACAAATTTTGCCACATGCCTTCAACCCACTAACAAAGGTGACATTATCAGGAAGAATCCCATCTGAATCAATCAGTTCAAGTGCCTTGAAGTACAGCTGCTCGCCTAGATACTGACGCTCCCAAATCTGAGACCTCAAATTCCACATCCCTACAATCAATATCTCCACATGCTTCTCATCAATTGTCAAATTCACTCTTCAAGTACCTGAAATCAAACAAATTTCCCTGCCAAATACAAACATATTAGTGCATAAAAATTAACCATTTTGTGAGCTAACATACTCCCCTCTTCTTAATTGCGAAGTCGTCCTCGACGAGCGATATGCTACCTGCACGCCAGTTCCAACATGTGATCATCACTCAATCAAATACAAATCTTTACCTTGCATGCCCATACTCTTCTTCCTCAGTGTAGCACCTGAAATCATACTCATACAATCATTTGTTAGTACCAAAATCCAATCATTTCACTTACCATCTTTGTCCATCTTCTCGCATCTTCACCGCCATGTCTACCTGTCTACAAACTTCATTAAAACATTAGAACCTTTCTTCATCAAATCACAATATGTACAACCAAAATGAAAAGACAATTATATCCTTGATCCACATCACACATATATATTCAGCATACACATCATGATCCGCATCACACATGCATTCTCGTCACACACAACATACATACATGCAAACAGAAGACATGTCCACATTCGCTCTCGTCACTCTTCTCGACTACTCATTCAACACCTCACAAATCTTTGTTCCACATGCATACTCAACACACTTTCCACACACCACCAAAAACCATTTCCGAGTTCCGTTTTGATACTCTTCCCAACCACACGATCGCTTTCTTGATTCCTTTTTCCGGTTTCTAATTGGGTTCTCTCGTCGATTGTTCATTCCCCTTCCCACCTAGGGTTTCCACTACCCGCTTGCCTTCCTGTCTATCTCTCTGTTTTTCTTGCTCGTCGACTAGATCAAATGCTAGGTCACCACCACACCACTCCTAAATTGATGGACACACGACAAAGACCACTCAAGCCTAACACGAGCTCACTCTAACAAGATCACTCATCGTCGACGCGATTCGGGACTTCTCAAGTTGTCATACCACCTAAGAGCCAAACTAAACACTTCCGGAAGGTTTGCAGACAAACAATGCAACTAGCACGATTGGATTCCTCAAGTCCAAGCTTTCCATAGACACCTCACAACCAAAACCCTAGCCGAGCTTAAGCTTCAATTTGACATGTTTCATCGGGAGTCCACACATAACCCAAATCTCCACAACACAAACACATATATTCCCTATCCGAGCATCATGCTCTCTCACCTCTCTTATGTCCCCCCTCGAGCGAGGAATTCTTCTCATTCATTTTTTTTCGCAATTTTTTCATCATTTTTTTTTCACATATTTACTCACACTTGCCGGCCTACGCCGAAGCTGGATGCGACTCGTGGACTCGACCACCCGACCGAGTTTATTCCACCCATCTACCAACCCAACGGAGCGCGCGACACACACACAGCTAGCCCTATGCGAAACCGACGTCGGTTCGTGGCTTTGACCACCCGGCCAAAGTGGGTCCACCCACCTATCGGCCCACATAGGCGCGTAGCCACACTCACACATACACAAACATATATTTTTTCATTTTTTTTTCATTCCCGCATCTCGAGAATTAGGAGACAAAAGAAAGGATCTTTTTCCCAACCCAACCAATCACGACACACACATATACACTCCCTGTGGACATCCCAATGAGACATATCTCCTCTCTGCTGTCACTCAAGCCAAAATCCAGCCACTAATGCCATGGTCAACCCGTCCTCGCAAAACCCGCACACACTAATTACTTTGCCGACCTGAAACCTCAAAAAGTGTCACTTTAGCTCCTAAGTGTACAACACACTTGGTCCACCCGTCCTCACATCTTTGACTCATAATCCGCAAAGCAAACCCTAATTAGACTTAAGTCGTCCTCACCGACATCCATCGCCTCGTCTATTTCTTTTCCTCTCCAACCTCTGCCTTGCAGAGATTCCACATGATTCGACAGCTTGCTGATATTGTCCTCTAGCCAGGCGATACGGTCTGGAAGGCCACCATTCATTACTACACCTCTTAATGTCTCAAGCTTCACTGCTAAATCCCTTATCCCTTCTTCTTTTCGCTCATCATTGCCTTGGAGTCGAAAAATCTCATCATCCACTTGATGGAACCGACCCCACATTTTCTTCTTCTCCTCTTCTAAATGACTCATCTTTCTTTCTATTTCCAAAGGAACCTCCTCGCTCCTCCCGACTTGGCCAGACAACTTTTCAACCTCTTCTCGAATCGACCTCTCCTCCCAGATTCTACTCATATTTTCTACTTCCAGATCATCCACTTTTTTCGACAACTCCTTCGCCTTTTCTAACTCCACGCCTATCGCCTCTAACTTGTCCAACATCACTTTTAGCTCTTCCTTTATTCTACCTACTTTCGGATCTTCTGCTCGTTCTCGGGTCTCATCGTCTTTCTGATTCATCCACCTACCGAGCTTGCTACTCAGCTTTGCATTCTCTTTCTCTACACGTCTCATTTTCTCATCACTCTCCGCTTGGGCACTTTTCATTCTTTCTAACTCTAGGTGGAACTCCTCACATGCCTTACCTGCTTGATCACTATATCGACGGATTATGCTTTGTACCTTCTCAATTTCATGCTCCATTTTTTCGACTCTCCTCATTAGGTCATCCTCGTCTCTTGAGAGCTCTTCTTCGATCGCAACTCCAAAGCAGTCGGCTACCATCAAGCCGGATCTCAAGTCCCAGACCACGTTTTCACTCTCGGACTTCACCAGATCTTGCCTCCAGCTTTTGTTTACTCTTTTCCACTCCTTGTTTTCATTTTTCAACATTCGTACTTGCTTTTCCCAAGTTCCTAGGACCTCGGCCATTTTCTCCTGATTTTCCTCTAATTTCGCTATTTTGATCCTCTCGTTATCTCGCTCCACATGCAACCAATTGACTTGACATTCCAAGCTCTTCACAAGTTCTATCAAGTCTCGATCATGAGATCGAGTGTCCTTGCTTCCACTTGCTCTCGCAGTTTCCGTCGACGAAGTAACTCCACCTTTGTCAACTTCCACATACAAAGAGGATAAGCACCTATCTGGTTCATTCGTTGCGACCCTTAGGTCAATCACCTCTTTTGAGCCACACACGTGCTCGCATAGTCTCTTTTTCCCACAGTCCTCACATGTGGGGACAAAATCCAACGGGGTGCATACACGAGGGCAATATTTGGCTATATGCCCAATCTGCTTGCAACACCAGCATCTCACATAATTTGATATCGGGCCAAATCGCCACCCTCGGTTCACATGATGTCTCATGGTCGGATGAGAATCTATCCATCTCCTATTTTGTCCAAAATTCGGTTGCCTTATATTCGCTTTCTCAAAACTAGAGGCTTGTCTTTGTTGGGCCATTTCTCTAATGAAGATCAAAGCAGATTTGGGATCGACTTGGCTGTGCCACACGATTGGGGCACCAAGCGAACTCGTAGCACTCTCGATGAGATGTGCTAAGCCAATTCCCGGCAAACGCACCAAAATGATTTGGTTTCTAAGCCCAAGGAAAAAGTGATTATATGAGACTTTATTTGATTTAATCCCTCGCAATCGGTCTACTTGGATTACCTAGAGCCCACAATTATCTCGCAATGGATTCTTCCTATGTCCATGCACTAGCTCATAAATTCCCGGCACACGCACCAAAATGATATCGTCTTAATGCCCAAGGAAAAAGTGATTATATGAGACTTTATTTTGTTCAAAACCCTCGGAATCGGTCCACTTGATTACCTAGAGCCCACAATTATCTCGCAATGGATTCTTCTTATGTCTATGAACTAGCTCATATGGTTTCCGGCAAACGCACCAAAATGTTTTCACCTTTGGTTGGGATCTCCAGCAAGAGCACTGATTTAAACAACCGCTTCCTTTTTACTCTTTTTTTTTTCTTTGAGAGCAATTCAAGTAAACATTAAGTTTAGACATACTAGATGCATCGTTTTACATTATCTCGCACCGTCTCTACTACACACCTAATGATAAATAAAATTTCGCATGTAAAACGAACATATGCACAAAGTTCCTTGAATGAAATACCTCTATTATCTTCAAGGAGCAGTTTCGCATTCTGCATTCATGACTAGGATTTCATTATGAAGTCACATCCAAATAACAAGCGAAGACTGCCGAAAATGATGGAGAAAGCTCTGTTCTACTGTTGCACCATAGTGAGGTGATGGAACGCAAGGAAGACTCCACAAAACTTGACCATGCTTTACACAATCGCCATCGCAGCCCTGTGAAACCAATGAGGATCAAGCTTCTCAATCCCTTTTCTCTGGATGACAATATTCTCCAACCGAAAAAATTGGGCAGATGAAAGTTGAAGCGAGTATAACTCTATCTATTTCGTCATCACCAAGGCATAGCTGCACATAAGTACCATGAGTTTCAACACTTTTTCCTGATTTATGGAGACAAATAGCTCTGAGAGATAGCAACTCCCACAATTTCTGTTTGCCCTTTTTACAAAATGATCATATGTCTACAACATCCTTTGTGTGGCAGCCCTCCGACTCAACTCTTTTCAATGTGAACCATCAATTATCTTTATTGGTTCATGGAAATCATGCTTTTGATATGGAAACGAAGGCCTTTCTCTGTGGCAGTATTTGTGTGTAGCACCTTATTTCTTTCATACATCTTTTGCGCCTTGAAGCATAAGCCTATTTCTGCAGTAACCTCTGTGCACCCAAAACATCTTCCATTTCCTTATTTCGCCAAGATTAACCTCTCAGTTGGAGTTGCTGCAAGTTGGTTCGACAGAGTAGGATTCTCGTTCATGCACTTTAACACTTCTGCTGCAGATCCTCGCAAATAGAAAGGTCCATTTGAGGGCAATCTTGAACGGATGAACTTCAGAACATTAAGCAGAATGGTAGCGTATGATTCTCCTGCTAGTTTCATGTCTGCCCATATATCTTTAGCGTCCTGTTTCTCCTCGGGTACACTTCCATAAACGCACTATATCTATTACTCTTAAGCTTCTCCCCTCCTACCTCCGTATAATTGCGCCTTTTCATTGTTGAAAGTCTACCGATCTCCTCACTAACACATAGTCATTCCAATTAGAGATATTGCAAATCTTCTTAGCTTTTGTGATTCCTCAACCTCTGTTATCCTTCAAAGTTTGTTGAAATGCCCTCTTCTCCCCGAGTCCACTCTTGTGTGTGTGATATGTCGTCAGAAATTGCTCGAGGTGGGCATGCTCTTCATCCTTCTTCCCGCCCTACAGTGATGTTCTTTTGAAGCATACGAACAGGGTCTTTACAAGGGCTGTACTTCAAAGAGGGGGGGGACTCCCTCAATCTCTTCCTCTCAAGTCCATCGTGCATGAGGAAAAAAAAAAACTACAACGGCTACCTTTGTTCTTCTTCTTTCCCCCATGCATGCGCATTTACCCAGGTATTTTCCCATCTCCCCTTCGAATGTCCTTTCTCTTCCGTAAAGATCTGCCAAATCTTCTGTCAGCCCCTGAGATGGCCTTATCGGTGTCCCCCTTCCTGATCTTTCTTTTTCCATTCCAGCTGTCTCCAACACCGACAGATCCTGCTCTCTTTTTATTTCCCCCTATGTGTGTCCCGCTTTCCCCCTTCTGCTCTTGTATCTCGCTGGGCCGAATCCCCAGCAGCTCACTACCATGAACAACTCTGTGGCCAACAGCAAAAACAGTATTCGAATGGCCCTTATCCAGGCGAAGCAGTTCCAGCAAGCATTTGTAGAAGATTGCTCATTTGCTGTTCAAAATGACATGCTGCTAGTTCTCATGGCATTCATACTATTATTTCGAAGACAATATGATATAACTTCCTATAGTTGTATGAGTTTTCCAACAAGCACATCACTGCTCACTTCACATATGCAAATGATCATCCCACCATATGCTGCCACTCATACTTCTCGATCCCTAGGTCTCTGTAAGAAGATCATGGAGCTTCACCCTTCGCATTCGCTGCAGCAGCAACAGCCTCTTCCTCCTCAAGACGTTTAAGGGCAACCTTCCGAGCCTGTCCGATCAACACAGCATACAGAGCGACCAGCACACATATTTGCTTCATCCATATTTATAGGTAAAGAGAACAAATCAACCTAGCTTCCATCCGACTTGCTAAAGAGTCGATCTGTAAGTTTCTTGCGTCCAAGAAATGTATCCGTATTCAATACATAGATCTCCTCTCCACCATCCCCATCAAGATCACCAGCTGCAACACCAATTGCACTCCTTGAATTCAGCAACCTTGATTTGAGACTGGCATCTATCACCCTTTATGTCTGTTCCATGGAGTTCAAGATCCAGAAGTTGCTGATCTTTGGTGGAACAGAAGAGGCCTTCTATATAGAATGATATTGCACATAATGAAAACAATACAAGAACTGGGGGACAACTCTTGACTTTTTCTCTGAAGAAAAACTAAAAAATCCATCCGTGTCCTTCTCCTTCATATTGCAAAGGGTGAACTTCAACACACTTGCACACCGAAAGGCAGATGCAGAAGCTGCAAAAGACCTGCACAAAGCAGGCAGATGTGCATCTGTGGGCGCATAGGGAGAAGATCCCAGGAAGAAGCCGAGACCTCACTTGCTCCTCCACAGTACCTCCCCCCCACTGATGGCAACCAATCTGCTACTAATGCTGGCGATTCTCCTGGTGATACGGGCGCATTGCAGCTCGGCTGCCGTTATCAATGTTGGCGACCTCGTCAGTTGGACTTTGCCTTCTATCGACTACAGTCGATGGGCAGCTAGCAAGGGAATTCGTGTCAATGATGTCCTCAGGTTCACGTACTTGTCCGAGCTTCTGATCGTCTGCTCCCCTCACCCCTCTGTGTGCGCAACAGCAAGGACATCTCACAATAGACACCGCATACGCACAGAGGGCGAAGACGAATGGAGATAGGGTAGAGAGAGAAAAAACGGAGAGAGAAGATTCTCCCTCAATACACGTATATGCACAGATATGAAAGATGAAGTGTGCCCTTTTTTTTTTTTGCACAAATTTTGCCACATGCCTTCAACCCACTAACAAAGGTGACATTATCAGGAAGAATCCCATCTGAATCAATCAGTTCAAGTGCCTTGAAGTACAGCTGCTCGCCTAGATACTGACGCTCCCAAATCTGAGACCTCAAATTCCACATCCCTACAATCAATATCTCCACATGCTTCTCATCAATTGTCAAATTCACTCTTCAAGTACCTGAAATCAAACAAATTTCCCTGCCAAATACAAACATATTAGTGCATAAAAATCAACCATTTTGTGAGCTAACACGTATACACCTCAACAGAATGGAGTTGCTGAATGGAAGAACAGGTCGCTCATGGAGATGGCAAGATGTATGGTCAAAAGTCAGGCTTTACCACATAGTTTCTGGCTTGAGTTCATCATGTGTGTAGCATATGTACTTAACAGGTGTCCCACTAAAGCACTCTAGTCTATCACTCCACATGAGCCTTGGCATGGTCGCAAGCCATCTGTTGCACATCTGTGTGTTTTTGGTTGTCTTGCATATGCATTAGTGCCTCAACAACATCACAAAAAATTGGATGATAAAGCAGTAAAATGTATTTTTGTTGGGTACAGTTCTGAAAGCAAAAGCTATTGTCTGTATCGTCCACAGAGTAAACGCATTCTGGTTAGCCATGATGTTGTTTTTTGTGGAAGATGCTATTCAACCCTTACTTTCATGTACTAAGGAGACATCTGTTAGCTCCAAAGACATGTATGATACTTTGCTGCCTCTTTTTTACTAGTGGACAACCTAGTGCTAGTCCTAATGAGGCAACTTCTCAGCCATTGCAAGTTTCATGTGATGATGCAGATCATTCCATTTCTGATGTAGATTTTCATGATGCACTTGTTGATGAGAGAGATGATATTGAGGAGGCAAAAAATATGCCAAAATGACTAGTGCATACTTTGCATGGCAGCAAATTAGATGCACCTCTCTCATACCGTACTCGTTCAGACTCTCATACTGCCTCTTTTGCATCAAATTGCTATGCTATGGATGCATCTAGTCTTCGTGATGAGAATGAGCTTGTTTCATTTGATAAAGCACAAAGTTCAAAAAATTGGATGGTTGCTATGCAATCTGAATATGATGCCATAATGAAGAATGGTACTTGGTCTCTATGTGAGTTGCCTCCTGGCAAGAAGGCCATTGGCACTAAGTGGGTATACAAGCTGAAGAGTAAGCCTGATAGAACAATTGACAGGTATAAGGCCATACTTGTTGCAAAGGGTTATGCATAGGAAATATGCATTGATTTTGATGAGAACTTTGCACCTACATGTCGAATGACTACTATTCATAGCATTTGTGCACTTGTAGCTCATCATGGTTGGAATATACATCACTTGGACATTAAAACAACATTTTTGAATGGCAACTTACATGAAGAAAAGTATGTTTTTCAGCCCCGTGGCTTTGTGCAGAAAGGGCATGAAAACCAGGTGTGCAGGTTAAAGAAGGAATTATATGGTTTAAAGCAAGCACCACGTGCTTGGTATGAAAAGATACATGCCTATCTGATTGCACATGGTTTTGAGAACACTCCAACTGAAAGCACCTTATATGTTAAGCATGCTAATGATGTGCTTATGATCATTGTTGTCTATGTTGATGACATGCTGCTCACTTGTCCTATTGAGAAGCATATTGCTGATTTTAAGCCTGATTTGCATGCCTCATTTGAGATGTCTGATCTGGGGCATCTGCATCATTATTTGGGCATTCAATTTATGCAAGTTGATGGTGGAATAACTTTGTGTCAAACGAAATATATTGACACATTATTGCAACATTTTGGCCTTGACGACTGTAAGCTTATTGCCACTCCTATGGAGACAAGTTTATGATTGAGTCTTCATGATGCAGGAGATGCATTTGATGATGTTCTCTATCAACAGGTTATCGGATGCTTGATTTATTTATGCATTACTTGGCTAGATATTCAGTTTGCTATCTCATAGATGAGCAGGTTTATGCATTGCCCAGGTGTCAAGCATTGGCAAGTGGTTAAGTGCATCTTTCACTACTTGAGTGGTAGCCAGCTACTTGGTTTGTTTTATGCCAAGGGGGGATCACTACCGCCAGATTTGCATGCTTTTTCTGACAGTGATTGGGCTGGTTACTGCCTACTATGGCCACGTCCAGTTGTGAGGCTGAGTATAGGGCAGCTTTCACAACAACTCTCGAGTGTGTGTGGCTTAGATGCCTTAAGGCTGATTTGGGTGTTCATGAGTCTTCTGCCACCATCTTCACTGATAGTCAGAGTACATTGGCTATTGTGAGGAACCCTCTGTTCCATGCTCGCACTAAGCACATTGAGGTACATTATCATCATGTCAGGGAGAGGTTTTCTACTCAAGAGATCAGCTTGGCATATGCGCCCATGTAGGAGAACATTGTAGACCTTTTCACAAAGGCTCTGCCTTAGGAGAAGTTTGAAGCTTTTCGCAAAGCTTTGGGCTTACTTCCTTTTGTGAATTTATTCCACATAGGTTGGGACTTCCTTATACATGAGTGCTAGCTCCTTGTTCACCGCATCACTCCCAGGGGGGATTTGTTGATATATTCAGGTAGTGATGTGTGTGAACACACTAGGACCGTCGAGGTACTTTTTTCCCTCTTTAGGAGGTTTTTTTCCCTGGCTTGTATATACACCTATTGCCCTAATGGGACACTTATCTTTGTACATTCTAGTGGTTATACATTCAGTATTGTGTGTTGTGCTCCAAGTTTCTTCTTCTTCCTTGTGTTGTTCATGTGCTTTCGTATACGTCTAACTCCAACATATCAAAGATGAAGGTATGGTGGAGAGTTTTCCTACATTCGCTTTACCAAATGATGCAGAGTCATGTGAAGGATGTCTTGGAGGTTGCAGATCATACATTTAGTCCGATGAGAATAGATTCGTTCAAGGTTTTAGGTACTTTGTTACTTTCATTGATGATTTCTCAAGATATTCATGGATTTATGGTCTTAAAGTGAATTTATATGTTTTTCAACTTTTAAGAAATTCTTAGCTATGGTTGAAAATAAAATTTAGTCAAAGATCGAGATTTTGAGAAGTGATAGAGGAGGAGAATACATGTCTAAAGAATTTCAATATTTTCTTGAAGACAAAGTTATATCTCATCAACTCACTACTTCTTATATGCCAAAATAGAATGGTGTTGTAGAGAGAAAGAATAGGATACTGGTTGAGATGATGTGTAGGATGATGTCATCCAAAAAACTTTCTCCCAATTTTTGGTTTGATGCAATACATACAACTAATCGCATTCTGAATAGGTCTTCCACAAAAGCATTGGAGGTCATTACACCTTATGAAGCTTATCATGGGAAGAAACTCAATGTGAGCTATTTCAAAGTTTTTGGTTCCCTAGCTTATGTTCACATTGAGAAGAAAGATCATGGTAAGCTTGCTAAAGATAATAAAGCCCTCTTTATTGGTTGGTTATGCAATTGAAAGCAAAGGATACAAATTGTATGTTCCAAATATAGGTGATATCCTACTCTCATGCAATGCATATATTTCACAAAATCAGGTTTTTTATAAGAAGGCAAAGATTCCAAATTTCATAAAAGAAGATGCTTATGCACTTTTTAAAAGGAATTTGGATTCTTATATCCAACCATACAAGGGGGGTGATGAGCCATCTAAAACCCTAAGAGATGTAAGTGAAGAGAGAATTTCGTTACCTACTTCAGTACCTAGTCCATAATCAGTACTTCTTGATGTTCAAACTTAGATGTTGGAGAAGGTTCTAGAGTTCTAAAAGAAAGAGATACTGAAGAACAAAACAGGATTCCAATATTTTTTAGGACTACACAATGTGGTTATATCAAACTTGGAAGGATAGTGGTATAAAGGAACACACTGGAAGAACCATAAGTCAAACAAGGAGAGAACAAACAGACAAGGTAAATTATGTAGAAATTTTGAGCTTCAAAATATTGTAGCTCTTTTTTTAGTTGAAAATGAACCAGCTAGTGTTCAAGATGCACCACATAGTCCTGTATATGCAAGAAGAGATTGATTCTATTCATAAGAATTAAATATGGAAGCTTTGTGAGCCAACAAAAGGTAAGAAAGCTATTGGTGTTAATGGATCTTAAAAATCAAAAGAAAAGTAGATGGTACCATAGGGTATGAGGCAAGATTATTTGTCAAAGGTTATGCACAAAAGAAAGGTATTGAATATGATGAGACTTTTGCTCCTACATGTAGAGTTACATTAGTCAAAATAGTACTTTCTTTAGCTACATTTTTTGGTTGGAAAGTTAGATATCGAAATTGCATTTCTTAATGGTGATCTTCATGAATATGTTTATGTTCAACATTGAGAAGGTTTTGAAGAGACAAGTGAAGAGCATTTAGTATGCAACCTTATGAAAGCTTTATATGCACTAAAGCAAGCACCGAGAGCTTTGTATGAGAAGATACATGTCTATCTTCTATCTATTGGTTTTGAAAACTTAGATACGGCTTGCACTCTTTATGTTAAAACTGAGAAAGATGTTTTGATTATTATTATCATATATATTGATGATATGATCATGATAAGTCCCAATAATTCAGATCTTCAGTATTGTAAAGCAGAACTTAATCATAGATTTGATATAAATGACTTAAGTATTTTGCATTATTATCCTGGGATTGAGTTCGAGTACAGAGATAAGTGTATCTACATGACACGAGAGAAATACATTGAGAAATTATTGGAAAGGATTGAGATGACAGATTCTAAGCCTATGCAGAGACCTATGGATGTCAATGTGTCATTACAGTCGAAAGCAGATTCAAAACCATTTGATGCTACATTATATAGTCAAGTAGTTGGTTGCTTGATATATCTATGTAATACACATATGGACATTCAGTTTGTAGTTTCTCAAGCATCCAGGTTCATGCATAGTTAGCTTAAGATTTATTGGAAATTAGTTAAGAGATATATTTGTAGAGTCACATGAAGTTTTGTAGTTATTGAACCTTGTACCATTGTGACATTGAAGGAAGGCTTGTTGGAAACAATATCCAATGTCCAACATAATAGCTATAAAATGAGCTCTCTGTAGAATGTCCACAAGGAAAGGCATTGGGAAAGTTGGCTTATAGCAAATGTCTCACTCTCCCAAACTCAACTATAAATAGATGGCAATTTTAGTCGTGGTTAGAGAGACCTATGTGAAGACCTCCAAGAGCTGAGCTTTATGCCATATCAAGGTGTGATTACAAGGCACACATATGTATCATTAAGTCATTGTATTGTACAAGCAATATACTTTCATTTTCATGATTATTTGAGTTCATCTTTCCATGTTCTTGTGAAGTGTACTACTCACTGCCATTACTCTCAGTTTTCTCAGTCAGCTTGCAGAGATGTTTTCTCTGAGCTTGGTGCATCATTTTCAGTGATTTAACTTGGTAAAGTTATCTCTATAAGTCTAATATATGCTCATAAATTTTCATGTCATTTGGATGTTGCAATCTTCAGTTATGCTCATTTGAAGTCAACAGGGTCTGTTCATCTTCACTTCTCTGTCAGGTACCCGACTTTTTCACTCATCTTGTCAGAGCCATTTCTCAATGGTTACTTATCCAAATTCAGTGATTTTAAGCTTTTTGGATTCAGATTACTGTCTAGTATAACCATACAAATTTTCATAATCATTGAATTTCTACATTGTGAGTTATGTTGATTTTTCTACTCACTGGTCTATTTCTGTAGCAGCCCGTGAAAATCGGGATGATGTCATCACTTGTTAAAACTCATTCTCAGTGTGTGGTTCATTATTTTTGATGAGATTACTCTTGAAAGTTAGCTCTTTAAGTTGCCTAGACTTCCCCAAGAGGAATTGAGCTAATTGCTGCTGTGCTCAGAGAATTATGTAAAACACTGGACAGGTGTATGAACCAAGAATAACAAGTTTTCACCTTTGAGCTAACTCCAACTTATCTGTTTTGATCTATCTTTTTGAGAGTGATCTTCCAAGGTACATAGGGTGTCTAATACATCCATTGGCAAGCTAAAAGGGCCCACCATATACTCCTGGAGTTCATTTGGCTGGTGTAGATCAAGGATTTTGCAACACCTCTTCATCTTCAAGCACATACCTATCCATCTCTTCACAATATATATATATATATATATATATATATATATATATATATATATATATATATATATATATATATAGAAATGCATTATTTATATCCAATTGACGCAAGGTCCATCCTTTTGATTTTACAATAGCAATGATTGTCCTTATGGTTGAAATCTTTGCCATAGGACTAAATATCTCATCATAATCTATGCCATGAGTTTGGGCATAGCCTTTGACTACCAATCTAGCTTTATATCTGGCTATTCTTCCATCTGCAAGCTTCTTTACTTTATAAACCTATTTGTTTCCAATCACTTTCTTACCATTTGGTTTTGATCAAGTTCCCGAGTCTTGTTCTCTTCAAGTGCATTGAACTCTTCCTTCATTGCTTCTTCCCATTGTTTCTTGTATTTTGCTTCATCATAGCTCTGAAGCTCTTCATCTTCTTTGACCATGTAAGCATAATTTATCAGAGTCATATAAGAAGTATCATAGGAATACCTTGTTGGTTGTTTCCTTAATCTGGTTGACATTCTTGGTTCACATTCTTCATGTGTATGTGAATACACTTCTTCATCAAACCTAGGTGCATCTTCATTTCTCCTTGATGATCCAACTCTAGATGTACTTGCTTGCATGTGGTCTTCTTCTCCATTTACCTACATATTTGATTTACCTCTCTCATTTCTTCTTACCTCTTCTTCAAATGCTTCAATGTTATGACTTTTTTCTGTATACCAACTCTTTTGCTCATCAAATGTCACATCTCCAGAAAGAATAAATCGTTTGGTTAGATGATTCCATAACCTATAACCCATCTGCTTTTCATACCCAATGAAAAAATATTTCTCAACCTTTGGTTCAAACTTATGTCTATCATAGTATATATATTTTTTGTTAACGAGATGATGTCTATCATAGTATATATTGATGACATGGTGCTCACTGGTCCTAATGAGAAGCATATTGCTGAATTTAAGGCTGGTTTTCATGCCTCTTTTGAGATTTCAGATTTGTGGCATTTGCATCATTATTTGGGCATTCTATTTATGCAACTTGATGGGGAAATAGCTTTGTGTCAAACAAAATATATTAACACATTATTGCAGCATTTTGGCCTTGAAGATTGCAAACCTATTGCCACTCCTATGGAAACAGGTTTGTGGTTGAGTCGTCATGATGTTGGAGATGCATTTGATGTTGTTCTTATTGGAAGTGGGGTGGGCCTCAATAACAATTAATCATAGATTGACAAAACCTTCCAACACATGAACCTTAGCATACACACCTTAATACTCAAAAGATGATGTGTAGAAAGATAGATCGAGAATAGACAAGATTTTTCAAAGTGTAATGATAAGCTAAAATGCTCACCTACACTATCTTATATTCCAATATCGAATTACAATGTGTGAATAAGATGCAAATTGACAATATCTGAATCTAGGCAAAAATAGGAACTAGATATAAGAAATTGTGTGCCTAAGAGGTATGAAGCGTGTGTGTGTGAGAGAGAGAATATTGAGAAAATGAACACTTTAGAATTGTTTGACAGCAAACCCTAATTTTGATTATCCCTAAATTTGAAACTAGTGAATGAATAAGTAAGGATAGATGTAGACTTGTTACTCACAGTATCTTGGCTGACATGAACTCCTTCAAATGTCTCTAGATGTAGAGCACAACTCCTCCAAGAATATAGAAACTCTCCCTCCAAATCTCCTCCTTGAGTTTAATGAACTCCTTGAGTGATGTTTGAAAAAATTTTCAAAATCAAATATGAGCATAGGCCCTTCTTATATAGTGTTCTATGTGCAAACAAAAAGCAATAACAAAAAAGCTATCACTTCGCTCTAATCAATGCGAACAAAAAATTTTGTGAAAGAATCACTATGGAAAAAATCTTTATTTTTTTTAATTTGCATTGCACGCTGCCTCTAATAGGAATCAAACTCCTTCCCTCAATCACTCTCCAATCAATCAATGATTGATTTGATTCTCTACCTACCACAAATCACGAATTCGTGGCTCCTCTTTCCATTCTTGATCAAGTGGACTCAACCACTTAAGATTCTCTTACTTTTACATTAAGTAAACTCTTCAAAAGTTACAAGAGGTAGTTCACAAGTGAACTTTACATAGTCTTCTTTTTAAAGCTTCTTCTAAGACTTTGTGAGACTCAAGCCAATACTTAGGCTTGTCATAGACTTGCTCCAACAGCTCCCCCTCACGCCAAGTATGCTTGAGGTCTTCAATCTTCCAAGATAACCTGCAAACCAATCATAGCCTTGAATTTGCAAAGCTTTGTACCATCCAATGCTTTGGTTACAATATCTGCACATTGTTGATGAGTGGACACATATGATATTTGAATCTCTTTGCTTAGAACCTTTTCTCGTACATAGTGATAATGAACTTCAATATGTTTAGTCCTTGCATGAAAAATAGGATTAGCAGCCAAATGAATAGAACTCATATTGTCACCAAAAATAGTTGGAGTTCCAAACTCCAATCCAAGATCTTTGAACAATGTCTTCATCCACATAGCTTCTTGAGTAGCTATGGCAAGACCTCTGTATTCAGCTTCAGTAGAAGAGAGAGCAACTGTGGGTTGCTTCTTGGATGACCATGAAATAAGCTTTGAACCTGCAAAGGTAAGATAACCTGAAGTGCTCCTTCTATCTTCCTTGGAGCCAACCCAATCTGCATCAGAAAATAGCTTCAAACCTAAATCAGATACATAAGGATAATAAAGTCCTTCATTTATGGTTCCTTTGAGATACTTGAGAATCCTTTTGGCAGCATCCATATGTGGTTTCCTTGGTGTGTGCATAAATTGACTTAGCACACTCACACTGTAACATATATCTACTCTTGTCAATGTGGCATAGTTGAGACTACCCACTAGACTTTGATATGATGTGATGTCCTCTATGAGTTCACCTTCATGTGAGCTCAATTTGTGATTGACCTCCATTGGAGTACTTGCAATCTTACAATCTTGCATCTTGAATTTTGCCAACATGTCCTTAATGTACTTTCTTTGAGTGAGAAACAAACCATGATCTTTGTAGACAACTTCCAAACCTAGGAAGTAGGTAAGTGAACCCAAATCACTTATCTTGAACTCTTCTCTCATCTGATCTTTGATCTTCTTCATACCATCTGCATCATTTCCTGTCAATATAATATCATCTACATATACACATAGGTAGATGACCTCAAAATTACTCTTTTTAATAAAGAGTGAAGGATTTGCCTTGCTTGGTTGAAAGCCTTTGTCCTGCAAGAATGAAACAAGCCTGAAATTCCAAGCTCTTGGAGCTTGCTTGAGACCATACAATGCTTTGTTAAGTTTACACACATAATCAGGATAAACTTGATTCTCAAAACTAGGTGGTTGTGCCATATATACCTCTTCTGTTATCCAACCATTCACGAATGCATTCTTTACATCTAGTTGAAGTATCTTCCAATTCTTGGAAGAGGCAATACTAAGCAAAACCCTAATAGTAGGCATCTTTGCCACAAGAGAGAAGGTCTCCTCATAATCAATTCCCTGAGTTTGTGCAAAGCCTTTTGCTACAAGCCTTGCCTTATACCTGTTAATGGAACCATCAGAATTCTTCTTGAGTTTATAGACCCATCTTGAGCCTATTACCTTCATGGATGAAGTCTTGGGCACCAAATCCCAAGTGTTGTTTTCCTCAAGTGCTTCAATCTCTTCCTTCATTGCATGCTTCCATTCTGTTTTTGCTTTGGCCTCTTCAAATGATGATGGCTCCTCTTGGTTTATGTCCTGTGCTATGTAGATAGAATGTTTAGTTACTAATGAGGTGTCAAACCCATACCTTTCTGGTTTTTTCTTTTCCCTCATAGATCTTCTTAGGCCATGATGTGATGATTCTGCCTCATGTCCAAGTTCCTGCAATTTTGCTTTACCTTTAGACTTCCATGCTTTGATCTTTTCCATCTGAGATTCTTCATCATCCTCTGAGGTGTCTTGTTCTTCAATCTTTGATTGTTCTCTACCAAGCTTTGGAAAATCTTCTTCAAGATCATATGGTAAATTGATCTTCCTGCATGAATCTTCATACCATGAATTGTTCTCATCAAAAACTACATCTCTGCTTACCAAGAATCCTTTGTTGGTAGGGTTGTATAACATGTAGCCCTTTTGATTGTTGTCATATCCAATAAATACACACCTTTCTGCCTTTGGATCCATCTTGCCTCTAACATGTGAAGGAACATGAGCAAAAGCAATACATCCAAAAATTTTACAATGATCTAAGCTTGGTCTTCTTCCATTCCAAGCCTCATATGGAGTCATCCCATCAAGGGATTTTGAAGGCAACCTGTTAATCAAGTAAGTGGTTGTAGATACAGCCTCAGCCCATAAGTAATTAGGTAAATGCTTTTCATTTAACATAGACCTTGCAGCTTCAACAATTGTCCTATTCCTCCTTTCTGCCACTCCATTTTGCTCAGGAGTGTACCTTGTAGTTACCTCTCTTTTGATTCCTCTTTCTTGAAGAAAAGAATCAAAATCATGGGAGAAGTATTCTCCCCCTCCATCTGACCTTAGCCTTTTTAGTGATTTACCTGTTTGATTCTCCACAAGAGCCAAATATCTTTTGAAACATGAAAAAACTTCATCTTTGTGTTTCATAAAGAATAGGATAGTCCATCTGCTGCAATCATCAATAAAGGAAACATAATACCTTGATCCAGATATTGAAGCTTCCTTGCTAGGTCCCCATACATCTGTATGAACCAACTCCAAGAGATCTCCATGCATATAACCTTTCTTCATGAATGGTAACCTGTGAGACTTTCCAAATTGACATGCACTACACTTATAAATCATATGTTGTTTTGACAAATTAGGAAGTCCAAGTACACTTTGGTCCCTGCAGATTTGCTTTAATGACCTTTCACCAATATGTGCTAACCTTTTGTGCCATACTTCCAATTCTGTGAGTGTCTGACTACCATAATTAAAGAGAGCAATGTTCTAGTGTCCTATAATTCAAATGTGAACAATCTACCTGTCTTTTCACCTTTTGCAATTCTTCTGAATCCTTGACTTGGATCTTCAACAAATGCTCCTGCTTTTGTGAACCTGACTTGCAACCCTTTCTCTACTATCTGCCCAACACTTATCAAATTCTTTGTAATGGTAGGGACATATAGTACCTTACTGAGTAGGTTGATGTTTCCATCAGGTGCTTTGACATTGCCTATTTTCTCCACTGGATGTTTTGTATCATCTCCTGTTTGTACCTCATGCTTATTCCTTGGATCTTCTAAATCTGATAGGACTGCCACATTTCCTGCCACATGATTTGAACAACCTGAATCTATGTAGAAAACATGCTCATCAAATTTACCTTGTGGCATTGCCATGTTCATGATCAATAATGAATCCTCTTTGTTTGAGTCTTCTGTGTAGTTATTGTAGTATCTCCTTCCTTTGTAGCCTCCTTGATAGTTTGAATGATTGTAGTTGTTGTAGTTGCCATGGTAGTTGTTGAACCTTCCTCTTGAGTAGCCATAACTTCCTCTATTGTATCCTCTTCCTCTTTGATTCCTGGAATTCCTAAAGCAATTTTCAGTTGTATGATTAGTTAATCCACAAATAGAACATGAGTTGGAGTCTTGGGATCTCCCCCTGCCTTGTCTACCTCCTCTTCCTCTACCTCTGCCATGTCTTCCTCTACCTGCATAGTTAGCTCATCTCCAGCCACATAACCATATAAACTTCTACCTTAGAGATAGGCTTCCATTCTTAATGACCAAGCTGAGTAGTTACCTCTGTCTAATTTGTCAATTGATGAAGGAAATCCATCTGCCATGTTGTCCAACCTTGCTCTGATACCACTGTGAAGAGATGGATAGGTATGTGCTTGAAGATGAAGAGGTGTTGCAAAATCCTTGATCTACACCAGCCAAATGAACTCCAGGAGTATATGGTGGGCCCTTTTAGCTTGCCAATGGATGTATTAGACACCCTATGTACCTTGGAAGATCACTCTCAAAAAGATAAATCAAAACAGATAAGTTGGAGTTAGCTCAAAGGTGAAAACTTGCTATTCTTGGTTCATACACCTGTCCAGTGTTTTACATAATTCTCTGAGCACAGCAGCAATTAGCTCAATTCCTCTTGGGGAAGTCTAGGCAACTTAAAGAGCTAACTTTCAAGAGTAATCTCATAAAAAATAATGAACCACACACTGAGAATGAGTTTTAACAAGTGATGACATCATCCCGATTTTCACGGGCTGCTACAGAAATAGACCAGTGAGCAGAAAAATCAACATAACTCAAAATGTAGAAATCCAATGATTATGAAAATTTGTATGGTTATTTTAGACAGTAAGCTGAATCCAAAAAGCTTAAAATCACGGAATTTGGATAAGTAACCACTGAGAAATGGCTCTGACAAGATGAGTGAAAAAGTCGGATACCTGACAGAGAAGTGAAGATGAACAGACCCTGTTGACTTCAAATGAGCATAACTGAAGATTGCAACATCCAAATGAGATGAAAATTTGTGAGCATATATTAGACTTATAGAGATAACTTTACCAAGTTAAATCACTGAAAATAATGCACCAAGCTCAGAGAAAACATCTCTGCAAGCTGACTGAGAAAACTGAGAGTAATGGCAGTGAGTAGTAAACTTCACAAGAACATGGAAAGATGAACTCAAATAATCATGAAAATGAAAGTATATTGCTTGTACAATACAATGACTTACTGATACATATGTGTGCCTTGTAATCACACCTTGATATGGCATAAAGCTCAGCTCTTGGAGGTCTTCACATAGGTCTCTCTAACCACGACTAAAATTGCCATCTATTTATAGTTGAGTTTGGGAGGCTAACTTCCCTCAATCACTCTCCAATCAATCAATGATTGATTTGATTCTCTACCTACCACAAATCACGAATTCGTGGCTCCTCTTTCCATTCTTGATCAAGTGGACTCAACCACTTAAGATTCTCTTACTTTTACATTAAGTAAACTCTTCAAAAGTTACAAGAGGTAGTTCACAAGTGAACTTTACATAGTCTTCTTTTTAAAGCTTCTTCTAAGACTTTGTGAGACTCAAGCCAATACTTAGGCTTGTCATAGACTTGCTCCAACATATATATATATATATATATATATATATATATATATATATATATATATATATATATATATATATATATATATATATATATATATATATATATATATATATATATATATATATATATATATATATATATATATATGTGTGTGTGTGTGTGTGTGTGTGTGTGTGTGTGTATATATATGATAAAGTATACATGGAGCAACCTCAAGGGTTTGCAAATTTCAAGTATCCAAATTATGTTTGCAGATTGAGAAGAGAACTCTATGGGATAAAGCAAGCACTAAGAGCTTGAAACTATAGGCTTGTGAAGTATCCCAATGATCTTGGATATCAAAGTTCAAAGGCAGATGCAAGTGTACTTATCAAAAGAATCTATGAAGGTATAATCTACATTTGCATATATGTAGATGATATTATAATCACAAGTACCTCAAATGAAGGGATCAAGGAAGTAAAGAGGTTACTTGAGAAGGAAGTTAAGAAAAGTGATCTAGGGAAGTTGTCATATTTTCTTGGAATGGAAATCACTTATGCAGATCATGGCGCGCGCACACACACACACACACATATATATATATATATCTCACAAGAAAGGTATCATTTGAACCTATTGAAGAAGTTTAACATGGAGAATTGCAGAGAAGCTTCAACTCCACTTGAAGTCAATCATAAGCTTAGCAAATATGATGGTGGAGAGTTCAAAGACATGAGGGAATATTAATCTTTAGTGGGAAGTTTTATTTATGCTACAATAACAAGACTTGATCTTAGTTATGTGGTGGGAGTCCTCTCACAATTCATGCATTGCCCAAAGGATCAACATTGGATTGTAGGTCAAAGAGTTCTCAGATATGTCAAAAGGACTATAAAGGAAGGATTATATTATCCTTTTACCTCAGACATAAAGTTGAGAGCATATAGTGGTTCAGATTGGGCAAGATGTCAAGATGACAGAAGATCGACACATGAATACATGGTGTACATAGGTGATAAGCTTACAAGCTGGTGTTCAAAGCAACAATATATAGTGGCATTATCATCAAATAAAGAAAAATACAAAGGGCTTGTGGAAGTAGCTAAAGAAGTAGTGTGGATGGAGAACTTGTTCAAAATATTGGGCATTGATCAAGGTATACCTATAATACATGGAAATAATATGAGTTCATTGTATCTTGCAGCAAATCTAGTATCTCAAGCAAGAACAAGGCATATAGAAACTCAATATCATTTCCTTAGAGAAAAGGTAATAGAGAAAGAACTTGAAGTGGTGTATATTCCCAAAAAATATCAGATAGCAGATATCATGACAAAAAGCTTGGATGGAGTGAAGACAAGTAGATTCAAAGGAATGGCAGGAATAAAAGAGAAGGAGATTGTATGAAGAAATCAGATAATGCTAATTAGTTATTCATGGGGAGCTATTGGGGCTTCACTCACTAGTTAGGCATGAAGACATGAAGACATATGAGGAAAGAAGAAGTAAAAAGAGCTATGGAAGTTAGATACTTAGAAAATCATGCCTATCTGAAGGGACAACTTCACACATGTAATATAGTGGCAAAATTAGGAATCAAAATAGTCTAGAACCTCTAGAATTACTTGTTTTGAGTTTTAGAGCATATAGAACAAATTTATACAAGTTAATTTCATATAAAGAAGTGATATAGAACTTGGTTTTGATTTCTAAGAAAGTATAGAGGCAATCGAGTATTTTCTGTGAGAGATGATGATTAGAGGTCACTCAGTGTAGAAGATCTTTCTATGGCTATGAGTAGAATGAGGCCAAGCCATTTTGTACACATCTTCTCTAATATTAAACGCATGTTTTTGTAGAAGGATTTGAGTCAATTTTCTTTGTATGAAGGAATCTAAGTGATTTCATAACTATATGAATGTTAGTTGAAAGTTACAAGTTTTCTTGCACACATTTCTCTGATCTTCTAAGTGTCAGATCTCACAATACAATGTAAGGTTTTTCATGAACCATAGCCCATTATGAAGCTACCATACTCAACTACAATCGATCAAAAGATCTTTGCAAAACAGGATGTGTGCTCAAAGAAATGAGCTTAATAGTGAAGGCATGTCAAATCAATGAAGGTAACTTTCAGATTTCAAACATAGTGTAACTTATGAAGATATTTTAGGTTATTTAAAAGTTATTACTTGAAATTTTTGCCTGGAATGTGTTTCTTAAAGGAAACTTGGAGAAGCTTGTAGAAGGTAGAAAAGTGTGTTTCAAAGCGACGAAGTTTGGCAATGAACTTCATATGCCCATAGCGACCAGCATGAATACAATTAGAAAAAATCCTTTTATGAGAGTGATACACATAAGGTTCAGTGTATAGAATGCACAAAAGTATAAGGAATAAGCAAAATATGCTATAGGAATGAATGAGACATTCACCGGTGGTACTTCCTATTTTTTAGGAATACACAGAGATTGACCCCGAGATAGAAAAACTCAGATTTCTCCTAATCTACTGAACCAAATGCTATGAAAATTTTTATGCATAAACTAGACACTAATATCTTTCCAATGAGCCATCTTGCACTCTGTTTGGAGCTCCAGAGAGAGAACATCAACCTCTGCAATATTACTATTGGCGAAGAAGATGATGTAGAGAATTGAAGGAACAAGGCAATGATGGTCACAAGTGTATGTATATTGCTTCCATTTATTGTACAAGTGATTTCAAGTCTTTATATAGACTCTAGGAGTGTTCCACGACTTCTACAAGTGGAGTTTGAATTCAAATGAAGGTGGGAATGGTTGTTGGAGGGAATCAATTCACTTTCCTACAACCTAGGAAAAGTGAAGATCTAGTTTGATCTACTTTTAGGTGATTGATTGCTTGATTAAATGCAACTTCAACCACCAAAAATTCATGGGATTTGGGCTCTATTTTTATACCTTTACATGTTTAAAACTCAAGGCTTTTACAACGGTACATGAACCATCAAAAATCTCTCAAAAAATACAATAAATGAGCATAAGAAAAAGAACTCTCCAACAGATATTCTTTCGACGTGATAGACTTTGATGTAGATCAAATCCACCTCAAGCATAGTCTAAGCTTGGTGTTCCAACAGCTCCCCCTCAAGCTAAAGTATGCTTGAGTCTTCATTCTCTGATAGGTTAAATGCGTGCCATAGCTTTGAATCTACAAAGCTTTATTCCATCAAGTGCCTTCGTCATCATATCTGCTACTTGCTTTTCAGTTGGAACAAAAGAAATGTCAATCTCTTTTGCCATGAGCTTCTCCTTGATGAAGTGGTAATGGACTTCTATGTGCTTGGTTCTTGCATGGAAAATAGGATTTTCCGCTAGATGCATGGAACTTACATTATCTCCAAATATGTGAGGTTTGGAACTCACAAGTCCCAAATCTTTATAGAATGCTTTTAACCATATTGCCTCTTGAGTTGCTATGGTCAAGCCTCTATACTCTGCTTCAGTTGAGGATAACACAAATGTTGGTTGCTTCTTGGAACTCCATGACACTAGCTTCGAACCTGCAAATGCTAAGTAACCAGATGTACTTTTTCTATCATCCTTAGCTTCTGCCCAATCTGCATCTGAATAGATTTTGATATCCAAATGTGAAGAATAAGGATAGAATATACCTTCCTTGATTATACTTTTGAGATACTTAAGTACTCTCTTAGCCGCATCCATGTGTGGTCTTCTCAGTGAGTGCATGAATTGACTAAGCACTCCCACACTATATGAGATGTCTGCCCTTGTATGAGTAGCATATATCAAGATACCTACCAGGCTTTGATATTCTTTTAGGTCTTCAATTTTCTCACCTTCATAAACACTAAGTTTATGATTCATCTCCAAAGGTGTACCTTCAGGTTTAGTGTTCTCCATTTTGAACATGAGAAGAAGATCCTGAATGTATCTTCTCTGAGTCAAATACATTCCTTCATCTGTATATATCACTTGCATACCTAGGAAATACGTGACCTCACCTAGGTCATTGATTTTGAACTCCTCTTGCATGTGTCTCTTGATCCTTTGAATGCCATTTAGATCATCACCTGTCACAATAATATCATCTACATATACACATAGATAGATAACCTCATTGTGATCCCTTTTGATGAATAGAGAAGATCTGAGCTGGAAGCTTTGAACCCTTGATCTTGAAGATATATAACCAAATTGTAATTCCAAGCTCTAGGAGCTTGTTTCAATCCATACAATGCTTTCTTAAGTCTGCAAACATAAGATGGATGATTAGGGTTTTCAAAACCTGGTGGTTGTGACATGTATACCTCTTCACTTATCCAACCATTTAAGAATGCATTTTTCACATCAAGTTGGAGGAGTCTCCAATTCCTTGTAGTAGCTATACTTATCAATGTCCTTATTGTAGTAATCTTGGCAACTGGTGAGAATGTTTCCTCATAGTCTATACCATGAGTTTGTGAGCATCCTTTGGCAACTAATCTTGCCTTGTACCTACAAACTGATCCATCTGGATTTCTTTTAACTTTATATATCCATTTGCAACCAATTACCTTTTGATTTGGTGACATTGGAACCAAATCCCAAGTGTCCATTTCCTTCAATGCATCTCTCTTCTTTCATGGCCTTTTCCCAATTAGGGTTTCCCTTTGCCTCTTCATAGGTTGAGAGTTCCTCTAAAATAGAGTCTTTTGCCAAGTATATTGAATGCTTCGTAACAAATGTGGAATCATATCCATACCTTTCTGGTTGTTTCTTCTCTCTTGCTGATCTTCTAGGTGCTTGTTTGGAGCATTCTCCAACCTCTTGCATCTTTGCTTTGCCTCTTGACTTCCATAGCTTGTAATCCTTTTCCCTTTCATCTTGGTCATCGTGTGTATCACTTCTTGGATCTTGGACCTGTGTATCATGCTTGCTTCCTAATTGATAAGAGTCAGAATCAAGATCATATGGTAGTATTGCCTTTTGTTTGTCTTCATCATACCAAGACCTGTGTTCTTCAAACACAACATCTCTACTTGTAGTGAATTGCTTGGTTGAAGGATTGAAGAACCTATCACCCATCTGAGTTGAATCATATCCAATAAACACTGCCTTTGTTGCCCTTTCATCTAGGTTACCTCTTATATGTGATGGTACATGAACATAATCTAAACAACAAAAAACCTTGCAATGTCCAAGACCAGGTTTTCTTCCATGTCATGCTTCATAAGGAGTCATACCTTGAAGTTATTTGGATGGGTCTATTGACAAGGTACACAGCAGCTGAAATAGCTTCTGCCCATAGATAATGTGGCAACTTTGTCTCTTCAAGCATTGTTCGGGCTGATCCAACCAGTGTCTTGTTTCTCCTCTCTGCAATTCCATTTAGTTGAGGAGATTACCTAGTAGTCACTTCCCTTTTGATACCTTTGTCCTGCAAGACCTCATCAAACTCTTTGGAGAAGTATTCTCCCCCTCCATCAGATCTAAGCTTCTTTAGTGATCTACTTGTATGATTTTCCACATGTGCAAGATACTTCTTGAAGCAATCAAACACTTCATTCTTACTCTTGATAAAGTATAGAACAATCCATCTACTATGGTCGTCAATAAATGAGACATAATACCTTGATCCTGCTAATGAATGTTCTTGACTTGGTCCCCACATATCTGTATGTACTAAGTCTGATAATTTGTTGTGGATGTAGCCTTTGTGGTTGAATGGTTGTCTTTGTACCTTCCCAATCTGACATGAATCACACCTGTTGATCATGTGTTGCTTTGATATGTTCGGCAGTCCTAGAACACTTTGATCCCTGCATATATCCTTCAAGGTTCTTTCATTCACATGAGCAAGTTTCTTATGCCACACTTCAAGCTCACTTAGGGTTTGAGACCCAAAGTTGAATAGAGCTATGTTCCTAGTTTCTCCTACTTCAAAAGTAAAGAGCCTACCATGCTTCTCACCTCGGGCTATCTTTTTGAAGCCTTGACATGGATCTTCCACAAAAGCTCCATGTTGGGTGAACCTTACTTGCAAGCCTTTTTCAACTATTTGGCCTACACTTATTAGGTTTTTAGTGATAGTGGGTACATAGAGAACCTTACTTGGAATGTTTCTCCTGCCATTGGAAGCTTTGACATTACCAATCTTCTCCACATTGTGCTTTGTGTCATCCCTTGTTTGCACTTCATGTCTATGCTTTGGACTTTCCAAATCAGATAGAAGAGCAATGTTGCCTGCAACATGATTTGAACATCCTGAATCTATGTAGAACAAATGATCATCTTCTTTACCTTCTTTGTGGCTTAGATTCATAAGAAGCAATGAGTCTTCATGTGGTTGATCTTCTGAATAATTTTTGTAGTCCCTTCTATTATAGCTTCTATTGTTATGGTTGAAGTTGTGTCCACCTCTGCCTCTATTGCTGCCATATCCACCTCTTCCACTTCCTTTTTGGGTCTTCCCATTGAACCAGTAATTCTGAGTGGTGTGGTTGGTCTTATCGCATATGGCACAAGATTGAACATTCTGACCTTTGGTTTTGTTTTGCTTTGGTCCTTTCTTCTTCCCTTTCCACTTGCTCTTGCTTGCGAAGTTGGCTTGGGAGGTCTCTTCTTCATCTTCTTCCTTCTTCTTGCCTTTCTGCTTCTTATCCTTCTTATCTGCATATAGAGCACTAGTTGAATTACCATGATAAGAGTTACCTTCCTTTATATTATTGTTGGCTTCTTGATTGAAGAGTTGTCCAAGAAAGATGTTGAAGTCTAGAGTTTGCACATCCATGATGAGATCATAAGCCATCATGAAGGATTGCCATTGCTTATCACTTCGAATGCCATTGAGAATTTGCCTCATGATGACCTCTTCTTCAATCAGCTCTCCAATGGATGCTAACTGATCCACAACCTCCTTGACCTTGGTAACAAACTCTGTGATGGTTTGTTTAGGTGTCTTCTTCATTTGGTTGACCTCGTTCCAAAGATGATTCTTTCTTGGTTTGGTACTAGCAGAAAAGAAAGTCTCGCGGGCATCCCAAGTCTCTTGAGATGTCTTGCATCCTCTAATATGTGGTAACAAAAAGTCAGAGATAGAATTTAGTATGTACGACCTTGCTTGAGCATCCCTTGCGCACCAAAGTGTGAGCTTATCTGTTGCCTCTTGTGTAGGTCCTCCTTTGGATCTTGGAATAGGCATAGCTTCATCACCTGCTACAATTCCATAAAGATTTCTACCTTGCAAATAGGCCTCCATTCTGATTTTCCAAACTGCATAGTTGTGTCGATCAAGCTTTTGGATCATTGAAGGAAATTCGTCACCCATCTTGGTCTAGCTCTGATACCACTAAAAGAAACTTGAAGAAGCTTGTAGAAGGTAGAAAAGTGTGTTTCGAAGCGACGAAGTATGGTCTAGCCAACCGACACAAGACCATCCCTTGAGCTTATGGAGACTCAAATAGACCTTATAGGCATGCGATAAGTGCAAAGAAACGCACTATGTACTTTGGAGCATCAAGGAGAATGAGTCGATACAAAACAGATAGGTTCACGGGTCGACTAGCTCAAAAAACTTACTATCTATGGAAGAGACAATGAACTTCAAATGCCCATAGTGACCAACGTGATTACAATTATAAAAACTCCTTTTATGAGAGTGATACACATAAGGTTCGGTGTATAGAATGCACAAAAGTATAAGGAATAAGCAAAATATGCTATAGGAATGAATGAGACATTCACCGGTGGTACTTCCTATTTTTCAGGAACACGTAGAGATTGACCCCGAGAGAGAAAAACTCAGATTTCTCCCAATCTAATAAACCAAATGCTATGAAAATTTTTATGCATAAAGTAGACACTAATAACTTTCCAATGAGCCATCTTCCACTCAATTTTGAGCTCTGAAGAGAGGGCAACAACCTCTGCAAGATTACTGTTGGCGAAGACGATGATGTAGATAATTGAAGGAGCAAGACAATGATGGTCACAAGTGTATGTATATTGCTTCCATGTATTGTACAAGTGATTTCAAGTCTTTATATAGACTCTAGGAGTGTTCCACGACTTCTACAAGTGGAGTTTGAATTCAAATGAAGGTGAGAATGGTTGTTGGAGGGAATCAATTCACTTTCCTACAATCTAGGAAAAGTGAAGATCTAGCTTGATCTACTTTTAGGTGATTGATAGCTTGATTGAATGCAAATTCAACCACCACAAATTCATGGGATTTGAGCTCTATCTTTCTACCTTTACATGTCTAAAGCTCAAGGCTTTTACAACGGTGAATGAACCATCAAAAATCTCTCAAAAAATATAATAAATGAGCATAAGAAAAAGAACTCTCCAACGGATATTCTTTCGACGCGATAGCCTTTGATGTAGATCAAGTCCACCTCAAGCATAGTGTAAGCTTGATGTTCCAACATTGCTTACTATATATAAGAACTTCTATTAATCATTGAGCAAAAGAATATTTAAGATTCAAGTCAAATCACAGAAGAATTGAAGCTTGAAGAAAAGACAGTTTTCAAGAAAGTGAAAGTTCCCATCTACTAAGGAAATTCTTAAAGGTTTTGAAGATTGAAGTCTTGCTGAGCTAATTGTGACTGTACAATTTTCTAGTATCACATTAGCTTGGTTCTTGTGGTGTTTCATACACCAACACTGTGGTGGGACACATGTTATGTATATATGCTACACACATAACAACCTCAAGCTAGAAGCTATATGGTAAAGCCTAGCTTTTGACCATACACCTTGCCATCTCCATGAGAGACCTATTCTTTCTTTTAGAAACACCATTTTTTTGAGGTGTATATGACAATGTACACTGGTGTTTTATCCCATAGTAAACTAGAAATGCATTAAAATTAGAAGACGTGTATCCCCCCCGAGCCCAATTTACATGCTAACATATTTTTAGCCAAAACCAAAAACATTTTGAAGCACATATACTTTGGAATTTGCTTTCAATGGATACACCATGCATGCTTGGATAAATCATTAAGAAAAGTCAAGAAGTAAAGATAATTCCCAAAAGAAGTTTACATAGGACCACAAACATGTTGGAGTTAGACGTCTGTGGAAGCACACAAACAACACAAGGAAGAAGAAGAAGCTTGGAGAACAACACATAATACTGAATGTATTACCACTAGAATGTACAAAGATAAGTAATCCGTTAGGGATATATGTGTATATACAAGCCGGGGGAAAAAACCTCCTAAAGAGGGAAAAAAGTGCCCCGATAGTCTTAGTGTGTTCACACGCATCACTACCTAAATATATCAACAAATCCCCCCTTGGAGTGATGCGATGAACAAGGAACTCGCACTCATGTATAAGGAAGTGCCAATCTATGTGGAATCAATCCACAAAAGGAAGTAAGCCCAAAGCTTTGTAGAAAGCTCAAACTTCTCCCTAGGCAGAGCCGTCGTGAATAGGTCTGCAATGTTCTCCTACGTAGGCACATATCTTGTCTCCCTAGGAGTGGCAATAGCTTTACAATCTTCAAGACCAAAACGCTGCAATAATGTGTCAATATATTTTGTTTGACACAAAGCTATTCCGCCATCAACTTGCATAAACTGAATGCCCAAATAATGATGCAAATGCCCCAAATCAGACATCTCAAATGAGGCATGCAAATCAGCCTTGAGATTAGCAATATGATTCTCATGAGGACCAGTGAGCAACATGTCATCACCATACACAACAATGATCAGAATCACATCATTAGCACGCTTAACATATGCTTTCAGTTGGAATGTTCTCAAAACCATGTGCAATCAGATAGGCATGTATCTTTTCATACCAAGCATGTGGTGCTTGCTTTAAATCATATAATTTCTTCTTTAACCTGCACACGTCCTTTTCATACCCTTTTTGCACAAAGCCACAGGGCTAAAAAACATACACTTCTTCATGCAAGTCACCATTCAGAAATGCTATTCTAATGTCCAAATAATGTACATTCCAACCATGATGAGCTGCAAGTGCACAAATGCTATGAACAGTAGTCATTCGGCATGTAGGTGCAAAGGTTTTATCAAAATCAATGCCTCTTTACTGTGCATAACCCTTTGCAATAAGCCCAACCTTATAGTTGTCAACTGTTCCATCAGGTTTACGCTTCAATTTGTATACCCACTTAGTGCCAATGGCTTTCTTGCCAAGAGGTAAGTCAATTTTGTGCTTCATGAAACGAAACAAGCTCAATCTCATCACAGAGACTAGAGGCAGCCATAGCATAGCAATCTGATGCAAAAGAGGCACTATGAGAGCCTGAATGAGTATGGTATCACAGAGGTGCATCTAGTTTGCTCTCACGCAAAGTTTGCACCAACCATTTTGGCGTAGTTTTTGTCTCCTCAATATCAGCTCTCTCATCAACAAGTGCATCATGTAAATCTGCATCAAAAATAGAATAATTTGCATCATCACATGAAACCCATAAAGGTTGAGAAGTTGCCTCATTAGGACCAATACTATAAAAAGAGGAAGCAAAGTATCATACATGTCTTTGGGAACTAACAAATGTCTTTTTCATACATGAAAGTAAAGGCTGAATAGCATCTTCCACAAAAACAATATCACGGTTAACCAAAATGCGTTTACTCTATGGATGATACAAACAATAGCCTTTGCTTTCAGAACTGTACCCAACAAAAATACATTTTATTGCTTTATCATCCAATTACCTGCGATGTTGTTCGGGCACTAATGTATATGCCAGGCAACCAAAAACGCACAGATGAGCAAGAGATGGCTTGTGAGCATGCCAAGCCTCATATGGAGTGATATACTGCAGTGCTTTAGTGGGACACCTGTTAAGTACATATGTTGCACACATGACAGCCTCAAGCCAAAAAATATGTGGTAAAGCCTGACTCTTGACCATACACCTCATCTTCTCCATCAGTGACCCATTTTTACGTTTAGAAACTCCATTCTATTGAGGTGTATATGGCATTGTACACTGATGTTTTATTCCACGTTCAGCCAGAAATGCATTAAAGTCAGAAGACATATATTCCCCCCTCGATTAAAATGGGGGGTGGCCATTTTACATGCTGATAGATTTTCAACCAAAACCAAAAACTGTTTGAAGCACATGAACACTTCCAACTTTGCTTTCAATGGATATACCCATGCATGCTTGGAAAAATCATCAATGAAAGTCACGAAGTAAAGATCGTTTCCGAAAGAGGACGTCTCTATAGGACCACAGACATCACTATCAACAAGTTGCAATTTCTGAGTAGCTCAGAGCAAACCATCCTTTGGAAAGGAGGAACACTGCATTTTTCCCAAAATACAACCTTCACAAAAATGTTTTCTGGGTGCCTCAAGTTTGCGCAAAGAGGACACCTTTTCAGATTTCTGGAGGCATAGCAACCAAAGTGTGCATGCCAAAGCTTTGCATCTGACGTAGCCTGAGAATCATGTACTGCACATGCTCAATCATTCATAGATTTTTCATAGCCTATGAGCTTATACAACCCATGACATAAAATGCCAGAAGCAATAATCATGTCGCCATTTGACAGATCATGAACTGTACACCTGTCATCAACAAATTTCACAACCAAGCCAATCTTGGCTAATGCAAAAACTGACAACAGATTTTTCTTGATCCTTGATACAAATAAAGCATCCGACTAATTGAAGATCTAGTCATAACTAGAGAATCTATGCCACTCATTGAAGATCTAGTCATTGAGGACTCAAATTCCACCTCCTCGTGAGCTACCCACATAACTGACCTTAATGAGTTGAGAAGGAAACATCAAAGGTAATCACTCCAAATGATCGTTCAACACAAAGACAAACCACCAATGCCAACATATTAAAAGGTTTTACCGCTTTTTGACAATCCTAGGTTGGAACTGTGCAATGATCTTGTAAAACTTGAATTACCAAACCCAACGAATGAGAAAGTGCATGTAAACCATGAAGACCATGAGTTATTATTTACAATAGACCCGTGAGGCTTTAGAGACTCACATAATGACATCAAGTGGGTGATTGAAATGCACCATATTATCAATCGAGCATCTACCTAATCAAGGGCATGGAAACCAAGAAGGTCTCTATACATGGAGAAAAATGAAAGAGAAGGAGAGTGAATCTTAGAATTAGTAATCCAAAAGCATTTTGGCAACAATAGCTCCAATTGATTAGAGATACCCCCCTTGTTCCATATTAAAACATGCGCAATGAAAAGTTCTACAATGTATAATGTCCAAACTTGCAAAAGAAAGGTATATATTGAGAGAAAATAGGCCCTAAAACTCTTGTGGGAAATACCTTACTTCATTCTAGAACTCCTTACATGCACATCGAGCATCCAATTCAAGGAGGCCTCAAGACTTGTATACCCCTCGCAGACAATCTTTTCTTACCTTGACCACCATAAGAGTGAGGAAGAAGGAGAAAAACGGATCATAAAATAGGATTATGAGATTTTCTCAAGAGTTTGTTTTTGATAATGGCAAAAAGTCTACAAAATTGAGCCTTATAAAAAAATGGATTATCTTGTTCATATGAAAAAGGATGACAGTTAAAAATAGTCCTACACTATTTGTAGAGCTATATGTACACACACACACATACATACATATATATATATATATATATATATATATATATATATATATATATATATATATATATATATATATATATATATATATATATATATATATATAGAGAGAGAGAGAGAGAGAGAGAGAGAGAGAGGAGTCTTTCCATGCTATCGATAATTACAAGATTTAATACATCCTTGAAAATGGAGGTCTATCCTAAAGAGGTAAAAAGCAAAAGGATGGTGGTTTTCAAAACTTTTTGGGCATGCAAAGTTCCTCTTAATCTGATGTGCTACTTTGTCTTCAATTACTTACATTTAATACTTTACCAAGCCTTGCATGCTCAAAATCCCCCCCCGCCCCCCCCCAATGTTGGTGTGCTCGAAAATGCAACTACGAGTTTTGCAAATCATTTTCTATCATGATTTTGAGATATTTTGAGTTTTGCAAATCGTTTTCTATCATGATTTCGTGTTCCTTTTGTCTGAATTTCAAATTCACTCTTGCAACTCTTCTATTCCATGTGACTTGGGATGATATTCCAAGTATGGTTAAGTTGAACAACTTTTTCATTATCTTTGATGCAAATAGCCAAGTTGCGAAGGCAAGACTGATTTTCTAGAATATTTGAAAGTGCTTCTCAAAGAAACCAATTTGGAAGGCTTCTTCAAATGTTTGCATCAATGAGTTGATAGCTCCGACTCGATAGCTCCAATCTACTGTACAAGGCCATGATATTCTTTGAGTCAAGGCTCTCTCTTAGATCGTATAATAAACCGTTGGAAAGAAGAGGGTGGCATGGACCATTGAATAAAGCCTTTGATAATTATTGGCCCTATAGATTGGAGCACATTTTCATAATCAAATTATTATATAAACCCATCTTTTGATAGTTCTAGAAAAGTGAGGACGACCCAAAAGTAGACACATCGTCCATTTGATCGATTTTCTATCAACAAATTAAATCATCCAATGAAGCACAAGGACAATAACTCAATCTACGACACATTGTCTAGTCATAGCCATTGTATGGTTGTCTTGATCGATGTTTTTGACTCTATCTCATGTGACTCATTCGATTTGAATCTCCAACATATAAAAGGGATCAAATCACAAGATCCATTTGAGTCTACCTAACCATCCTCCATATCATTTTAAAGCCTGCATGTTTTAGAAAAAACTATTGAGCCTACACTTGAACAACCCAAAACCATATAAAACGGTCCCTAATATACATTGTAATAAAAATATTTTCATATCCTTGTTGTGCTAAAGTAAAATGTCCTCAAAACGTTCAAGAAAATTCTTATTTTACTCTCATTCTATCTATCTATTCTCTCTCTCTCTCTCTCTCTCTCTATCTATCTAACCAAGTACATAAAGGAGCTCCCCTCCTCTCACAAGTACGTACATACAAAAATTCAATTCGTTTAAGAAATTGGATTTGGATGTAATGTATACATTCTTTGGACTTCAAATCAACTACTCTACAATTCCAAAGGGCTTCCCAAAGCTCATGAATGCTACTAAAACTCGTGACTCACTTGTCTTGTAGAGTCAACTGTCTTCCAAATACACATTGATGCACAAAAGATATGGAAAATAAATCAAGATACTTAATTCATCAAATTCATCCACATAATAGCTAGAAAAATCATTTAGACACCTAAAATGAGGTGGTTGATGCTTGAAAATGGTGGCAAAGAACGTGCAACACCCCAAAGTAAAATTCAAAACACACTAATTCACATCTACAAGGTTTAAACAACTTGTGGTGGGTTCACAAACCTACATTCAATTCCCCAAGTGAAAGCTTGTATGATCTATTGTACATAGACTTTTGCTCAAGTGATAATGGACGAAAATCTGTGGTCGGAGTGTCCACTCTTAGCTACTAACAAATCCTAATCTCTCTTTAACAAGTCATTCTCACCTTCTAATCATACTTCACAACAAATAGGAAAGTGAACATATCTTTACACACCCAAACTAAGTCAATAGTAGATTCATTTTAAATAGCTTAACAAGGTACATCTAATGAAAATCGTACGATTTGATTCTGGCATTCCATGGCAAGTTACGGCAAAAAAATTGAGTATCATAAACCACCTAATTAGACCATTTCCTTTTAGATTCCTACTTATGTAGGTACTACAAAGAAAAAGAGAAGGAAAAAGGTAGGCTACTAATGAAGAAACTATTTCCACATGACAAATACACAAGAAAGATAACCAAGAAAGAAAAAGCATAACAAGAAAAGATAGCGACTTCACCATTTCAAGTTTGATCAAAGTCGCTTCTTCTAAGGAAGGAAGTTCTTCCTAGGATAAAAATTTTTATTAATAAATTCTTGAAACTATTAATACAAAAAAACAATCACTTCCAAAATCACGATTTTGCCTCCTTATTTCCTTCTGTTCCTCTTATTTTTATGGTTCCTTTGCTTTTTCTTTCTCCTATTGCTTGATTTCAACTTATTCTTCACGCATTGAACCTCAAATGACCATCATTTTATAAGTCTCAGGTCTGATTCTTTTAGCAACACTTGATGTTTAAAAGCATTCATCTATGCATCCATTCATGTAGACGTAGGCTTGCTAGAACTAACCTTGCCTACTTTCGCATTGTAGCTCTCACGAGTTTTCAGTGTCTTTCCTTCTTTTTCATTGGAGGTGAACAACTTTCAATAGTTACTATGTGTTGAAATTTAGAATTTTATACCTTAGTGATTCTCCTAACTCACACAAAATATCTTAAATAGGGTTTGGTCCTTGAATTTTTACTCTCACAAATTCCCCTACCAGACATTGATCCCTACGATGGCAACAGAACCTGTTGACATCTTAACTCATTTAATTCTTCAGCGCATTGAATCAAGGGAGGAGATGAGACAAGCAAAAAGTCATGAATCGCAATGAATATTCGTGATCGAAATATAGATCAAGGGGTGAGACTAGCAAAAAGTCATGAATCGCAATGAATATTCGTGATCGATAAAAAGATACTCGTGAAGAAATTCGTCAAGATACTGTTGGGGGAGGAGGTTGGCTGCTCATCAAGGCTGTGGAATGCCATCAGGGGTGAGACTCTTTGGAAGATTTGGATGGAGCGATGTGCTCTCAATTTTGGTCAAACTCCGAAGGAATGGTCGATTGAGAAATCCTTGTTTCTTCTAAAAAAAAGAATCTCCCGTGATAATAGATCCCAACCGTTTAGGCACCAATGTATTTATGTCCTCAAAGATAACAAGCTGAAACCCAAATGGGTCTTGCATGAGGGAGATGATAGATTTATCCGCCTCATTTCTAATGCCCTCTAGCTCATCGAATTTGTCCCCTGCATTGTGGGATTAGAGGGGTCCCATGGGTATTAGTCCCATTCACTTGTAACTTTTCTCCTTTATTTTAATTAAAGTTCGAAAGAATAGGCCAAGGCTGAACTTCCTTTTATTAAAAAAAAAAAAAGCTTCCGATTACTGCATTTAACCTTCAATTTATTGTTGCCACGAAGAGAGGTGCGATTATAACTTCCATTGCGCTATAACTTATCTGCACTCAAGAAACTTCCTATATCAAGCAATCAACACCGACAAAATATAGATGAGGAAAGAATTAGTACTTGTGAAACGCATCAAAGACAGATACTTGCAATTTCAACGATAGAGTAATCTCGGCGAGAAACAAAATGACGAAAATCCACGACAATATTTCTGTTAGGAAAAAACCAAGAGCCTTTACAAAATAGCCTCCTTTTCTTATATTATAAAGGGGAGTCTCAAAAGTTGTTTTTGTTTCATCCATGCGTAGACAACAGCTGCGTACTATATGTGTTCTCTTTTTGTACAAAGAAGTTTATACACTCGAGGGGAAATTGAAGTGCACAAAGCTCAATATACAAGAATGCACGCAAGGTATTGTGTGTGCTTTCTTCCTTTGCTCTTGCTGTCACTTCTATTTGGCCAACAGGCTTCCGTGTAGCTAAGTTTTCCAAAATATTGTCGGCTGCGCTTCTTGCAAGCTTTCTGATTGTAGCTGATAAAAGCTTGCTCATATTGTTCCTTTAGAAACATGAAAATCAAGAGTCCGATTACGTGTGGACTCCGATCACTCCGCAGAAGGTCGGAAGAAAATACTGTCTGAGGCTTCTGTTGTGTATTTCAGTCAGAGCGATGAGCCATGATACACAGTCTCAAGAAGTACTTCAAATGTTTGGATAATGGCAGCACGAACTTTTCATCAACTTGTAATTTTGGACGGTGATAGGCAAGTATCTCCTTCCTGTCACCGGTAATTTCTACACTTACGCGCACAGAAGCATTAGACAAGACGGTAAAAAAAAAACTGGAGGCGGCCACTTTGGTATGAGAAGTCTCATACCGCGATTCAAGCCATGGAAGGACACCTTTATCATGCTCTCAAAAAGTGCTTCTCTGCAAATGCTAAGAGTTTCATGAGTGACTTCCATGCGACTTATCCCCATCAAAGCCTCAATACATAACATTCGAAAGGACAAAAGCCCTATCGAACGCATATTTACCAAAGGTCGTCCACAAGTCTCACCTGGTCCTGTAAAGGCAAGCTATTTCTCAGGATAATGCAAGCTTTTTTAACATACCACAGCGGTGAGCCATGTGCGACTGAGTTCAGGTTAGTTTCAGCTGCATTGAAGAGCAATGATACGCATCTTTGCAATATGCCCTTAGAAATTGCCCTCCAGCTTTGTTCTGATAACAAAGACGAGAGAGTGAACGGGAGAAGCTGTAGGACACTGCTTCCATCAACGAGAATGAACGTTGAATAGGGACACCAACTACTTGTGAGAAGAGCGAGGAAGACAACCACCTGCAAGAAGATCAGACCTTTATTCCTGCATAAAATCATTAATATCGCTTACTTTTGCTTAATTTCCAAGATAAAAGGATAAACCGTCTCAGAATTTGTTGAACAGAAGACCATCTCGAGAACATCCATAAGCCAGCTTTGCTTGTCTTCAAGTTTCACATCCCTTAATGCATAGACAATCCACAAGAGCAGCGGGTACGCCTCTGTCAACAAGGAAACAAACATGGGCCCAGATTCCTTTTTCTATCTTCACATGAAAAAAACATTCAGTAATTCATGCAATGATATCGCCGTAGTTACCATTTACAGTTTGATTGCGGAGCCACTTGATAGGGTTCATTAGAGCTGCTGATTGCAAGCGGTGTCTGGCTACCAATTGAGACGTCAAATAAATCTTTTTCACTATATAGCTCCTTGCTGGTATTGTTGTAACAGATTCATTCTGATCAATCTAAAAATCACAAAAACAATTACACAGCTCTCTCTATGCCAGCACAAGAGTCTTGAGGTTATCTTATATGCATTCAAACCTTGCCAATTATGTTAGTATATTATTGGGTTTCTCCAGGGGAGTGCGTACCAATATCTACATAAATGAGTTGCAACCGAATGGGAATCATTAGTAGTTCTTTAGTTTCCTTGTTCCCAACCTCAAGGAACAGCTAGCTACGTATGAATGTGAAATTAAGTTGTGTGCAAAATCTCCATGGACAGCGCCGATGCTTGTCATGGAGATACCAACCAGGATCTAGTTTACTTTTTAATCGTTTAGGGATGCGGAGCTTTCACTCGATTTTTGAAGACACAAGTTTTCAATCTCAAGTCATATCAGAGGGAATGCATTTAGCATAAAAGAAGCTGTAGGAGCAGAAGTTCATAGAACAGCATAGAAAGCTATTCCAAGGAGATTGGCAGAATATATTACCTCTGTTAACTTCGCTATCCACTCATCAGATGCTAATACCATGCATTCTAATGCTTCTGACCACTCCTGAATTTCATCTAGCTTCCTTGGTGATTTCTCCAATGGTGGTTCAAGTAAAGATAAACATTTTTCAGCAGCCACAAGGAGCTTATTCTTGTCAACACCTACTCTCAGGTCATCCTTGGGAAGTGAGAGCAGAGATTTGAGACCCTTCCACAAGTTCACCTTCAAGCATTCAACATCATCACCAGACGACAAATTCTGTGAGTGGTTACTTTGGCTTCTTCTCCATGTAGCTTCCACACATTCAAAGACGAATCTCTCCAACCTGGACTTTGAGAATATGTAACTCAGCTTATTCATGTGAACCATAAGAATGCTGGCCATAGATGTTCTAAGAGAAAGAAGTAAAGCTAAATCACAGAGTTCATCCAGACAGGTCTGAAGGCCTGAAAAGCTTTGTGCATGCGCGAGAGAAAAGAGCATACACTCGCTAAATAAATCATCTTGCACCTTAAAGTTTTTAAACTCTGGACTAGGATACTCCTTGGTTGAGGTTATATCATGGAAAAGTTTTCGCAAAATTGCACCCCATTCAAGATTAGGAAGTTTGGGTGCCTGTCTTAAACATCGCAGAACTGAAGCAAGAGAGTGATATGGAAAAGAAGGGTCCATCTGCAAGGAAATGATTACAACATGAGCAATACATGATAGTGCTTCAGATTTGTACTAGTATTGCATAGTTAATACATTTTGACGAGGAAATACCAGATTTTCTTTCATATTTAAAAGCCAATCACACAGGAGATACAAGGTGCTATCCTTTGCTAACCCATCCATACTCATCTTCAAAGTTTTGATGCCCCGGGAATCAGATAGATATCTTTCAGTATCAATGCCCTTCATGAAAGTTCTTCTTATCAGGGCTAAAGTCAGCCATGCGTTTGGCTTTGTACGATCGAATCCTTTGATAGCAGCATTCACTATGTACTGCAATAAAGTCTGAACATACTCCTTGCAGCTGGTCTCGTATAATAGCGGAGCACAAATGTTTATTGACTCAACTGCTCCATTCTATACATAAACAAAAGAAACAGTATAATTTCAAATAATATTTTCATTAAAAGCTGCCATTCAAAATATGAAAAAGTAAGCTTACCATGTTTCCCAAGGATTCTGAATCATCAATCCTGTATTTTGGTTCAGGAATCAGTAGTGCAGTTCCAGCACCCAAAACATTTGCCAAGCCAACAAACCCTCCAAGGCTTAACAACTCATTGTTATTGCATACAGCAAGAGATTTCAAGGACTCGATTACTGAAAAGATACTGCTTCTTTGTAGTTTATATGTCCTGAGACTAAGTAAAATTGAAAACACATTCCCTGACCCAATACAAGCTGCCATTTTGTACTCTGGAAAAGCCGAGGACCCTGTACTCTTCACTGATATCATATAATCCTGAATGTCTGCAATCAGGCTGTCGAACTCTTCACGTAGAATTTGAAGCCTCAGACAGGCTTTCATGCATAAAGGCAAGGATATGTAAGCACCTAAAGCGAAGGAGTTCAACAAGTCCTTGTTTCCGTCATTTTTCTGAGACATGTCAGCCACCTTGATCAACAAACTTGTAACTTTGCTCAAAGGCTCCAGAAGTCCAATTCGTTCAAGAGCAGTTACTGAGCTTCCAAGCGCTATAGCAAGTCCAGCAAGTGTCCATGTACCCTCTTCAAATTTCTTAAATGGCATGATGGTAGGTAGGGAAAGGAGAACCTCTGACCAGTTACTGCTGAGAGACGTGTCTTTCTTGACACTAATGTTCTCCAAAGAATCTGAAACTTCAGGGCACCATGTAAGCATGAGTGTTCGTAGCTTATCAAAAATGAAGTCACATATGTGTACTTCCTGCATTCTTTCTTTGTAAATTCCACTATCTAGGATCTCATTTTGAGTTAGGAGGTTCTGAAAAAGGAATCCCAAACCTAGATTGCAAGCCCCTCTTACAATATCTCGGTCGCTCCTTGAGAGGCACTACAGGTATGAACAAGAAGCAACAAAGAATAACTGAGAAACAGTTGACTGAAGATAATGAAATGACATCATGGAAAATAGGAAGCTGTTTGTGTGATGTATGTGCGAGCTTATTTCCTCTCGTACAACACTAATATGGATAATACGAGAACATGAGAAGGACAGAAGAAAAGTACTGCCAAATCTTCAACCTCCAAACAGACCTCTAGAAGAGTTACTGAAACTTCCAGTTTGAATCTCCAATCTGCAGTATTGGAGTATTGAGCGACATATCCCAAAGCAGCTGCTGATGTCCATTGTAAATATTCATGGCTTTCCTGAGCTATACATGACTTAAGAAAGCTCACAACGGATTCATGCAGGTCACGAAAACCTGCAGCCATTGGATCCTCAAAAGCGGTAATCTATAAAGGAAAAAGCACTATTACAAGTCTATCCATGAACAGCATTGATATTGCATCATATGCTTGTGAGAGAGACTCCCACAACAAAGCTTTTTATTTGAATTTTGTTATAAATGCATATCCACCTGGTATAACACTGCGATGGCTAATATTGCATTCTCAGCTACACGTGGGATAGCCTCTTTAGAAATATCACATAGGACCTAGAACATGAGATGAAGAGAACCATTCAGCTTGCATAAGATGGGTACTCTCAGCTCTGGCACAGTGAATCAATCTGACACACAAGCTGGTAAGCCATAGAAATAAAGACACAATAACTTGCAGTAACAAACAAAGCAAAGAACTACCTCATGCAGCTTGGTGGCATTATATCATCATGAAAATAGTCACAATCAAATCCTCCAGATTCCACAAACATACTGGAAATTGATTACATGCTCACATTAAATACAAAGTCTTGAAAAACTTTTATTGACCAGTTGCCAATTGGTCAACCAATCTCTTTCCAGAGCTAGCCCACATGCAAGATGATTTTATTCAAGAGAACAACAAAACCTCATCCAACAAAACTGTCAAGCCCTGTTCTCTAGAAAGAGACATCAAGACTGCGAGAGAAGCTAGCACCCATACATAATACACCTACCGCATTAATGGAAAACTAAAACTGAGACTAGGAATGGTGAAATTATTGAGAGATTTTTCTCCATAACTGAACTTTCTGGTAGCTTCCCTCTTCATATGAACAACAAATCCCCAGAGCATGATGGCATCACTTTAAGGGTTCATAAAGCTGTCTATTGAACTTCTGTACTCAATGCTTGAGCTGTTTAAAGAAACAACTACTGATGGTGTGCTCCATCCTCTCTTTAATTATGCGCCCCTGTTTTATATGAGGACTTCTGTCCAAAAGAACAGGCATGCTGATGAATGTCAAAAATCCACCAAAGCAGAAAGGATTTATACAAGGTGTAACTGCACTCAATTAGATTAACGTGGAAATGGATAGATCAAGCCTTGGGGAATTTTAAGAAAATCATCTTTTATCAACAGATTTTGAAAAGTACAATGATAGACTTGGGGGAACCTACTCTTCATTCTGTACATAATTGCATCTTTGGTAAGGATTAAATTATCATATGTGAACTTCTTATTTGAGGATGCTAAAAAATGGAAGCCTTACCAGAGTTATCCATCTTTCTAGGTTACTTGGGCAGAAATGTCCTCAAGTTGCTCTTTGTTGTAGCTTAAAACTGTGGATAATAAAGGACAATATCGATGGAGATTTATTTACACGACGAAAAGTAAGAATGCTCAAAAGCAAATGTGCTCACAATCTTGCATTGATGATATCCATGTCACAATAGAGCTCCCGCATAGAAGTGAAAAATAATAGGTTTTCTTCATTCCGAAGTTAGTGCACATTTCAAACTAGTTCTCATCCTATACATTAAAGATTTTGACTGCACATATTTTCATACAAAAAAGAGTCTCCATAATCTACTTTTGATCATGTGGATTTTTTTTTTAATACAAAGTAATTTATTGACTACTGCAATTTATTCTCTGTTTTTATAAAATTGTTGCATTATTAAATTCTCTCTGATTTCCGTTCTCTCTCTCCTTGCTGCTCATCATCATGTACCCTTTTAGGCCTCTTTAACTTGTTTCTCCTACTTAGAATCAACATGCCAAAATATTTGCAGCAAGTTGTCATCAAGAAGTCTGTGTTTAGATTTTGGAGGTCTTGTCTTCAACAGTTTAGGGTTTTGGGTCCATGTTGTTACCAAGAAGCTCAATAAGATACTTTGACACTATTCATATGCTCAACTTCAAGTACAAGGTGCTAACACATCGACATTACAGATGTACTTCAATAATACCATAGACAAAGCCTTTGTATAATCTGACAACATTTGATTTTAACATCAAGGCACACTCAATATGTTACTTCGTTGGAATCTTGAGCATTTCATCAATTTTATCATTTACCATCTCTAGAGTTCAAATTCGCTCTAATATCAAGAAGATCTTTCAAGCTTGAACCACTAAAGAAATTCATTGAATGATTTGGACTACTTTTCCAATCATACCCTCTCAGTAAAATTAAAAAGATAAAATCATTTTCTAGTCATCCATGACGTAAACCATAGGATTTGCAGTTCTTTTGCTCACTAGCCCCAAAATCAATCTCTCTCTCTCTCTCTCTCTCTCTCTCTCTCTCTCTCTCTCTCTCTCTCTCTCTCTCTCTCTCTCTCTCTCTCTCTCTCTCTCTCTCTCTCTCTCTCTCTCTCTCTCTCTCTCTTTTTTTGTGACCATGTTCTTGCTATTTCTTAGAAGTACAAAGGTATATGCTGTGTAGAGGGAGTAAAATACAAAGTGCTGTACATATGCCGTGGCCCCTACCTAACCCTCATGGTTACGCTCACTAAGATCATCTATTACCATCAATGGTCACACATAGGTCTCATCTAACTTGGAAGATAGGATTCCATAAATGTTCGGGCTCTCACAATGGCTTCTCCTCATAATGGGGGCCTTACTACTAAGAGCACCATAGATCATTTGTGGTCACTTGAGGGTGGAGTATTCAGTATATCTAACATCTCCAACTCTACAAGTACCTTTTCCTAGAATTTGGACTCCAAGTCCACTCCGAACACCATGAATGCCACATCCTCAACTAAAAGCAAACAAGTGAATAACTTCATTAGACCAAAGTCGGATATAAAATCCATCAGCGTGATCTTCATGGGTTATGGAGAAGAAGGAAAAATGGGATATAGGTTTCAAGATTTTGTGTCAAAGAAGATTACTTATAGTGTCTTCAAGTAATTAGAATTTATAAGACCAAATAATACAAGTGAAAACAAGAAGAAGAGGGTCAAGTTCAAGAAGAATCAGCTACTAACAACTGAAAAAGAAGAAATAATTAAAGATGATAGTATCATATTTGAGCAAGAAGAGGATAAACAACAAAATGATAATTTTGGTGATAGGTTGAGGGCTGAGAATCAGCGTCGTATTGATGGCACAACAAGTTGAAAACACAGAATTTCAGCCCCAAAATGATGGATAACTTGACATTCCACATGATAATGAAGAAATACCAGCAAATATACAACACTGGATAAGGAAATCCATGAGATCATAAGAATACTAGACATGCATATTCCTATCCTTGACAATGTTATGCTCATAAAAGAAGAGGAGAACCTTTCACCTTCACAGAGGCTCAATTGTGTGCATTACACAAGAAGTGCAAGCTTGCCATGCAAAAAGAATTGAAAGGCTTACAAGAATAGCACACTCAAGACTCAGAACCTCTACTCAAAGGTAAGAAGGCCACTCCAAATGAATGGGTTTATAAGATCAAGAATGGATGGCAACCCAAAGTAAAAAACAAGATATGTAGCCAAATGATATGTACAAAAGGAAGGGATATATTTCTAAAAGATCTTTTCTTTGGAAGAGATCACTTACATATGCATGTTACATGTAGTTGTAGCCACACATGATCTTGAACTAGACCTAATGGGTGTAAAACTTGCTTTCTTGCATGGAGATTTAGAGATGTTAGATGACTTAGATACCTTGCAAATCTTGGAAAGACATGTTAAGAAATTGTGAAGTGAATACTTAGTTACTTGAAGGGTAAAAGATAAATGCTTATGCTATGGAAAAGGCTCTTTACATATAAAGAGATTTTGCGACATAGACATTCAAGTGATACGCATACTCACAAGGCAAGCGTTGCAATCTTACATATGTTTTTTCTAGGTCTAATAAGTTTCCCATTTCTTAGAAAACAATCCAACAGTTCACAAAGATTCATCTTACCTTCTAGATTGAGGTCACCTTAAGAAAACCAAAAAGCTCAACAATGCTTAACTAAAATGCAAGAGAAAATGATTGAGGTGTACTGTGTGAATGCGAAAGTGCAAAAACATTGAGTTTTCTTCTCACATGGGGACTCTTGTACATAGAAACAAGAAAGATCCATGATGTATACATGATACATGAGAAACTAGTAATTTTAAAGCCAAGAGTTGAGCTCCATTGAAGTTGTGATGAAGAACATTAGTATCATCAAAGGGCAAGACATCTTCTTCACATGGAATGTAAATCATAACGTGAAAAATATCACGTTCTCTTTTGATAAAATAAAAATGGCCTAAGTCTTACATCAAGTTAAACATATTGAACTTTTTCTATGTCAAGAAATGTGATTCTTGGGAGAACTTTGATTCCTTGTGCACATATTCTTGAGTGCAGTTGGACTTTCTTGAGGCTTAGAACTTGAGAAGTGGGAAATACCTCCTGAAAACAGAGATAAACCACGAGAGGAAACATCCAAATGATATTGATTATGAGATGAGTTTCCAAAACCATCATTTTAAGAAGACCTGACATCTGACCTGCCATGCTTTTGCTCATTGTAATGATGTGTCAGTAGATCCATATTCCAATGCCCAATGAGAGGATACTTATATCAACATGTACTGAAATTCACATTTGCAATTCTGTTCTAAGGTCACACATACTTATATCAACATGTACTGAAATTCACATTTGCAATTCTGTTCTAAGGTTTATGTCTGCTGTATGAAGCATGTACAAGAGTTAACTAACCAAGATCTCCATATGGAGGTTTCATTTGTTTCTTCTTGCTTCATCCACACAATCTGTCCTTAGCATGTTAAACACATAGCCTCCAATTCGGACCACTAAGACTCTTATATACACATATAAATCAATGTAAAAATAGGATTTCAATAAGTAAGATGACTCAGAATCAACATGTTCACTTTAGCCACCAAACGCTGCTGCCTCACACATGGTTTTATCCATAGTATCGGGTTTGTTCTTTGTACAAAACAAATAAATAAATAACAATTTCACTGGGTATATGTGTCGATACATGTTGAAATGAGTAAAAAATGCCACATGGATCTACATGAAGATCAAGTTTCCACATTCCCCTTTAATCTTCTGCCACCCAAATGAGACAAAAAGGAACAAAAATACTGTTAATTACCTTCAGAAATCGCAATGCAACATTGCTGATAATCACATTACTGCTGCTCTTTTCCCTAAGCTTTTCATATAAGTAGAAGTACCAGACCTTGAGATACAGTAGTCCACAGATAAGATTCCCATGTAAGTCAGTATGATCAGCCATTTCTGTGAACTGTTGCTGAAATTCATTCTCCCAATCCTGCATACAGTAACATGTCAAACTCGGAAATACTTGCGATTGTTTCAGCCAATTATACCTTTGAGACGTGTCTGCTATGGCTCCCCAAAGTCTGAGAGACTTGCCCTTTAATAAGCATAAATGCAGCTGGATACCTGAGTAATGAAGGCTCCTTCTGAACTGGATGCTTACAAAATCAGTAGACTAATTAGATCCAAAAAGATTCTCAACCATTGGGATACTTCCAATAACCACCATTGATTCTGGAATGGAATGCATTTTCTAAGAAAAAGACTCGTGTGTTTATACTAAGGGCATGCAAGAAATCACCTGAGGTGGATAAAATTTGTGGCAATGCTGAAAATATTTTCCCTAGTTTATTGCCAGTATTTCTCTCTTTCTCAGTACCTCTATTCCGAAATCTGTCATATTACAATTTACCATACGTATTGGAGCTAAGAACTTGCAGTTGGGCAAATATTCTCAAAGTTTAGAATGAAACTCACTTGTACTCATGGTACAGAAACTTGACAATCAAGCTCTCACAAGCACGAAGTACTTCTGGATGGTTTTCACAAAGTAATATATGGGCAGGACTTATTTTCAGCTCCCTTGAGGATCGTATCAAGTCTTCAACCTTAATATATATGATGGTGAGTTAGGAATACCTTGTGTGGATTTCATGTTCAACATGAATATACAAAGTCCCTTGTTTTAAAGATAAATATCACATACCTAAAATTTGTTCAAACTTTTATTGCACCAAACACGAGAGAAGGGAAAATATTTTTTGTGAGTGTGTTAAAACCAATGGACTGCATTGGCATTTATGCCCAGAAACATGAGTAAAACAAATTTAAGGATCACGAAATTTAAAAGTATGATTTTTTTCGCACTCTTTGACCATACATGAAACAATGATGCTTACATGCATGCATAGATGTTCCTGACTGAATTATTGACTTTCGGTTTCTGATGGGATTCTGACGTTTGACGTGTCCGCCAAAATGTTTTGTCCACAACCATTTTTTTTTATGGCATAAATTTAAAGAAAAAAGCATATATACTCATAAAATCACATTACAAATGAACACTTCATCCATAAAAGATGCTTAATGTATAAAATGAGGAAAAACTCGACGAAAGTACTTTTCATTCATGACTAGCCATAAAATCCATATAGATAATACTACAAACAACTATACAATCCCATGACCTTAAATAATGGAACATACGATCTCTAACATGGATTTCAAGAAAACAACCATCATATACAAAATAAAGTAAACAAGCATGCATACCGTACATACATACTTACTTTTTCTTATGAAGGTGAGAGCTTGTTTATGATAGGCATCAAACTGTCCTACGAGTCAGCCCACCATCCGTTCATGAAACAATAATGCCAGAAAACATGTTGCATCCATTCACTTACCTCACAACACCATGTACAAGGAGAGCTGACCGATTAATAGTGACCTACAAATTCACACATCCTAAATCCTTGAACAATTACACACCATATGAAGACACGCTAAGGCAGGGCAATATGTGACTCCCAAATCTCTCTATATCTTTTGATCCAGCCACCCAAGCTCTTTTGGAAATGCCAGTCTTGATTACAAAGCAATGCCATAGCTGAAAGTGCTTTGAGGATAGCATAGTAGGAATGTTATAGCATTAAACCAGTTCTCCTATTTTCCAAGCTTCAAATCCAAGTGACACTCAAGTACATATTGAACAATCAAATATCTTAATAAGCTTTGCAAAAGTGCTGCTAAGATGTGCAATATGTAGCTCCGATCTTCCATATGTGATACACTCATCGAAAAGGAAAGGAAGGGCCAAAATAAGTGAAATAGTATTGTCATATGACTTTTAACAACATCGTTTAGGTGAAAGTAATATGTACATGAACCGAGCATGTGCATTTTCAATAGGGGATAAAATTTTCATCGAAAAAATGATTGTCCCTTGACATACAAAATGCCATCCCATACTATTGTCTCTAGAATCAGTGCCCATGGCCTCAATGTTTGCTGTGTTAGAAGTGAGATCACCCCGGTCATTTTGTCACCCAATCTCATGCGTCACATAACGGCCCTAATGAATTCCCACTAGATGATCTCGAATGCCTTAGAAAATTCAACTTTCATTGGAGTAAAGTTAATCTCATGGTATGAGACCTATTTCGAAACTAACATAACGGCTAGAATGTTGTCATAGATGGATCTCCCATCAACAAAACCATATTGAGCTCGATGAATGATGGATGTGAACCGTATATGCATTCCGAGAGCCAAGGCTTTTGCAAGTATTTCGTAAAGTATTTTTAGAAATGTGATTGGCCTCCATCGAGAGAGATGTTATCGTTCCTAATCCTTAGGTAGAAGAACTTCAATCCCTTCTTAAACACAAGCGGGTATGAAACCCGCAGTAAACATTTCATTAAAAGCATCACTAACAATTCCTTCAAGATTTTTTTAATAAGAGATGATGAATTCTTTAAAGAGATCATCTCCCAAGGAACTCTATTGTTCCCGAAACTTTACAAAGCCTTTAAGAGCTCAATTTCATCAAAATATCTTTCCAAATCTTCCAATGATAAAGTAGATGACTTAACTATTAAGAGTACAAATTCCATGGTTCTAATACATACATACATACATACATACATACATACATACATGCATGCATGCATGCATGCAAATTTTTCAATTGAACATTGGAACATGGAGTAGTGGACCATAGACGAGCTCGTAGAACATGGTCCACTTTGGGAGGAGTTTTTGGCAGCCAGCCTTCCATCGTCTTCACACTTCTTCATATACATGCTAATTTTGTGAGCAACCTTCCATCTTCTTCACACTTCTTAGTATGCATGCTGATTTTGTGAGCATAAGCTCCTTATATTAGGGATTCTTCATATGTTCCTTATATTAGCTTCCATAGAGATCCTTATATTAGAGACCCTCTTCAACACATGAAGCTTCCATAGCTGCTCCTCAAAATCAGAGAGGACCTTATTTTATATTAGGGTGTCTTATAAAAACCGTTTTTGACAGTTTTCACACTTCACATTGCACATATTCTCTCGCATAATACCTCTTAGGCACTCTTTCTCTAAAAATTTGTACCTAGAATCCTTTTCATTCAGCCTATATTCAGTTTTGCATCATTACACACATTGTATATTGACATTTAGGAATTTATTTAGTGTGTAGTAGCATGCAGATGCTGCTGCACGTTTATAATTGTCTCTCGTCTATTCTATTGTCATTCATCTCATTTGATTTAGTCAAGGTGTGCTATGTTCTATTGTTCTAAGTGTTGGAAAGATCCTTGAATACCTGTGATTAGTATTAGGGCCAACTACACTTCCAACATTATAAACCTTATTCTTTAAGCCAAATAGAGACTAAAGTCCTCGTATTGATGGCACAGTATTGTCCACAAAAAATGACTTCTACTACAAGATATACTCAAAATGGACCAGTTCACACTGTACAAATGTGTATTAAATAATTTGAAAATGATAAATAAATGATCAAGTAAACAGCATGCAACTGCTTGGATTGTCTACCTCAAAGCTTGATAATGCATTCAAAGCCTTCTCTTGAACCATCCACCAATCAAAACTGGAACATGATTCATGTGGAACGGTTGTAGCTTTCCACAGTAGCTGTAATGCTTTGACCGAAGACTCTGGATATGCTGCAGCATCTAATGATCCATTCTGAAGAAAGCAGCATAAACTACATATACATTATGAATCATCATCAGACAAATAACACTTGAAAGTTACCTTACATGGTGTCCTATATATAGTCAAACAAACTATTTCATGAAATGTTATGGACAACTTTGCTACTCATAAAATTCAAGTCAAATCAATTCAAATCATGAAGCAACATTCATGCTAAAATTCAGATCAAATCATGAAGCAACATTCATGCCTATCCAAAATTCTGGCCCCTTGCCAAAATCATCTATCAATGTCCTGAAATACACATACTGTTTCACTATTCAGCACCATTGCATTTTCGTTACTAAAATCTTCAATCGACAAGGTGAGAACATATATTTACACGTCAACCTGAGAAGTGATCTTCATAAAACGGCGAAAAGTGGAGTTTGGTACATTTGATACATATAAAAGGATTACAAATAATATAGAACAAGATGTGAATTTATACTGATAGAGACATACATACATACATTCTTAAATAGACACAAACATACACATGCATATATACATATATACATACATACATGCATACATGCATACATATATGACTACCTACCTACATGCATACATACGTACATTGGTAGAACATACATACATACAAACATCCATAGCTACAAATCTACATACCTATATACCTACATGTAAACCTATGTACCTACATACATACTCTCATAGGAAGGCAGGTGCTCAAAGATAAGGGGCCCTCCTCCCCACCACGAACCCTCAATGAGCCTACCCTACCTGGCTGCCTGTAAGTCTACTTTGACACATACATGTTGTAAGGGTTTCTTTTCCCTCTCTCATAGGGTTTGAGATATGTCTTCCTTCAGAACTCCTCAGATATATTGGTGAAGAGCTACTTCGTGAATGCCCGATTTGGGTTGACTAGCTTGATATTCTTTGTTACGTTGGGATCATGTGGCTGAAGTTTGTCAACTGTTGGGTAAGATCGTTTATCTTCCACTGAATTGTACACCAAACAGGCGCACAAAGTAAATTTCATGCAGGATGTACATAACTCTTCCTCGGCTTGATGGCAGTGGTCATCAAAGATGGAGACAAAACTTAAACTCAACTTGAATGGGGTAATCTTATTGAGGTTTGTTTTCATTTCCATAAATCAACACAGTTTTCAAAATAATGAGCTATGCTACACATGGTGATGAGAATCCAATGGTACCAGCTGATCCTAGTAGCTGAGTCCCATGGGAATAAGTATTTGATTGTACATGTCAAATATATGATCTTTTTTGTTAGGGAAAACCCTCTTATCAATAAAATGTTGGGGATAATGGCCTATATAACCGTCAAGTTATGCTTTTATCATACTCTTTGGAGCCGGAATGGGAATTTATAGGCATTTACATGACTTTTATGAGTTTTTGTAATTGGACATGTGAAAAAGTGCTCAAATCACCTAAAAGTCATGGGTCAATAAAACTTGGTCCCAAAAAGTTACATAACTTGAAGAGAACTTCTACAACTTCACCTCCTCCATCTTCTATCTTGGTGTTTGGTGCAACCAAGCACATCATCATGTCTCTCTTTGTGGTATCAGATCCTTGAGCTGGTCCATCACGACAAAGTTGTAACAAATCCTTTTTTACTTCAACCTATGCTAACTTGATTCTATTTCTGTTGCATTTTCGAAAATTTCATTGCGAAAAAAACTTCACTTTTCACGCTAGAACTGTTATAGCATTATTTGGACTCGCTACAAAGCTCAAGCAAATTTTCACGTTTTGAAGAGATTCATCGCCCAAAGGGAAAAAAAAAAGGAAAAAAAAAAAAAAGAAAAAACCTTAAATTTCAGGTTTAAGTCCCCTTTCATAGGTGTTTTTCAGCAACATACTTGCTGAAATAACAGTTTGCAGGTCTTTATTGCAGCTGAACACTCTCACTTTCAGTGAGAATGAATGTAGAATCTTTGTGGAAAGTTATATGTGCTAAAAATTAAATTACAGCAAGAAGTTTTTGTTAGAAATGGAGCTTTTGATGATACCCACTCCCATTGAATATATATCAATCTTGATGTATACTTATCCTTGCTAAAAACAACAAAATTTGTTGTTTTTTGAAGCAAAAATAAATTGTTGCAAATTTTTCCTTTGCTATTTCTTGGAACTCTAGACCTAAACTTTATCCAAAACCTCTTTAGGCTATTGCACACATGTTTGTAGTGTTAATTTCTATTTTCAATGCATTTTATTTTTTTCTCCACACATGTAATAAAAGAACAAGACTAAGAATGAGGCACAAGACAACTTAAAAGACATAAAAAGAGATGGCCAATGTGGCATACAATATGGTCATTGAGGAGTTGTCTTATATCTAAGACATTCTATGTGCTACTTTGTCCGTGGACAATGCATATGTACATGATGCTTCCACTTTATGGCATGCAAAGGATATGCAGATCCCAAAACTGATTTTATTGATGCTTTGCTTACTCTGAATCATGGAGTTTCACATACTTGGACTATGGATTAAGGTGCTTCTATTCATGTAACTCCTTTCAAGCAGCTTTTTGCTGCTTTTCATGCAAGAGATCATGGCCATGTTTACCTTGGAACAATCATGCATGTTCCATTGAAGGTATTGGCTCTATGCACTTGTCTTTGGGTGATGCCGATGAACTGATTTTGCGTAATAGGCATTATGCACCAAACATTTAAAAAGAGTCGCCTATCTTTGGGAGAATGGATATGCATGGAAACACCATTGTCTTTGAACGAGGCTACTAGAAGCTAGTGAAAGATTCAAAACTGATCGTCAAAGGCACTAAGAAAGGTACACTTTATTGCTTGCACAAGAAAGCCTTGCTCAGCAAGTTTATTGAAATTCTCACATGAAATTCTAACATAAAAGGCTAGGCCACATGAGACAAAAGGGCCTTGAAAAATTCTCTAATCTTTACAACTTTGATCTTAAAGACAGAAAATTTGACTTTTGTAATGAATGTCAACATAGTAAGCAAGTAACAAATTCCTACTACTTTCCTGTCCCTTGCAAGTCTCCTGTGTGTGATCTTGTTCACTGTACTGCGTGCAGCAGGCCCATCGAATCTATGGAGGGTCCTCTGTACCGTGTTTCTTTTATTGATGACTTGTCTGAAGAATCTTTCAGATAATCTACCAAAATCTAAGTATGAAACATCTACTGCTTTTAAGAAATTTCATGCATTTGTGACCACCCAAACAAGTAGGAAATTGAAATGCTTATGCATAGATGATGGAGATGAGTTGAAAAGTCCGGGATGTAATAGGTTTTGTGAAAATCTTGGCCTTAAGAGGGAGCTCATTGACCCATACATCCCCTCTTCTAAGGATGTGACTTAGATGTATAATAGGGGATCATGTGAGAGGGTGAGATGCATGCTGTCCATAGAGGAAAAATAGTTAGCAAAATATAATTTTGGACCAAAAGTCCTAGCATCTCTACCCGTGATCTCCGTAAACCCCGTAGAAGGGGGCAAGCCCCCCTCATCACTCCATCCATTAAGGTTCTATTCAGAAACTGTGTGATGCCACAAGACCTTTACTTTTTGACTAGAATCGAAACCCAAAGGCCTAAAAGTTTATACCCTGAATAACCTTATGGCTAAGCTCACAGAGATTATCTATTACCATCAACAATCACACATAAACTTGTCAAACTTGGAAAGTAAGGGTTCCACAAATGTCCGAGCTCTCAAAATGGATTCTCCTCATAATGGGGACCTTACAACTTGGAGCATCATGGATCATTTGTGGTAGCTTGAGGGTGGAGTATTGAAGTATATCTAAGACCGCCCTTAATGTCCACCGTAGGTGAACTACTTCATGGATACTATACCAAGCTTTGGAAAGTGTCGATAAAGTTGCTTTCTTCTAAGAGCCTTGCTCAATACATTCGCTCCATTTTCTTCGATTGGAAAATAACTTATCTCAATGACCGCATCCTCCACCAACTCATGCACATAGTGATATTGATTTTGTATGTGCTTACTACATGCATGAAATACAAGATTTTCGACTATGGCTATGCAACGTTGGTCGTCACACTATAGCTCTATAGACTCCTATCCTTGTATTCCTATGTGCCATAGGATCGTCCTTGTATTCCTATGTGCCATAGAATCCTACTCTACCAAACTACTTCACATGCTTCAACACATGCTGCTTTGTAGAAACTATGGCATAAGAAATTGGTACAATCGTTGCTTTGTACTTATCTAGGAGAAAATCCCAAATCCTAAGGAGAAGCAATATCTAGGAACTCAATTTCTCGTATCAATACCTCCTCTCCAATCTAAATCACACAATCCAACCGAAAATGCTCCTTCGAGAATACTGTAATCAATGGTTCCTTCACATACTTGAGCGTCCGACATACTTTTCTTTCAATGGATTTGGCAAAATTCGCTGGAGAACCTCCTTACTACTCCAACAGCATCGGAGATATCTAGTCTGCAATTGCACGAGTAGATGACTCTTACAAATAGTTTCTTATATCTTCTAATATCCATTCTAGGTGAAGTATCTTCAACCTATAATTTTGTATTGACTTCCATGGATGTAGATAAAATACCAGTCATTTTAGTGTTTTTATGCATCAATATCATATAAAAGGCTCCTATAGCGTATAAGTATGTAATGAGCATCCTATATTGTAGTAATTTTCTTATTATAAAAATGATTTTTTTAATTCCCAAAACCTATGTTAGATGATTAAGTGACTTTAAATTAACATTAAAAAATTATTCCAATATGAGGAAAATTGTTTCTATGAGATTTTGTTTTGGGTCATATATAAGTCATATATAAGTCTATAGATAAACTGTTTCTTTTCACCATATTCAATCAACATTTTGAGTTATCAAAAAAGATTATTTAACAAAAAATATATATTTTCTTAGAACATCTAGGTACAACTCTTTATGGGTCTTCAAGGTTTTTTCAAAATGTGGATTTTTTTAATTTGACAAAAAGCAAAACACTAAAGTGTCCTTGGACAACACTAGAGTTAACATAATCAGCATGACTAGAATTACAAGTAACCATAAACCATTGTTAATAATATTTATGTTCCTACCATGTCAACTTACCCGAAGGATCAAAAGTTTGAATTGATCCATAATCCAAGGACCTTGAGCATATGGCATACATGTAATAATCGATGTAAAATTGAATCTAGAGATAGAGAGAAAGATGGACAGATTGAAGGATAGATAGATAGATCAATAACTTCAAGTACAAAATCTATAACTTTATATTTTATCACATAAATGTTACTTCACACATAAATAATAATTTGAAATTTGTATAATGCAAAAGTTCTGAGTTGACCCACTTGTTGATATATTTAGGTAGTGATGTGTGTGTAGAACAATAAATTTTTTGAAGAGCAATGCAACAGGCAAAAGATACGCCAACTGGGCATCAAGGAGCCCAAGTGCCAAAGTTGGGTGCCAAGGAGCCCAAGTGCCAAAGTTGGGCACTGAGATGCCCACATGCTAGAGTTGGGCGCGGAGAAGCCCAAGTTCTAGAGAAGGGCACAAGCACGCCTAGATTCATCAAGAGACAAGCCCTGGCAAGGCAACGACGGCGAATTTGACAAGGTGGCCAAGAGGACAGCGGCCACTCATTGCTACAAGACAAAGTCTGGAACTTGCGGTGGTGTTGTCAATTGAAACTGCCTAGTGCATTAATTGCCCATTACCCCTTATGTAACAGACCTTATGTAATAGACCTCTCATCTTGTAACCTATTACTCACCTATAAAAGGAAGGAGCCTCAAGAGAAGAGGGGATACACGATATGAGGCAATTCAAAGGAGATAAGAGCTGCATATAGTTGATAGAGATCAGGGAAGAGTGATTGCAGGCCTAGAGCTCGTAGAGACACTAAGAGATCTATCTTGCTTATTTTGATAGTGTGAGGATACCTAGAGATTGAGCTTTCATTATCTTGTGCCTGTATGACAAATAGTATTAATATATGGATTGCATTGTCTTGTGTTATATTTTGTTGTCTTGTGTTATATTTTGTTGTGGTGCTATGTCTTGTCTATCCACCTTAAGTCTAGCTTCCAGATTAGAAGGATTAGAGGACAAGGCTAAGACTCAAAAGTCTTTACCCCAAGTCACTTTTCTTCACATCACTATGACCGAGGAATTTTCTGCTCTCCTATCAAGGATAAATATTAGATTTTCTTCATTTCATGGTGATGCTAATGAAGATCCTGAAGAACATGTTTTCAACTTGTAAGACCAAGGGTCTACAACAACGACAAGGCTCCTTCCTTGCTCTCTTCCCATCAACACTTGAAGGATTGGCCGACAAATGGTTAAGTCAGTATGTAGAGAATCATTTTCAAACATGGGAAGCATTGAGGACCAAATTCACAGAAACATTTCGGCAAGGTAACTCTACGGAAAGAACATTAGATGAGCTTGAGAATCTAATTTTGCATGTGGAAGAGTCATTTTCAAAACTTATGACACGGGCAAGATCATTGGTGGCAAGATTACTAGATGCACGAGGGGATTTCCTCATCAACATATGGGTGGAGAACGCCTTGCCAAGGTCCACACAACAGAAACTCAGACAGCTTTTGCGGCCGAATGCCATCTTAAGAGAGTTCGAAGCAGCAACTACTAGGATTAAGGCTGCAAGGATTCATTTTGGAATGCAGCCAAGTAATACTTCATCCAAAGATGAAGATGTTGTGATAGCCTTGAGAAGGCAACTAGAGGCCTTGTCTTGGGAACCAGAATATGATCCTAGGACAACCATCAACAGCTCAATGGGTAGGTGTAGCTCAATCCTCTTTGCTAGGGCAACCACCCATACCATCCACAGGAACACCTTCTGTGACAACTTTTTACACCAATCAAGGACACCAACGGCAAGATGGTAGGCCTCGTCAGAACTGACCACCCAAGCCTATAATGTGTTACCGATGTGGGGAATATGGACACTTTGAAAGTAAGTGTTCCATTCCGGAAGATGCCCCACCATGCAAAAATTGTCATGAAACGAGGGACCATTACACAAAGGACTGCCCGAAGTCAATGCCCTCCACAAGCACACAAGGAAACTCTTGCCCCTTGCATATGATCACGGTAACTAATGATGAAGCCAACATAGACTCTCCAAGTGCCCGAGTAGTCCAACCTGAGGAACTTCCCGAATCGATGACTAGGGCACAAAAGCAGATCATGGAATCAGCGGATCTAGCTCGACATAATAAGGACAAAGGGAAAAAGGCAATAGAGCATGAACCCCCTCAGAAAGCGAAGCACAACAAGGACAAGGATACTCTTGAACATGTGATAGAAAAGGCCTATGCAATATCTAAGGAGGACATGAGGCAGTTTCATAATGGAGCTACTTCAAAGAACAACCAAGAAGTTTTTCTCACTGCAATTCAAGTCTTGCAAAACACTTACCAACAGGTAACTCTATATAACTTGTTAGCTATGAGTCCTAGATGTAGAGGAGAAGTAATGGCTGCCATAAATGGGTTAGACCCTCGCAAAAGATTAAGTGGCGGGCAAGGCTTCACTTCACTAATACCTCCGCAAATACCCATGCCCTCAACTTATAGCTTGGAGCTATCTAGGATGGCACCTCTTACGGACTACAAGAGTCATGGATTAACTGTAAGTATCAAAGCAACTCCCTTGGTAGGAGTAATAGTTGATGGGGGATCTCGTATTAATCTTATGCCTGAATATACAATGATATTGCTCAACTTAAAACCAACTGAAGCTTCACATTTTACGGTATCGTTGGCACGTCAAAGCAAGGTAAACCCACTAGGCATAGTGGAAAAGGTAGAAGTCATCATTGAGAATTTAAAATTTGTGTTGGATTTTGTGGTGATAACACTTCCAAAGGTAAAAGGAGGATTTCCCCTCCTTATACGGAGGCCATGGCTACGCCACAATAGAGCCATATATGACTTGGGTAGTGACACCTTCTGGGTAGCCGGACCAAATAAAGTGATGATGCACCTCCAAATGGAAGGAGGAACAGACGAAGTCCTAGGAACTTCTTAAGTTGTTCTCCACCCAGAGCAAACTTCAGAAGAAAGCAAAAAGGATAACAACAAAGAAGAGGAAGAGCTAACTAAACAAGGAGGAGCAAGCATTTGGGCCACACCTCCCCCACCATAGGTTTTCGAGAATGTAGAAACATCAGGACAAGAAGGGGCACCTTCACCTCCCAGAAATGGAAATTGGGCGTCCCATAGTGCCCAGCACGGTTGGAAACAGTCGGTTCGGACCGGTCGGAAACGGAGTTTCGGAGTTTCCAAAAATTTGGAAACGGGAAACGGGGGAAACACTAAAAATATGATTCATGAAAAAAATAAATAAATAAATAAATAAATATATATATATATATATAGACCCGACGACTTACGCCTTACCATGGCGTAACTCTACCGCTGGGGCGCGTGTTAAGGATAATGGTTTTATATATATATATATATATATATATATATATATATATATATATATATATATATATATATATATATATATATATATATATATATATATATATATATATATATATATATATATATATATATATATATAAAATTATTTATAGATACACACAATGCACACACTCAATGCTCATACACATACATACATGCATTGAACATTCAGACTTGAGTGCATGCAGCATGTCATACATAGATGAATCATGATAGCTAATGCACACACAATGCACTCAAGTCTCATACACACACATGCACTCATACATACTTGCTCCATACACACACAATGCACACACACACACTTGCTCCATAGTACATACACACACAATGCACATGCACTCGTATGCACACATGCACTCATGCACTCAAACACACTTGCTCCATACGCACACAATGCACACACATGCACTCATACATTTATAGTTATTAGTATACTATATTATATATAATATATAGTATATACATACACACGTCATACATTCATAGTACATACACTGTTACACAAGACACATAAGTAAATACTAAATACATATATGATATGTCCTACTTACTGAATGGAAGAAATTAAAAAAAATGTGACAAAATCAGTAAAAATCAGAGGGTTGAAATCTAAAGGCCGAGAACTCTCTCTCTCTCTCTCTCTCTCTCTCTCTCTCTCTCTCTCTCTCTCTCTCTCTCTCTCTCTCTCTCTCTCTCTCTCTCTCTCTCTCTCTCTCTCTCTCTCTCTCTCTCTCTCTCTCTCTCTCTCTCTCTCTCTCTCTCTCTCTCCCCCCCCCCCCCATGCGGGGTGTCACATTACACAGAGCAGAGGAGCTTAGACGACAGCGTCGACGACCGAGACCCCTTGTCCGGAGAGCACGTCCACATCAGAGAGAGATTCAGGCGATTCACACACGCCATGACATGGAGATACAGAGACGTCAGCAGCGCACCCCTATCGATTTGGACGCCCAGAGCATTTTGAGGATCGCCATGATGCCTTACCCACCGATGCATTATATCCTACACCCACTCCAGGCATTTAGGGGGTTGTGATACCATCGAGCCTCCCCTCCCTATGCATATCATATTTGTATCTCACCCATTGAGCATATAGAGTGCATACCCATAGCACCCCACACCCTTGATACCAGCTACTATCCCACCTTTTATACCTTTTATACCCGTTTGCAGTACTCACACTTTATTTTCGTTTTGGATCACAGTGGATTGGATCATACTGATGTATATGTTTTGTCTCATAGGCCGATTTTGGCCTCTAATAGACGTTAAAAAGTCTTTCTTTCTCTCTCTCCCTCTCCCTCTCCCTCTCTCTCTCTCTCTCTCTCTCTCTCTCTCTCTCTCTCTCTCTCTCTCTCTCTCTCTCTCTCTCTCTCTCTCTTTTTCTTTCTCTCTCTCTCTCTCTCTCTCTCTCTCTCTCTCTCTCTCTCTCTCTCTCTCTCTCTCTCTCTCTCTCTCTCTCTCTCTCTCTCCAGGAATCAAACTTGTAGTGCAACACAAGGCTTCAACGAAAGAGGCAAAGAAAAGTATTTATTAAAAAAAAAAAAAAAAAAAAATTGGGGCCCAAAAACGGCGTTTCTGGGCCGGTCCGTTTCCCAGAAAACGGCCGAACCGTTTCTAGGGCCCAGAAACGTCGTTTCTGGGCACTATGGGGCGTCCCCACCTCCTAGTACCAATTGGGCGCCTTCACCTCCAAATTATTCCAGACATGGAAGCCGGGCACCTTCACCTCCAAATTCTTGCAGACATGAAAGTGGGGCGCCTTCACCTCCTAACACATGGGAGAGGAATTTCCAACCATCTTGGGCACAACAAACCTGGGCGATTCTAGAGGCCTCGGCTCCATTGTCAGCTCAAGGAGCTCCAAGTTGGGCACCTAAATGGGTAACTTGTCCTCCCCCTTGGGCTAGCCCTACATACGATTGGGTGGCCCCATGGGCATCTAGGTGAGCTACATACAGAACTTGAGTCATCAAAGAATAAAACACACAAGATCAAGGAGGAAATTGAAGAACATAACCACTTATTAGAAGAATTATCTCCGGAAAATCTAGCTGAAATAATGGATTGGATTGAAGAGATTAATCATGTTTCATGCTTTACAATAGCTATCGGGGAAGAAGAAGAACTCATTGTGGAATCCATAGTCCTAGGAGAGCCTTCCAAGGATCCTAGAAGAGGTAGAGTTCCAATAAATATCAAAGATAACCAGACAAAAAGATGGAGAGAAGAAGAAATAACAGACACCATACTTCCTATGGAGAAAGTCCAAGTAGGATGGAAGCAAGAGAAGGAGGAAATTGCCATTAATGATAGTCCTTCCTCCACCAAAGAAATGCTATTCATGCGAGGATCTCCGAGCAAAGGACCCACCCCAGAGCCTGTCAACGAAGTCAACTTAGGAGAGGAGGATAATCCACAAAACCTCCTAGCACGTTGGTTTTGGGACCATCCTTTAGGCCTCAAAGAGGTGACCACCTTCATGAATAACTATAAAGATGTCTTTGCCTTGAGCTACAAAGACTTGACAATACCCTTGGTTAAGGAATCGAAGTTGAAAATCTATGTGGAGCATGAGTAGAGCAACAGCACAACAACCTTGTGAATAATGTATATATTGAGTCTATTTTGTAAGTTCCAATATCCATCTATCTTCCAAGTTCCATTATCTACATGTAATTTGGCAGCATATCAATTTGGGCTTACTCCACTCCTAACTTTTCCCAAACAACTAGTCTCTTCTCTCCAACTCTAACCTTCTTTAAAGCTCTAACCTTCTTTCAGCAATGGCTACCCTCTCTCCTTCTGAGGCATCCAACTTCCATATCATCCATCCTCCATAAGCGACTACCATTTTCAACCTTCTTCCCTTGAGCCTCTACCTATCTACCTCTCTCTGCTAGAATCTTGGCGACTACCATCTGTCCCTCTCACTTGGGCCTTTACCTATATACATGAACGACTACTATTTCCAACCTTCTCCCGTTGGGCCTCTACCTATCACCTCTCTCTGCTAGAATCTTGGCGACTACCATCTATCCCTCTCCCTTGAGCTACCACCCTCCACCTTTCCTCATGCACCTGGGCGACCACCCCTCCACCTCCCTCTACACATGGGCGACCACCCCTTCACCTGTCATGGACAAAGGAAACCTTCCATGTGAATCCTATATCTCATGATTTGTTCCGAATTAGGAGAAATTAATGCTTCCATTGCATCCGGAACGTGCCAAAACCCTAAGATCAATTGTCTATTTTCTAAATTCTGACATTGGGAGGTCCTGTTCGGATTGCTGACATCATTGATGACATCCTAAGCTTGCAACCGCCCTTGAAATCCTATATGAGGAGGCCTTGGCCTCATTCATACTTAAGTCTTCCCAATGCCAGTCTTGGGAGCTCAAGGAGTCTTGATCACCAAGTAAATACTTTCAAGTTCCAGTTCCAATTCTAGTCTTGTCTCTTGTTCTATTCTTGTCTAGTCTTGTATCTTAGACATCTAGCCTTGTCCTCTTGTAATCTCGTAGTACGAGATCTTGTCGAGTTCTTTCTTGTATCTAGTTCATCTCCCATAAGGGAGTTCTTGTAAGTCTGATATCTTGTTTCATGCTTATGATCTCGGGTTGTGCGGGGGAGAGCAAAAGCCCCAATAAAATGAAAAGTGGAAACACTGTTTCCAGTCTGGTAAATTTGCTAGAGTTGGAATCAGCATTTCTTGTGACTGCTGGCTGTATCAGATATAGAGCATATGTACATTACATCTTCATTTCTCTATTATAGGCTAGATTTCATAAAGCTTCTTAGCTACCCCATGAAGATCTTAATTTTTGTACATTAAAAAAGAATAAATTGTTCTTCCCGACCATTGTTAGGAGAATTATTTACAGCAATAAAGGCTATAAATAAAATAATAATAATAAAGGCCAATACTTGATGGATGCTTCTATGCCTTGAAAAGAAACTGAAAAGAAATAACCAATACAAAGATCATTGTCTGTTGTCTCACTGAATCTACTGGTTTGAATAGGTGACGGATTACCTGATTATTCAACATCATTCAATAGGAGAATGCACAGAAATTGCAAGAAAGAATTGATTCTATGAAAATAGATACAACTCAGAATCATACAATCGCATAACCTCATACAATGAGCACTGTGAAATGAAAGCATATCAACAGCAACTATGATAAAATGTTGTATCAAATATAGCGAAGCCTCCTCTGATGATACTTTAGATTACTGCTAAATTAACTAGAAAGCATTACCTAAATAAACAAATTTTGTACCAATTTAGAAATGTCATATTTTCATAAACAAAACATTCTTCAATACAGGTAATGAGATCCTGACCTCTCACCCAATATAGAGCTCGAGGGCAATTCTGAGAACGAGGAAGACAGCACATCCCATGCGGTATAAAAATCTAAAGACATAAAAACACAGACTCAAATCTGAAATAACCCAGGTAATAAGGACAGCATCCCTCATAGATAATTTATCTTGCTTACATGTACTATAGACTATTCGACTAATTAAGAAACACATGTAACATTATGAAGAAAGCACTTCAGCCTGCAGTTGCTTATCGACTCTCAATGTCAATTTCATTTCTTAGTGTCGCAACACAAGATTATTCGTACATACTCCAAAATCACCTATTTTGGAACTAAGATACTCACAGTTATTAACCACAAATAATGCCAAAATCTTTGATAGATGTCTATTTAATTTTCATGAAAGCCTTTTAAGAAATCCTGCATGCATAAAATGTGACAAAATATATCTTTGTTAATCTCTACATCACATGAGCAGTCACACTTTTAGCATCAGCAAACAGATGAAAATATATCAATCTAAAAAGAGAGATGTTAACAACCACTTTATGGTTGAAAAGAAACCCATTTTCTACAAGGCATGCTTCATAGACCGCATTTCAGAATTTAAAACGTTAAGAGATGCCAAAATACAAAGATATGTAAAGAATTGTACGTTATGGCTCATAGCCTTATAAAAAATCAGATTCTCCTTCCCTCTGGGTTTCATGACCTCTTAGGTTAACCTTCCCAGACCAACATATGTTCTACAGAAGAAGTCCATGGCCAAAGTCCATGATGCAGGAACCATCTAGTCTATAACATATATGTATACACATCCACGCTTGACAAAGCCATAACACAGAGGGCTGTAATGGAGTCTCATAAATAGTATGAATGATAAGAGCTACTGTAGAACATATATCTGATGGCAGGAAAATCAGCTAAAAGGAGATTTCAACAGAACATGGATGTAGCCTGTAGAGATGTCATGTGTAAACAGATCTTGGTGCTCAAAAATAAGAGCATTTCTTGGGATTACCAAAAAATGGAGAGAAACCATAAACACAGGTGGTCAATCACCCACAATAGATAAGCATCTCTGCAATGGTATAAATGAAAGATTCTTGTTAAAGTAAGTGGCAAGGAGTGATTGAATCAAGAGTCAATCATCGATATAACCCCACCAATGCCTAATATAATCGAAGCCATAAAATAGCCGATGCTTGGTTTCTCATAAATCGTTTCCACATGAACAATGGAAACACATATGAGGACCAGAATGTATGCTCATAAAAACACCCATACAATTAGCAACCACCATAGTTCTCTACAAGACTCGATAGTGCAAAGGAAGATATCTCCTTTCAACTGCTGTATGTCTGTGCTGCAACCAATGAATATGTCTATGATATCCCCAATAGTAATTATACATGTCATTGAAGTCCAAAGATGGTAAAAGTACACGGAAGATAGATCAAACAAGAAAATCAAACCATCTTCTAGGAGATTGAAGCTTCCAATCATTCCATCTGTGCAAATGAAAATATGATGGAGGAAATTTTCTCGCTGATACTCTATCTCTCAGCAGAAAGTCACAAATGTCTGTAATGTTCCCCCATATGAAAGAGCCACCTCACTACAGGAAAAGCATTCCAATGGCCATCCTCATCAGAACAGTGACCCAAGGCAGTAACATCATTCCCATAAAAATAGTGCACATCCAAGTCAGGGGAGCCTGCTACAAAAGGCCTACTCAGTAGGGGCCATAAGGGAGACTCTAATGGCAGAGAATTACCACTGATAGAGGTTCTACCATCCCAATAGAGTATAGGCAAGAGTCTTTTCCATAAGCAGACAATAAGAGAAAAAGTTTGAGAGTCCAATTTCAAAGAAGCAAGGGAGAAAATGTTAAACCAAAAATCTTGGTCCCAAAGCTCTTTCAGATGCACATAACAAGCCTCAATAAACTAATGCATAAGCAAGACCCATGGCTCTAAAGAATGGAAGAACTTTTGGATTCAAGTATGAATTAAGCTGGACATATGTATGAATAGGTCAAGGACACCAAGCCTACCATCTCTATGACCCTGGGAAGCTGAATCCCAAGCACAACTAACAATAACATGTGTCAAATACTTTTGCCATACGAAAGCTTTCAGAGACATAATAAAAGGATGCAACGAGCAAAGCCTCCAGGCTCGAATTCAACAAGGGTAGATAATATGCAATGCAAAACTCCAAGATGCTCTAAATAATTATTACACTAAAGTGAAAAGGACAATCTTCTGCTCTCTAACAAGCCACCTTTGGAATCACCCTCTGCAAAACCCAATGATTTTGTTGCCTAGACTGTGCATTTATACTGAGAGCATATCAGAAGTGATGGAGATAATACCCTTGCAAAATAAGTATACAGTTTATCATTCCAGGGCAATGCAACAATTCCATCTGCACTCAAATCATTGATCCTATACTTATTAGCATGCATCCACAACCTAGGCACAAGAAAAAAACAAGACGTATATGAGTACAAGCAGTAAAAGACCTCTGGGAGGCATCGATAAAGGACATCGTATCATCAACAAATCCAGGCCAAGCAACAATGTGGTCATCCAAGCACAAATTACAAACTGCCCCTACCAAACAAGAGCAGCCGTAAATATGTATATGTATATGTATATGTATATGTATATGTATATGTATATGTATATGTATATGTATATGTATATGTATATGTATATGTATATGTATATGTATATGAATATGTATATGTATGTCTATATGTATCTGTATGTGTATGTTTATGTGTGTGTGTATGTGTATATGTATGTGTATATGTATGTATATGTGTATGTATATGTACATGTATATGTATATGTATATGTATATGTATATGTATATGTATATGTATATGTATATGTATATGTATATGTATATGTATATGTATATGTATATGTATGTGTATGTGTATGTATCTGTATGTATATGTATATGCGTATGTATATGTATATGTATATGTATATGT
>CM035417.1:80656587-80659087 GCA_020310875.1 Ceratopteris richardii | reverse complement strand
GCGTCTCTTGGAGGGCAGCGGCCATACAGGAGATGTGAGGGAGGTCAATTTGGATACAGTAGATATAGAGAGTGAGAGATATTCTAGATATTCTTCCAGAGGATTTGGACTTATATACTATGTTGTACCATGAGTTGACCTTACCTCAGCATGATACCAGATCATCTCGTAGACGCATAGGAACTAGCGATATTGGTGGCGCATCCACTAGCAGAAGACCACATACCACTACTACTAGGGAGGAGGAGGAGGATGATCATGATGATCATGATGGGAGTGATGATTTATCATCTGACATCATGTCAGATTGACAGAGTTTGATTATTGACATTGAGACTTTGATATTTCATATTTGACATTTGATATTTCATGATATGTATTTACTATTGTGATGCCAGTGGAGTCTGGACACTTATCATGACTCACTTGTGACTTTATATTTATCATTTGCCACTTATGATTTATGCCATGACTCATGAGTCATGAATCATATGATTTATCATTTGTCATAGTGATTCTCTATGTTTTTATTTTGATGTATCAACGATGATATGATCATGTGACATGTATGGTGCCAGGTGTTATCATTTATGTTATGATTCATGAATCATGATGTTTGTTGTAATTTGTTAAAAGTTAGAAACTAGAAAGTTAGGTGTGAAATGTTATGATCTGATATTATGTTGTTCGAATCTAGATGATGATGTTATGATTATTGATGTTAAATCTTATACTTTATGATGTATCATGACTCATGTGACATGTTAGATGTTATATAATCAGATCATTGAATGATAACTGATGGATGTAAGTTGTAACATGTTAAAACTTTAATATTATGATCATGTGACATGAATGATGTAATGAGTGACCACTAACTAGTCATAAGTCCGAAGTTGTGAGTCCTGACTCATGACTCACGAGTGAGGACTAAGTTAGATTGATAATCTCTATTATATATGATATATCTTATATTGTAATATGTATTTTATGGTATATATAGTCATATCCCATCTTATTACATATCATAGGACCCAAAATACCTAAAAAATACATATATAAATTTTGAAAAATAAATAACTTTATCGCAACGCCCAAGTCCAGACGTTGCCCTTGTTGTTAACGCGTTGCTAACGTGTTGCCGTTGCCGTTGCCGTTGCTAAAACGTTGCTTTCCACTATGGCACAAGGACAAGATGGGCATTAAGATTGGATGTGCGATACTCTTAAGGATTGATTCCATGCATCTATGAAGGAGTACTACCATGGTCGTCTTTTGATTTCTAATATATTCACAACATATGCAATTCTAGATGAGGATTCCTTCCGGACAATACTTGGTAAATTCAAAGCCTTACTCATGCTTGACGCACACGAGACCCGCTCTATTACCAGGTCTTCCTCTAAAGAGTGCTTATTGGCGGACTTTGGACAAGGGACTTCCTTTCTCGTCACTCCACAATAGTTCTTTGATCTTCAAAATGCAGACATAAAAAAGAAACACTCGATAACCTCTTTTGGACTTGCACGAATATTAAGGGCTAATGGGTGGATTTGAGACAAAGACTAGGACTATTGATGCAATCACTTCCTTCAATGCACAATATCACTTTTGGAATATATTCATTTTCCAACAAAGCTTCCACATGGATCAATCAGCAGCTCTGTTTTTGGATCTCCTTGGTTTTTTGGCAATCACAAAATACTCTCATTTTTGACAAGGCTAACATGTTCGCGAACACATCGCTGCATTGATTTTCGAAGAGTGTCTTCTCACATTGTACATACAATTTGTTAACAAGCTTTTCTGAGCTTTGTAATGCATTAGGGCATCCTTGTACAATTCTCTCTTGTTGAAACACTTTCTCTTTTTCCAAAAACATATATATGCACACATAGATATACATGTATACATGTAGAACAAGTACCATATACACACACATGTGCATTTACAGAACAATTATTATATGTTTTTGGGTATACTAGGGAGGCAAGTACCTATGAACCGAAATAGGAGGGTTTGGGTCTAGTTTTATGACTTTTGTCTCCATGTATCAATTGACTGCAAGTCAACATTTTGATTATGCTTGATCCACCTATTAAGGTTTATCAAGCAAGAGAAGCTTCCAAGCCCTCCTCACAATGTTTGCTTAAAACTCAAACAACACCACATGGAGTTGCTCCCTTTGTGTGTACATATGCATGTGTCTATGTGTGTGTGTGTGTGTGTGTGTGTGTGTGTGTGTGTGTGTGTGTGTGTGTGTGTGTGTGTGTGTGTGTGTGTGTGTGTGTGTGTGTGTGAGAGAGAGAGTGTGTGTGGGTTTGTGTTTTTTTTTTCGGGTGGGGTGTTTTTTTTTTTTTTTTTCCGGGGGGGGGCGGGGGGGGGGGGGATGCGTGTGTGTGTGTGTGTGTGTGTGTGTGTGTGTGTGTGTGTGTGTGTGTGTGTGTGTGTGTGTGTGTGTGCGTGCACATATTCATTCACATGCAGTGTGTGTGTGTCC
>CM035417.1:80639087-80646587 GCA_020310875.1 Ceratopteris richardii | reverse complement strand
AATGTGAATGCCGAGTTTCCTCTCTCATCCAAGTAACAACTGATCTGCTCTAATATCTCATGCAAGTGACGGGGGACAACCCGTGACATGTATGAAAGTCTATCTGAAAGTAACTCGATATCTGTATATAGCGCCGTGCTTTTAAATGCAGGATGCAATAGACCCGCAAATCCATGAATGGGTCTATGCATCCATGTCTATCTCCTCAATGTCACCTAATGAAAAAAGAAATAGCTTATAAGTACTTCAAAATTATCAATTAAGGAATGCAACATGCTTTTCAATTTAGTAATTTACAAATGACAATATTTCTTACCTCAAGCACCTCATTGGCTTCCTCCGCAGTGACAAGAGAGGCTTCCCTAATATCATCTATGGCTCTCCTCATCATATGTATGAGGAGCCCCAATGTGGCACCTTCACAATCTGTCATGCGTAAAACTCTATAAATAGGTGTCAAAATATTTAAGACAGCTTTCACATTCTCCCAAAACTCCTCATCTAAGCACGCATGCTATTTGATTCCTCCAATGATCTCTCATCCCAATCATTCCATAGAGGAGAGACCACTGGAGAGACCACTGTCTGTCTAAAAGGGATTCTGATCTCAAGAAGGCGTGAAAGCACAATCCACATATATGCAAAGCAAGTGGTAGCGGGCTTTTTCATTTCAAGTTTACTATGCTCTCTAAACATGGATAACACTTTCCCTTTCTAAGTGAAAAATGTCACCATGCTAGAGGCTTTTTGTGTGCAAGCCTTTACTCATGAAAGCTTCCCTGCAAATAGAAACATCCACACATACATCATGATAATGATTCATGAAAGCCAGAAACATATTGACACATGCCACATGCACATGCCATATGCACATGCCACATGCACATGCCATGCCACATGCACATGCCACATGCACATGCACATGCACATGCACATGCACATGCACATGCACGTGTGCATGCATGTGCACATGTGAATACTAGATCTACACGATTCATGAAGCATGATAAATTTTAAAAACTTTACATAAAAAATAGAATTACCTATATCCTCTATCAATAGATCAAGGCAATGTGTAGCACAAGGAGTCCATACAATATGCTTATATTCTTCCTCTAAGAGCTTTCCCATATGCTGACAGTCGCTCGCATTGTCGGTTACAACTTGCACAACATTCTTCGCTCCCACCTATGCATATATATATTATCAATGATCATTAATGAAAAAAGTTGAAAAATAAAAATTCCAAAATAACAAATAAAATTAAAGATTTTACCTCCTCTATTGCTTTCTTGATGTGTCGATATATGAAAGCTCCGGTGGTCTTCTTGCCTTTTTTGCCCACCTCTATTGCACATAGAAAAAATGTACCAATTGGGCATGATACAAGAATGTTAATCAAGCTCCTATTCTTTCTCTCTCTCCATCCATCGGAGAGGATCGTGCATCCATATCTAGACCATTTCTCTCTCATAGGAAGAAGAGAGAGATCAATTTTCTTCTTCTCTTCATCAATTTTTCTTCTTCTTAAATCCGAATAAGAAGGCCCCGTCCATCCTTGACATGAGCCCACCTCCGATATTGCCTTCACAGTAGCCTTCCATTGCTTTGAATTCAAAAGATTAAAAGATAAATTTTCTAAAATTACCAATTTAGTGATCTCTGAATCCGCGATCTTTTGCTTCTCCTTCAGCCATGTCAGAGATGTCCTCGTATGCCCCGGAGCATCTCCTAATTCACCTTGCCTTTGATATGTAGAAGTTCTCACCGTTGGTGATTGTGAAATATTTGGTGTATTTGATGCTTGAAAATGTGATTGCGCAGCTTGTGATGTTTCGGGGACATTTGAGTGGGTTGATGGTTGAGGAGGAGAAGCATTATACCCTCTTACATGTGAAGGGCCACCGGATGAAAGGCCCAAATGCTTACGTCTAATATCATTGGCAATGTGGTCCAGTATTTCTTTACATGTCGCCACTTGCCCGCCAACCTTTGTGAGGTGTTGTATGAGCCTTGTATCTCCACTAGTGTACCTCTTTCCACAATATTTGCATGTCGAATCGTGTGAATTGGACTTCTTGGTGTCCTTTTCAACACCAATGCAATGGAGAGTGAAAGCTTCATGTTTATCTTTCACCATTGCTATTGGACAATTAAGGTTTGCACATAAAGTAAAATGTGGTGTGTGTGAAGCTTGGAATGCTAAAAGAGATAAATGGAATGATCGGCAAGATGAGGGAGGACCCTAGGTAGGCTTTAGAGAAGCTTATGAGAGTAAAGAAGAGGTGTAGGACTACCTCAAATCGACCAAAAGCACACAGTGCATGCGCGGAAGCCGAAAACCCGAGAGCAAGCAAACTTCAAATGAACCGTTTCACGCGTCAAAAGCCGAGTAAGTAAATTTTTTTGATTTTCGTACGAGTTCATATGAGAACGTACGAGTACGTACAGTACGACTCGTACGTACGATTTTACTCGTACACGTACGAGTACCAACTATGATATATATAGATATACATACATACATACATACATACATACATACATACATACATACATACATACATACATACATACATACATACATACATACATACATACATACATACATACATACATACCAGTGTTGCATCGCAACGCGTTGCGAACGGTTCGCAACCGCAACTTCGCAACGTTGCGACGTTCGCAACGCGTTGCTTTGCATGCATATTTTTTTTGTAATCCAAAACTATATTTTCCTTAGGAGGGATAAGAAACTATTCAAAATTTGGTAAAAAATGTATGATAAATGAAATAAAAAAACATGGATAATGAGGAAGACATAAAAAGCTATAAAAGTGCAGACATTTATTTATGTATGATTTTCTTTATAGGCCTTCTCACCTTGAGCTAGCCAAATATTTTGGATTTTCCATATTCTTGATCTCCTTATGCAATTATAGAGCTTGGACTAAATTTTCATGCATGGCCTTGGCCCTTCAAAGCCAAAGGTAGTCTTCTATGATGATTGATCTCACTACTTAGCATGGACATCACTTGTGAATATTGAATTGTGCAGGGACTAATCTAGACTCAATAATCTATACTATAATGTCCATGTCTATCATATACTATACTATGTAGGTATGTTTGTATGTATATAATTACAAATGTGCATGTGTATGTATGTAATATGCAAGTATATATGTATCTACTTGTATGTATGTATGTATGTATGTAATATGTATGTATGTATGCATGCATACAAGCATTTATGTATGCATGCATGCATGCAACCATGTATGTATGCATGCATGTATGTATGCATCTTCATATGTAATATGTATGAATATATGTATGCATGTGTAGTATACATACTACATGTCGCATATCTACTTTTAGTTCATTATATATATGTGTGTATATTTATTTATATCTTTAAAAGCATGCATTTCATCATATCTTAGCTATAGGATGCGTAGACTACCAAAATATTAACAAAAAAACCAAAAAAAAAAAATCACGTTCGCAACGTTTTAGCAACGTCTAGGCCCAAACGTTGCTATGTTGCTAACGCGTTAGCAACACGTTGCCTTCGACATTGCTAAAACGTTGCTAACAACTATGATACATACATACATACATACATACATACATACATACATACATACATACATACATACATACATACATACATACATACATACATACATACATACATACATACATACATACATACATACATACATACATACATACATACATACATACATACATACATACATACATACATACATACATACATACATACATACATACATACATACATACATACATACATACATACATACATACATACATACATACATACATACATACATACATACATACATACATACATACATACATACATACATATATATATATATATATATATATATATATATATATATATATATATATATATATATATATATATATATATAGGTTGGGGTAAAGGTCCTAAATGACCCCCTTATTTGTACACATTTGTATAGGCCTTCTATAAGGCTTAATGTACTCATTATTTATTCTTTTGGCCAAGTTCAATGTGAACTTGGCCAGGTCCTATAAAAGTGAACTCAAATAAACTTAGGGCTCACTTCTTTCTTTAGTGAAGCCCCCAAACAAGCTGCCTCTCTCCAAATTCGAATTTCTCTCTCCATCTCTGTCTATCTGCTGCGTGGGCTGCTCCTTGCACCTCCAGCCCTTCTACTCAGCAAAGGGGAGTATTACCACAGCTGCTGCATCACCTGAGCAAATCTCCTCAGCTCAACAACTGGTATCAGAGCCTATATTGGGCCTCAAATCTGCTGCGCAGGTTCTCTACAGCAGCATACACTCACCATTTGGCAAAATCATCAAGTTTCATCACGAAGAAAGGGTCCAAATTCTGCTGTACCATCATTTTCAGTGATGTTCCAGTTTTTTGTCGCGAAGAAAGTGTTTTTTCTCTGATTTTATCACGAAGAACAGGTGTTTTTCAGCAAAATCTCAAAGTTTCCAGCCAGAACAGGTGTTTTTCAGCAAAATATCAGATTTTCCAGCAAATTTCTGAGTTTTTGCAGGTCTTCTCACTCTTAACTGGCTGAGCACACATAGTGGGAGATACATTTTGCTATAATTTCTATAGTTTCAGCAAAATTGACCTATGTATGAGAAGTTGTGGAGTATTTTGCCATAATTTCTTGTAAAACAGTGGCAAAAATTGGGGCTTTTGCTCCTACATGCATCTAAAGGCTGAGTATTAGCCTTATGTACATTCTTTGAGGTTAAAAACAACAAAATTAGTTGTTTTGAGCATAAATTGAGTTTCTGAAATTCTCTGCGCAGAAAATTCAGAGATCAGTTTTGTGCCCAGAATCACCCCATTTTTGTCCCAAATTGCTCCTGTGACCGTTTGGAGCTGTAGTGCATCATTTTTGGAGGCTGCACTTTGATTTTGGTGCATTTGCCCAAAATTCCAGCAGGTTTTTTCATTGTGCAACTATGGCGTCATCCTCCTCAGATGTGAAGAATCTATTTGAGATTCGACGGTTTGAGGGAACAGGTTTTGACTTATGGAAGGAGAGAATTCAGGGAATCCTCTTCTTGAAGGATTGTGACAGGGCATTGGAGGCAGAGAAACCAGAGGACATGTCGGAAGATGCATGGTTTACTTTGAACAAGAAGGCCATTATATACATTAAGATGGCTGTATCCGATGAGATTGTAGTAGATCTCAAAGGTTTGACCACTGCTTTTGAGTTATGGGCAAAACTCAAGGCGACGTATGAAAATACTACGCCTATTAACCAAGTACACCTGATGCGGAAGCATGTTGGCATGCAGCTTGATGAGTCCAAGAGTGCAGCTGAACACTTGTCATCGTTTATAGGTACTTTGTCACAGTTGCAGGACTCAGGAATGCCTCCTTTCGATGATAAACTTAAAGCCATTTTCTTGCTTATGACATTGCCTGACTCTTGGGAGACATTGGTAGTCTCATTGTCCAATAACCCCAACTTGACTTTTGATGGTGTTAGGGGTTCTATTCTTAATGAAGAGATCAAAAGAAAAGCAGGTGGAGAAGGAGGTAGCTCAGCCAACATGGTTAGAGGCAGGACAGATAAGAAGAGTAATTATGCACAGAGGAATAAGAGTAAAAGCAGGGAAAGGGGGAATAGCAACAAAGGCAAAAGCAATGATGTGACATGCTACCAGTGTGGCAGGAAAGGTCACAAAAAACCCGATTGCCGCTATTACAAAGCAGAGCTTGATAGGAAGAAGAATTCTGGAGATAAGAAGAAGGACAGGAAAGAAGACAAGACTGATGCACAGGACAGCCAAAAGGACAAGGAGAAGGCCAATGTGGCTTCTAGTGTAGTCATAGAGGAGCTGTCAGATGCAGAGGACATTTTATGCGCTACTTTCTAAGCTGATGACACTCATGCATTTGATCCTTCGCTAAATGTTCATGCACAGGACATGTCAATCACTAAGAGTGATGTCATAGATGCTTTGCTGACCGTCAATGATGCATTGGCCCAGACTTGGATAGTAGATTCTAGTGCTTCATTCCATGTGACTCCTATCAAGGAGTGTTTTTCTACTTTTATTGCAAGCAGCCATGGCCATGTATACCTTGGAAACAATCATGCATGTTCCATTGAGGGTATTGGCAGAGTGCATTTCGCACAAATGGCACTAATGAGCTGGTCTTGCATAATGTGCGTTATGTACCAGGGATCAAGAAGAGCTTGCTTTCTGTGGGTCAAATGGATTTGCATGGTTATAGCATTCTCTTTGAGAAAGGATCATGGAAAATGACTAAAGGTTCAAGGCTGATTGTGAAAGGCACAAAGAAGGGAACTCTCTATTGCTTGCATGGAAAGGCCTTATCAGGCAAGTTCATTGCTTTGGCTGAAGTTCACTCCCATATGGAGTTGTGGCATAAGAGACTTGGCCATATGAGCCAAAAGCGTCTCACTAGGCTTTGTAATTTAAAGAAGCTTGATGCTAAAGGCACAAAGCTTGACTTTTGTAATGAATGTCAATATGGAAAGAAAGTAAAACGTTCCTTTTATTCTGGTGTGTCTCGTAAGTCTTGTGTACTTGATCTTGTTCATTCTGATGTATGTAGCATGCCCACCAAATCTATGGGGGGTGCTTTATATTTCATCTCCTTTGTTGATGATTTTTCTAGAAAAATTTGGGTTCAATTGCTTAAATCAAAGGATGAAGCATTTGCTGCGTTTAAGCGTTTTCATGCATTTGTGACCACCCAAACAGGTAGAAAGCTGAAATGCTTGCGTACAGACAATGGTGGTGAGTATACAAGTTCTGAATTTCAGAAATTTTGTGAAAATTTGGGCATTAAGAGGGAGCTTACTGTTCCATACAGCCCCTCTTCTAATGGTGTGGCTGAACGTTACAATAGGACACTTTGTGAGAGGGTGAGATGCATGCTGTCCAGAGCTAATCTCCCTCATGGATTTTGGGGAGAGGCACTCAAAACTGCAGTACATGTGTGCAATAGATCCCCTCACATGTCTTTAAAAGGTGACATCCCTGAAGAGGTTTGGTCTGGCAAACCTGCTTGATATGATCACCTACGTGTCTTTGGCTGCGAGGCGTTTGTGCATATAAGGTCTGAGCTGAGAAACAAGCTTGATGCTAAGTCCATTAAAGGCCTCTTCATGGGATATGGTGAAGAAGGTGAAATGGGCTACAGGATTTGGATACCTCAGCTCAAGAAGGTCGTACGCAGCCGGGATGTTGTTTTTAATGAGGCAAGGCTGCTTCAAAACAATTGTGCCTCAAAAGATAACCATAAAAGGGTAAGATTTCAGCATGACCAGCCACCTGTTAGGTCCAATTTTGACCCTCAGGATGCACCACAAAGGACTGAAAATGTTGACGATCCAGTGGTTTTTGAGCCAGAAGATGTTGGACAGCAAAATGAGCCTCCTGAAGGGAATATCCAGCCGAATAATAATGCTG
>CM035417.1:80609087-80634087 GCA_020310875.1 Ceratopteris richardii | reverse complement strand
GGTGAGTGCATTACGATTGCCCATTGAGCCCAATATTTTTAGTGTTAGCTTCCACTCTTTCAATTTGCATGCTAGAATATGAAATGCAAAATAATTCCATAGGAGTTATTTCTTTCCATGGGTTGCAAACCATTGTTGTGGATTTTGCCAAGCGATAAGTGTTGACTGATAAAGTTTAATGTATCCTCATGTTGCTCCCATCATTCAATATTGCTTTTAATCTATGCATAAATTTTAACGAATCTCCCCTTATTCATCTACCTTGTCCAAGTTTTGATTCTATCCCATGGATGGCAAAAAATCCTAAAAGATCGTATCTTTCTTCACTTTGAATATCTTCTACGGGTAGATGTTTTCAAGTAAAGGTTAGGTGGAGTAGATTACCAAACAAATTTCCGTCAAGTTGGAATCAAGGCACATTTCAAAATAACCTTTGCATTCTTGCCTTAAAATTGCACAAAGCTTTCAGCAATCATAGATTATGTGTTACTTATTGCTAATTGATTGGAAGTCATGTCACTTTGTTGATATTAGGAGAATGTTCACTAAATTCTTATGGATTAAAAAATCTAGTACATTAATAGCTTTGTTGGCCTGCAAATATGTATGCCAACCTATCAAGTTTGGCAGACTTGATGTCTTGCATTTGCAAGAGCATACTAAAGCCAGAAGAGTAGCACTCATTTAAAAATGTGGTTCCACCTCACTGTGGGGTTTAATTGTTCGAGCCTTAGTGGAGCATGCATGTCTTATTTCAAAGGCGAATGGGACTTTGGAAATGCAATAAGCTCTTTTCTTAATCCCATGTGTTACTATCGCACTCATGTGTTACTTAATCCCATGTGTTACAAAGATACATCGGAAGTTCATTTGCTTAGCTCTCCCCACATTGGTCATTCCTATCGCACTCCTCTAGTTTTCAAATTGGGAAGCGTTGCTTGTTATTTTAAGAATAAAGGAAATACAAGGCTTAAGCACCCTACTATGATTCTTCCTTCGAGATTGTACCTTTTTGCCAGAGCATGTGAACGATATTGTTTGGAGTCTACATGTCGGAGTAGATAGCATAAATTTATTCACACACCTAAAAAGTTCTGAATGCCATCATGTGATGATGCATCATCAGCTTGGAAAGATTGATTGTTTACAAAACATACATGTTGGTGGGTTAGAAAAGCCACGTTAATCTGCCCACGTTTACTTTTAAGAGATAACATGCATATCCAAAGTAATAGTATATGGTAGCTTGAAAAAAGAATAAAATTGGAGGATGACAACATTTTTTGCAATATGGTCTAATGTTCAGCACGAAAGTGTTCAAATGGTGAATATTCATCCACTGTTTTACCATTGCATCTTTTTGGCAAAGCATGGTTGTTCACTTGCAAAATGTACTAAATGTGCATGATGCATCTCCTAAAGAGAACATGAAACATGCATTTGGGTTTTCTCAAATGTGCTAATAATCATTAATATGTTTCTCATCCTCCTTATATGGTAAGAGAAACCCACCAAAATGAAATGTAGCCTTGGATTTCTAGACATCAGATAAGGACATGTTATGGATTATGCATAGACTTGTGTTTCATTGCTATCGTATTTTTGGGATAGCAAAAACAAAAGATTGTTTAAAGGCATTTTGTTATTTTCTCCATTTACATGAGAAGTTTCCAAACAGAAGAGACAAGCGGATGCTCCATGCCTTGTAGGAGATAAAGAGACTAGACTACTTCATATGCTATATACCGCACAATCACATGTGAGATCTAAAGGAGATTATGCTTCCCCCAAACCCAAGGCCTACCTTGTACAGATATTTTTTTCCAATAAGAGAGAACTTCCCACAAAATGTGGACAATAAGAGAGAACTTTCCACAAAATGTGTGTGTGTGTGTGGACAATGGAGCTGACGAGTTGCAGATATCTTGAACTAACAACCTTCCCAACATTTGTGCATATATCCACTAGTAAATATCTGTTTGGCATAGACACCTAACTACATTAACAACTTGACTAAATTTTTTCTCAATGGAATTCTTTTTCTAAGAACGCCTATGCCTTCCCAAACATGAAGTATCAGCTTTGAACTTTATCATGCATGGCTTGAACAAGGAGCAATAAGATCTCTACAAATGTCATGAGTGGGGTAACGCATGTGGAGGCTCTAATATAGAGACTCTTCATATGAAGACTCCTATTAAAGCCAACAACCTAAATTTCTATTACTAATGGAAGTGAATGGCAAACTCAGCCATAGAAAAGCCTTGCATTAAAAAAATATATATATATATTAAAAATAATAATAATAGTAAATAATAATAAATAATAAATGAATAAATTAAAAGAATAATAATAAAAGGAAAAGAAATTTCAAAATTTATTTTTAAACAAATAAATAAAATAACTTAAAAAGAGAATTGAATGGAACAAAATTTCAGAAAATAAACAAATAAAAAATAAAATCCAAAAAAAATCTATCCAATATGATTAAAAGTTCCCTCTTCATTCAAGCCCCACCTCTCGATGGCGGTACTCTTGTCTTCAATAGTAGATGAAGAAATCATAAGTGGAATTATCCATTCCACAACTCAAAATCCTTCACCCTTCATGTCTCTTGTTCTTGAATACGGTTTCCTTCACCCTTCATGTCTCTTGTTCTTGAATACGGTTCTCCCTTTAGCACCCTGGTACCTCCCTCCGAAAAGCTGCACCCTCTTCCCCCCAATCCCTTCCTTCACGTGCTTGCTTCCATATGGTTAAAGTTATCAATGATCCATCATTGAGGAACCATAAATGAGTTTGTTATAGAGTAAGAAATACCTTACCCTTTTAAGATTAATTTTAAAGGACTAACCTTTTTGAACAAGCAAAAAGAATAATTAATAAGATTGAACTACAATTGAACACACCCTTGAGCAAATATGACAAAATCTAAGCAATTGAAACAATAACAATTATATGTTGTTCCTTTTTTAGAAAAACATCTTGTTCTAAACTAATAGTGGATTGAAAGACTTTTAGGTCTATAAATCACAAGAAACGTTGATATGATTACAGTTTTAATGACATAATTCTTTGGGGTAAATACCACCAATCAAAGCATCATTGATTGAATACGTAAAAGCTTAAATGGATTGAAAGACTTTTGAGTCTATAAATCACAAGAAACATTGCTATGATTACAGTTTTAATGACATAATTATTTGGGGTAAATACCACCAATCAAAGCATCATTGATTGAATACGTAAAAGTTTAGTGTAATATGACACAACAAGTATTCTTTAAAGTCCGTCCTTAAATCCAAACTCATGTGTTTGCTCTACTAAAAGAGTCTAACATCCACCTTTCTGAAACTCTAAATAGAAAACTTTCCTGATCAAAAGAAACCAATCTTTGCTTCAAATCATTGAAGTCTTAGCCTATAAAGTGGTGAAAGATAATCGGATTGATTAGAAAGTATAATATCAATATAATATGGCTGGAAATTCCAGAGACACTCCTTATGTTGAAAAAAGGTCAGAATTTTTTTCATGTAAAGTGATTACCAGGTGCTCAGAGTCTGCTCCTTTCCAATGTCTTTTCCATGCTTTTAAATAAAATAGCACCACAGGTACAAATGAAAACCCTTTGACAGGATTCTTATTTCCAATCTCAGAAATTGCCCTCGCAGCAGCACAGCTATGGTAAGGGTGTATCAAGAACACCGAAAATAACATGCAAATCCAAGCAATTAACTCTGTAACATCACCACCAAAAAAAACTTTGAAATTCAACATCTGAAATTTGCATGGGAAACTCAGAAATAGTGCCAATCAAACAATGGTGAGAAAAAATCTTCAGTAGTTAGTACTTTAAGCTTTCCACCGAAAGAAACTTTCCTGACATGTTTGCTGATAATATCTTCTTGATAATTGAAACTATTAATTGTATCTTTATCCCAGGTATGATATGATAAGAGACATTTGTACATGTGGCTCTTCATATGCAAACACACCTGAGAGAACAGTGTATGTAGAGATATAGGCAGAGCACATCTCATTCTCTCTAGCAGTCAAGATCAGACATTAACGTGTGCGTGCTCGTGTGTGTGTGTGTGAGTGCGTGCGCGCACGTCCATATGCACACCCGTGCATGTGAGAGAGTGTGTTTGTGTTTGTGTTTGTGTTTGTGTTTGTGTTTGTGTGTGTGTGTGTGTGTGTGTGTGTGTGTGTGTGTGTGTGTGTGTGTGTGTGTGTGTGTGTGTGTGTGTGTGTGTGTGTGTGTGAGTGAGAGAGAGAGAGAGAGAGAGTCCGTGCAGCATAGTACAAAGTAAAGATTTGAACAGTAGATTTAAATCGGGATTTAAATCGTTTAAATCATAGAGGTATTTTAAAATAAAAGATATTTTTATTCATCAAGAGAGATTTTTTATTTTCTTCTTGTAGTTAAAGTATGCACAATACCTATTCAACTCATATATACATTTTAGTGTCAAAACAACATAAAATCCCCTACTCCACAGCCTTGTATGCCCTCCCCATTGCATCAATAAGCTGTGATCGTTGTGAGTCTTGACTCCTCAGCATCGAGTCCTGACACATGATACCATACATCATAGAACTTAAATGAATGATCAATCATGAACCTCATATCCATATTGCAATTTACATCATAAATGAGACAGTGATCAATGACATTTCACTACATGAAAACTAAGAGATATACATGGATGTCACTAGTTGCTTGCATACAAAAAACATATATTAAGTGGCAATGTCATACAAAAAACCATAGAGTGATCACTATCACTCAGTCACTCGAAACTATGAACACTATAATCTCACATGAATCATCACTCCCCAATGTCATACATGGAGTCGTCATCTACCGGATCCTCATCAAATGTACTCGCCCAAGATGATGTCCTATCCGACTCTGAATGTCCAAACTCATATGCAATCGTTGTAGAGTCTCGGCCAAGATCATCTCCACTAGAGGATGAGGCTACTAACTCTTCCCACATACAAGTCTCAGGGCCGCCAGTATCACGAACACTAGATATCCCAACACACGGTCCACGACCTTATCCACCTCGTCTCGAATAATCCTTACGTGGGCGACTAGTAGATGGTAATGATGAGTCATCTACACATGACACAATATTTTCATAAAACAATAGCAAATAAAATATAGAATGAAAAATATTCTCATCTACATGTTATAACTTAAACTTTTTACCTATCTAAGGTCTATCGCTTCGAGTGCTACGAGTCTAATGCACATGTCCCTCATATTCCATCGCAAGCATGACAAAGATCTCTCTCTCTTCTCATGAGGGATTTGAGGAATATCTTTGACAAGGATGATGTCAGAAGATCTACATTAACCTATAATTTAAAATTTGCAAAATTATAGATTGGAGTTCACCAAATACATATTTAAATTTTTCTTGAACCTTGAGATTGCAATGGCAATGCACTAACTTCTCAAATTCGACTAGGCTCAATCTATTCCTCTTTTTTGTGTGAAATAGAGCCCATGCACTCCAATTCCTATGTGCAAGTCTTATACTACAATCTTGAGAAGCATTCGCAAGGGAAGTTTTCTGTGCAATTTGCACATACTAAAATTAATTAGATTTGGATTCTTTGATAATGAGACTTGACTAATGAGTCATGACATTATTATGAAACATTTATTAAAAAACCACTTACCAATAAAGAAGTACCCACTCCATATTTCTCCGCCCATGTGATAGAAGAAAGCTTATTCTTTCATAGTCGTCTCCTAGGCTTTCTAAACTATTTTTCCATGCTACGGAACCTCACCCTCTCATCCTCCAACTACGATAATAGGACTACATCACCACCTATCCATCCTGAGATGTACTCGATCCAATTATCCTTAAGAATTTCATTTGTGCATAACTCCTCATTTTTCCATAGTGGGTGGAAAATATGAGCAATTGCATGGATTGGTTTAAAAAACCAATTCCATCGACTTTGGATAGCTTCACATGAACCCTTCTTTCTAATAAAAATTTTTAAAAACGTATGTAAGCAATTTTCAATAATCATAAATCATAATACATGTATAATATGTAACATAAAAAATTAAACAAGTAGCCAATTGCAATAAGCTTACTTCATCTTTGAAAGTCTATCAACTCGCTGGATGCAATCTTGTATATGATTGATCTACTCGTATACAAGACCAAGAGTACTACCCTCCATATCTGTAATGCAGAGCATAGTGTTTGCAGGATTGGATAAGAGTGAAAGGGTCCTGTAGCCCAATGCAAAATGTATGTTCGACTGATAATTTCCTTGTTGTTTTCACCTATTCACCTCGAAATAGAGTCGTGTCGATGATCAAAGCAACTGATTTATAGAACTTCAGAACCAACGCTCGCTGTCGAGACCCCCAAAGCATTCAAAATTTCCAGATAAATGACAGACTTCTCCTTGCATCTATTGGCAATGATTCATCTTCATGAAGAGATTGCAGGCAGCTGCCTCCACCTAAGATTCCCTTGATCAAAACATAGAGAAAGGAGCATGTGACACAAAAAAAGTAGATTATCTCATACTACTATATACAGGCTTGGTAATCTCCCTGCAAACTGCTCATCGAAACCATGCTATGCTGAGGAGGAGGGGAGGTGGAGTGGTTGCCCTAATGTGAGAGGTGGGAGGAGGAGTCGCCCTATTGTGGGAGTTGGGAGGAGAGGTCGCCTAAGGTGAGAGGTGTAAGGAGGGGTCGCCCTATTGTGGGAGTTGGGGGGAGAGTCGCCCCAGGTGGGATTTGGAAGGTAGGTTGCCAAGGGTAGAAGTGAGTGAAGAAGGGTTGCCTATTGAGATTTTAAGGAGGCTAGAATGAGGAGGAGAATCGAGGTGAGGAGTTTTAACTTAACCCTGGAAGGAGGGGGGGAGTTGGTCCAAGTCATATCTAAGTAAGGAGTAGGGGAGGAGATCCAAGCCATTTGAAGGGAGGAGAAGGGAGGGTCGCCCATAAAAACGCATGAGGAGGAGGGGTCGCCCACTTTGTCAAGGTGGACGGATTAGGGGTCTCCAGATTGTAGCATGAGATGGTGAAGAGGTCGCCCAAATTGTGAAAGGTGAAGGATGAAAGGTCTGTCGCCCAGGTTGGTTAATAGTTTGAGATGGAGGAGAGGTTGCCCAAATTGTCAAGGGGGAGGGATGAGGGGTCGCCCAACTTGGCCATAGAGCTTGAGAGGGAGGAGGGTCACCCAATTTGGCCATAGAGGTTGAGAGGGAGGAGGGTCGCCAAAGTTGGCCATAGAGGTTGAGAGGGAGGAGGGTCGCCCAAATTGGCCATAAAGGTTAAGTGGGAGGAGGGTCGCCCAAGTTGGCCATAGAGGTTGAGAGAGAGGAGGGTCTCCCAATTTGGCCATAGAGGTTGAGAGGGAGGAGGGTCGCCCAAGTTGGTCATAGAGGTTGAGTGGGAGGAGGGTCGCCCAAGTTGGGCATAGAGGTTGAGTGGGAGGAGGGTCGCCCAAGTTGGCCATAGAGGTTGAGAGGGAGGAGGGTCCCCCAAGTTGGCCATAAAGGTTGAGTTGGAGGAGGGTCGCCCAATTTGGCCATAGAGGTTGAGAGGGAGGAGGGTCGCCCAAGTTGGCAATTGGAAGGATGAGGGGGAGGGGTCGTCCAGGTAAGAGGTTCGAGATGATCCATTGCCATTCTTGGCCTAGAGAGGTGGCATCACAAAGAAAAGGGAAGAGAATTTATGTGATAAGAGATAGAAGAAGTTTGAAGCATAAGCCTATGAGAGGAAAATGGTAGTAGATAAATAGGAATGAGTTACGTGAAGAAGATAGATGAGAAAAATCCAATATCTAAATAAGGAATGACATAAGCTAATAGGGAACAACATAAAGGTATATACATAATATACAAGGGCAATTCCTGCTTCCTATCCTTCTATATAGGGTTTTAGCTTAGATTCATTGACTAGGGGCAGTATTGTGCCCGTCAATGTGGAGATTTGTACTGCCCCTTTTGGAAGTGTGCGTATGACCCTAAAAGGTCCGTTCCATCTCGGCATCAACTTCTTCTTTGCCTTCTTCTCAAATAGTCGCGGGTGGTACAACAAAACTAAGCTTCCTTCCTTAATCTTTGATTTCCAGAGATTCGCATCATCCTGTTTTCTTTTTTCCTGTACTGCCACTAGAGTTTCATTGCCTATCTTTCTCTTTTCTTCAAGAAGTTGTAGCCTCACAATGTTGGTTGAGAGTGCGCTAGTAAATCCAAGAATTCGATTGGTTCCCACGCGGTTGGAGCCATGCAAGAACTCAAAAGGAGCAATTGCTTCTATTCCATACATTAGCTCGAATGGAGTATGTCCTCTTGTGGCTTTGAAAGAAGTTCTGTTGGCCCACAAGGTTCCAAGATATGCCTGGTCCCATGTATTAGGAAAATGTAAGCATGTTTTTCTTAGTAAGAGCATAAGGACCTTATTTGTGCTCTCTGCCTGACCATTTGCCCTTGGGTAGTATGCACAGGACTTCTTATGGAATATTTGATACTTTTCAAAAATCAAAGTCAGGACCTTGTTGACGAAATGGGAACCTTGATCTGTTGTGACCTCTATTGGACATCCATATCTGCAAAAGATGTAATTATACAAGAAAGTGGCTACCGTTTCAGCAGTACATTCCTTACTGGCTATTACTTCAGCCCACTTAGTGGCATAATCCGTTGCTACTAAAAGATACTTTGCACCTGAACCTTGTGCTACTGGGAAAATAGGGCCAACAAAGTCTATTCCCCAATGCTCAAAGGGTTGCCAAGCTACAGAAATATTAAGAGGTTGGTTCCTTTGTCGTGTTGGTTTGGGCGCACATCGTTGACAAACATCACATGCCTTGGCAAATTTAGTGGCATCTCTGAAGAGATATGGCCACCATAGGCCACTTTGAAGTACCCTCAGTCGTGATATGTCCAGGAAAATGACCACTAGACTTTCCCTCGTGTGCCAATTGAAGAACAATTTCTGTTTCATGTGGTTGAAGACACCTTCTGTACATCCCATCAGGACCAACCTTATAGAGGGTATCTTTTGCCATCATGAAATTTTTACTCTTTAGGAGTCTACACCTTTCCAATGGAGTAGACCCAGTACGAAATTGGCCTTTTCCTAGAAGGAGAGTTAAATCATCATACCATGTAGGTACTATATATGTCTAGGAAAATGACCACTAGACTTTCCCTCATGTGCCAATTGAAGAACAATTTCTGTTTCATGTGGTTGAAGACACCTTCTGTACATCCCATCAGGACCAACCTTATAGAGGGTATCTTTTGCCATCATGAAATTTTTACTCTTTAGGAGGAGTCTACTCCTTTCCAATGGAGTAGACCTAGTACGAAATTGGCCTTTTTCCTAGAAGGAGAGTTAAATCATCATACCATGTAGGTGCTATATTTACCTTGTATATTTGGATGTCTGGGAAATCATCTTCTACTCCCATTGTTGCTTGGGTTGGATGTCTGATGCGAGAGAGGTGGTCTGCAATGACATGTTGCCTACCTCTTCTTTGTACAATTTCAAAGTCGAATTCTTGGAAGAGAAGCAACCATCTCCATACTCTTCCTACAACTTGTGGCTTATTTAACAAATATTTTAAAGCTTGATGATCACTAATCACTAGGAATGTAGGGCCTGAATTTCTTGAGGGCAAATACAATAGCCAATGCTTCCCTTTCTGTAGTGTTATAATTCTTCTCGGCTTTTGAGAGGAGCCTACTTGCGTAGTGAATGGGCTGATCTAATTTGTGTGCTTCGCTTGGTTGAGTCAGTATAGCTCCTACTGCATAGAAGCTTGCATCTACATGCACGTGGAATGTCTAAGACCAATCTGGTGAGATGAGTATCGGTGCAGATGCCAACCTTTGTTTTAGATGGTAAATGCTGATTCTTCTTCTTCAAACCATTGGAAGGGAAAACTTTTACTCGTAAGCCGTGAAAGTGGTCGTGTTGCCACTGCATACATGCGTATAAATTTGCGGTGATATCCTGTGTGCCCCAAGAAGCTCTGGACCTCTTTAGCATTTATAGGTCTTGGAAGCTTAAGAATTGATATTACCTTATCTGGATCTGGAGTCATCCCTTTAGCAGAGACCACATGTGCTAACAAGGTACCTTGGGTTACCAGAAAATGACATTTGTTAGGGTTAAGTTTCAAACGCTGGAATACTTGTTCTAATTGCTTCAAATGTTCTGGCACATTCTCTACTGCAGTGGTGCAGGCTTCTCCGGAGAAGGCTGAAAAGTCATCCATGAAAATTCTTAAGAATTTTAGGAGCAACTTGTTGAAGATCAGATATATTGTCCTAATAAAAGTGGCCGGTGCATTTCTAAGTCCGAAAGCCATTTTGGTGTAGATATAGGTTCCCCAAGGAGTTACAAGCACATGTCCTGCCACATCTTCAATCACTTGTTCAGAAAAGGGAGTGGGAAACCCATCAGGGATAGTTACCTTATTTAATGCTCGGAAGTCCACACAAACCCTGATTTTATTAGGTTGCTTCTTAGGTGCTATGACCATAGAGGACAACCATTCTGAATGCTCCACAGGAACCATGATACCTACTTCCTCCATTTTCTGGATTTCCTTCTTGACTGCTTCTGCATATTTGGGATTTAACCTATACATTTTCCCTCTAATTGGCCGAGCTTCTTCCATTAGAGGAATAGTGTGTATTCCCAGTTCTTTTGGTATTCCTGTCAAGTCCTTGTAACTCCATGCAAATACATCTTTAAAATTATTCATGAATATTATTACCTCTGTGAGAAGAAGAGGGTGGTCCCGCAACCAACTTGCCAGTAGAAGATTTTGTGGATTTGCTTTTTCCCCTAAGTTGACTTCTTTAACTCGCTCCAAAATTGCCTCTTCCTCGTCCTTAAACAACATTTGCTTGGTGAATGCTAGACTATCATTGATGGTGATTTCCTGGGTCTTTTCATGTGTCCATCCTACCGGGACTTCCACCAATGGAAAAATGCTTTCTACTAGTTCTTCTTTTTGGCTTGCTTCAATCCCTTTTCTTCCTTCAACTCCTTTCAAAACTTTACCTCTTCGGAAATCTTTAGCTGGTTCTCCTAATACCACATACTCCACAGTAGGTTCTTCTTCTTCTTTTTCCTTGATTGCTATTGTAAAGCATGAAACATTATTGGTCTCCTCAATCCAATCCATGATGTCGCCTAGATCTTCATTTGATATTTCTTCTCCTATATCAACTTCTTCCTTGATGTCAGGTGATTTTGTTTTATATGGCTCCGTGTGAGGCTTCCCGGATGCCCATTGGGCCGCCCAGCCAATTGTAGGGGTAGCCCAAGATGGAGGATAAGCTGCCCATTCAGGTGCCCAGTGTGGAGGCCCTTTAGCAGAGTATGGAGCCCAAGCCTCTGGAGTGACCCAACTACTTGGAGGCGGAGGTGCCCAGCTTGGACTAGGAGGTGGAGTCGCCCAGCTACTTGGAGATAGAGGAGGCACCCAATTTGGATTAGGAGGTCTAGACGCCCAACTTGAATTAGGAGGTGGAGACTCCCAGGGAGGTGAAGGCTCCTTTTCTTCTTCTGGTATTTCTTCATTTTCCAGAACCCATGGTGGAGAAGGTGTGGCCCAAATGCTTGCTCCTTCTTGTCTAGTCCGTTGTTTGTCCTCTCCATCGTTATTTTCCTTTCCTTCCTCGGTAGTTTGCTCTGGATGGAGAACAACTTGAGAAGTACCTAGGGCTTCATCTGTTCCTCCTTCCATCTGAAGCTGTCTCATCACCTTGTCTGGTCCACCCACCCATAAGGTGTCACTACCCCAGTCATGTACCGCCATACTGTGGCGTAGCCATGGCCTTCCTATCAAAAGAGGAAATCCTCCCTTCACCTTTGGGAGTGTTATTACCAGAAAATCCAACACAAATTTTAGCTTATGGATGACAACTTCCACCTTTTACACTATGCCTAGTGGGCTTACCTTGCTTTGGTCTGCCAATGATACTGTAAAATGAACATCCTTAGTTGGTTTCAGATTTAGCAATGTCATTGTGTACTCAGGCAGTAGATTAATACCAGATCCCCCATCAACTATCACTCCTACCAAAGGAGTTCCCTTGATACTTACAGTTAGTCTAGGGCTCTTGTAATCAGTAAGAGGTGCCATCCTAGATGGTTCTGAGCTATAAGTTGAGGGTATAGGTATTTGTTGAGAGGTTAGAGAAGTGAAGCCTTGCCCGCCACTTAATATGGTGCCAGGGTCTAACCCATTTATGGCAGCCATTACTTCTCCTCTGAATCCAGGACTCATAGCTAACAAGTTATATAAAGATACCTGTTGGTAGGTGCGCAGCAAGACTTGAACTGCAGTGAGAAAGCCTTCTTGGTTGTTCCTTGAAGTAGATCCATTCTGAAAGTGCCTTAGGTCCTCCTTAGATACTGCATAAGCATTGTCAACAACCTGCTCAAGAGTGTCTTCAATTCTTCCTACTCTTCCCGCTGAGATTTTCTCCTTGTCTTGGTTGTGTTTGTCTTCCTGAGAAGGTTCATGCTCCATGGTCCTTTTTCCCTTGTCCTTTGTTGAATCTGTTGTTTCTTTGGCAGCATCTTTCAAAGCTTCCTTTTGCTTTTGTGCCCTAGTCATTACTCCGGGAAGTTCCTCAAGTTGAACTACTCGGGCACTTGGAGAGTCTACATTGCCCTCATCATTAGATACTGTGATCATATGTAGGGGGCAAGAGTTACCTGGAGTGCTTGTAGACGGCATTGACTTTGGGTAATCCTTCGTATAATGATCCCGTGTCTCATGACAGTTTTTGCATGGTGGGGCATCCTCAGGAAGTGAACATTTACTTTGGAAGTGTCCATACTCCCCACATTTGTAACACATTATAGGCCTAGGTGGTCGGTTTTGACGAGGCCTGCCTTCTTGCCGTTGAGGTCCTTGATTAGTGTAAAAAGTTGTTACAGGAGGTGTTGTAGTGGATGGTAAGGGTGGTTGCCCTAGTAGGGAGGACTGAGCCACCCCTACCCATTGAGCTGCCGGAGATTGTCCTGGCATCATAGCCTAATTTCCAAGACCCTTCAGAAAATAACAATCCTTGGCCTCATGGCCACCCTTTCCACAAAACTGGCATGTTGGCCTCCTTGGACATTCTTGTGATGTGTGTCCTTGAGTACTATAGACAGAACACCATAGTCCAGTTCTTACCTCCCTTAATGTTTTGAGTTCTTCAAGCTCTTGTCGTATTTGAGCGAGACCTTCCGAAGTGCCCTTGTCCTCTTCTCGATTTCTTTGAAGCTTTAAGGTCTCTAGTTCCTTCCTCAAGGTTGTCACCATGTCTTCATCTTGGGGGAAAGTCTTTCCCGGATGTGTTCCAAATTGAACCCGTGCAGCCTCAATCCTTGTGGCAGCTCCTTCAAATTCTCTCAAAGTGGCATCTCGTCTCAAAAGCTCTCTCAGCTTCTGTTGTGTGGATTTCGGCAAGGCCTTCTCCATCCACTTCTTAACAAGGTAAAGGTGCATAAAGTGTGTTCCATATTATGTGTGACAGTGTATCTCTGTGACAATGTGTATGTGTGTAATATGACAATGTGTGTAATGAGAGTGGAACACCTTTGTGTCTCAAGAAGAGCTAGAAAAAGGCCTTCGGGATCTCTCTCTCTCTCTCCACCCTCTATCTCTAAACTTGTGTATACACTTCAGTTCAATAATCAATGGGAAACGATGAACCGAATGTAAATAACACACTGAATCGAGCCGAATGGAACCGAATTTGTTTCGATTTTGATTACTATCTAAAAAGCACCGATTGAACTTTTAAGGTTCGGTTCGAACCGAACCGAATGGTACCTTTGGGGGGTTCGGTTCGCGAACCGCATCAACTATGGTGTTAGGTAAGGATATGGCCTTCTTCTGTGGTAACTTTTGATTGGTGTTTTCTTAGGGCTTAGCTGCTTCTCTTTGCTAGCTCTGGTGTGGGTCATGGACCATCCTTGGAATTACTTCTCATGGAGGAAGTCGCCCCAATGAAGAGGTCGCCCCAGAAGGAGGAGTCTTCGCCCAAAAAGAGGTTGCTCAAGTGGGGAGAGGAGGAGTAGGCACCCAAGAAGCCAAGGAGGATGAGGAGGAGTCGCCCAGGAAGAGGAGGATCAAGACTCCAAAGGAGGAGGAGTAGTCGCCCAAGAAGCCAAGGAGGAGGAGGAAGAGGAGTCGCCGAGGAAGAGAAGTCGCCCAAGACTCCAAAGGAGGAGTAGTCGCCCAAGAAGCCAAGGAGGAGGAGGAGTAGTCGCCCAAGAAGTTAAGAAGGGGGAGAAGGAGGAGGAGTCGCCCAAGAGAGGAGGAAGAGGAGTAGGAGAGGTGGCCCTGGGTACTCAAACTCTAAGTGATTTCTCAAGAAAAAGGGTACTCAACTCTAAGTGATTTCTCAAGGCAAAGGAAATCTCCAGAAACCGTGTCCCACCGGGCGTGCCAAATTTTCACCTGTAGGTGGTGAAGTGAAGTGTGTGGGTGCAGGGAATGCAAAATGCACTACTCCTGGAGAACATGTAAGCACATGAGCACATTAAATCACATTACCATAATAAACACTTTTCACCAAGCCTTCGTATCACCACTAGAAACTACACTTAGGAGTGAGAGTCATAGCAGCAAGCATGGAGCAAAATAGAGCACAAGACCACACTAACTAGAAAGACAAATGTAACACAATCTGAATACCAGCCATTAGCTAATCATACCAGAGCTACGCATACTAGTTATCATTCAAACACAAAACAATGGAATATTACTTAACGTTCAACACAAAACAAACAACTGAATACAACTTCCAAGTATTCTCACATAAGTGGCATCAGCAAATAACATAAGCAGCATAAGTAAATAACATGAGCAGGTCTCTACCATCTACGAGCTCTAAGCCTTCTCTCACTCTCAGCTATATTATCCTGTAGTGTGCACTATATGCTCTATATCTCATATAGGTCATGTGTTTCTCTCTTGAGGTTTCCCCTTTTATAGGAGAGAGGTGAGGAACCGGTACAATAGGTAAGTCTGTTACACGAGAGTAATGGGAAGTTAATGCACTAGGCGGTTTCATTTGTCAGCATGGCCGCCAGTACCAGACTTTGTCGTGTAATGATGAGTGGCTGGCCCCCACTTGGCCGCCTTGTCAGGTCTGCTTGTTGTCTGGGCATGCCTTGGGCATGTAGTCGCCCAACTCTACCATCTCGACGTCTTGGTGCCCAACTCTAGATTTTGGACGTCTTGGCGCCCAACTCCAAATTTTGGACGTCTCGACGCCCAACTCCAGTTTTTGGACGTCTCGGCGCCCAACTCCAGTTTTTGGACGTCTCGGCGCCCAACTCCAGATTTTGGACGTCTTGGCACCCAACTCCAGATTTTGGACGTCTTGGCGGCCAACTTGGTCCCTTGGTGCCATTCTTTACTTTGTCCTTCAAAAAAATTTATTCTACACTATGCTATATACATACATACATACATACATACATACATACATACATACATACATACATACATACATACATACATACATACATACATACATACATACATACATACATACATACATACATACATACATACATATATATATATATATATATATATATATATATATATATATATATATATATATATATATACACACACACACACACACACACACACACATATATATATATATATATATATATATATATATATATATATATATATATATATATATATATATATATATATATATATATATATATACAAATGAAAGTTGAAAGTTTCAAGTTGAAACTTCAAACAATAGTATTAACTTCTAACTTCTAAGTTCTAAGTCTACATAAAGACTCTAGACTCTAGACTACATTTCTCAAGTCCGGACTCTCAATTTCCAAGTCCCCATCAAGAATCAAGATTCAATATATCATTAAAATTGAAATGATCAATAACATTATCACGATTCACATGACACATGGTAAAAACACACTTGAGAGCAGAGGCAGCAAGAGGAAACAAAAACGCAAATGGCTCATGTAAGTGGGAATCACATTAAAAAAATGTCGAGCCCGAAACACGTTTCGACGTTTCCCAAAACGGCCGAAATGGCCGTAGCGTTTCGGGATGCCTGAAACGGCGTTTCGTGCAACTATGTCTTCCATTAGTAAATCTAAGCTATGTGATGCACAAGGTATCCATTTGAGTTTGGAATACCTGAAATCCTCCCTATGTCTTGCATTAGTAAATCTAAGCTATGTGATGCACAAGGTATCCATTTGAGTTTGGGATACATGTCCTCAAGCATATGTCTCATGGACACATAGTTAGACCCATTGTCAATCATAACTTGCATCACATTTTTACTCCCCACATCCTCAATGGCTTTTTGCACGTGCAAAAATACGAATTCCTTGGTAACCACTGTGCTAGGTGCATGTGTAAGTATGGCACGTAAGAAGATTGTGCCCTTGCATGAAGAGACAACAATGTTGTAAAAATTATCCTTCCTTATGTCTGCCCAATCATGGCTCATCACATAGAATAGAGGATCCATACTTTTCCCATGAGGTCCTTAATGAAAACATCTCTATCTTAAGTAATGGGCCCTCCCAAGGATACCCAATTCTACTCAAAGCTTACATATCCCTCTTCCATGTAAGTGTGATTGCCACATTGAATGGGATACCACATTCAATGAAGAGTTTGGCTATCTCTCGGATTGCTTCATTCATTGATTGTTTTCCTATTCCAATACTCACACTACCTTTAAAAAACATATTGCTCTAGAATCTTGAGTCTAGGATCCACATATATGCTCACTAAGCTAATGCTCTCAGTGAGTGGCCTTTTGGATACACTAGGGGGTACAATCAACGGCATCAAAGGGATTGGTTTGTTCCTCATTGCTATGTCATAGTGAAGATGAGCCAAATGGCATCTTACCCACCCTTTCGCTCAATTGAATCTAAGCAGTTAGCTCCTCAACAATCCTTGGAAGAATAGAACTGCATTATCCAATGCCTCCACCTTTTAAGCCAATGAGATGTGGTGCTCATGTAAACTCCCATGCAATACTTGCTTTGCCATGTATTCGTTCGCAGCTCTTTCACATGGCTTTGAATAACATTCGGAGTTCTTCCCATGCTAACAAAACTCAAAAGATAAAAAGAGTAGGCTTAGGAACTCCCCCCGGCCCCCTTCTCTCTCTATTCGATCATGCGCGGCCAAAATTCAAATGAGCGCGAAAATATGCAATCGGCCAACATATCATATAAGGTACCCTAATTGGTCACACACTTTTTTTTGAACTAAAAATTGATACTTGCAATTAAAATCACGAGTGCAATTTTAACTTTTTTATTTCAAAAAAAAAAGAAACCGTGCACATGCGCGTGCATGTTCGTGTGTGTGTGTGTGTGTGTGTGTGTGTGTGTGTGTGTGTGTGTGTGTGTGTGTGTGTGTGTGTGTGTGTGTGTGTGTGTGTGTGTGTGTGTGTGTCACGCGTGTGTGTGTGTGTATTGTGGGGAAAGGGGGGGAAGGAGGGGGCATGCACACCCGCATGTGTGCACATATGCACGTGCATGCACCCACGATTAGAGAGAAACAGAGAAACAGAGAGAAACGGAGAGAAACAGAAAGAAAGAGAGAGAGAGAGAGAGAGAGAGAGAGAGAGAGAGAGAGAGAGAAAGGGGAAGGGGGGGGGGGGGGGGGGGGGAGGGGAAAGGAAAGGGGGGGGATACATCAATGTCCTCTAGGGGCCAAGCTGACCCATGAAACAGATCATCCAATCAAAAAGGGTAAAGAACTCTGTCATTAACAAAAGAGACAAAAGCAAGTACAAAAAGAAAGTAACAGGATGCAGAGAATGAATTTATATGCTATAAGGTTGAAGGATACAATCATGGCATGTGCATGGACAATCCTAGCTCCATCCTAGGCAGGGTATGTTTTAAGTGGTATATGAATAGCTCTGAGAGTATATTGCAGTCTAATCCTCTGCATCTCAAACTCATGATGTCTGATATATCTGCCTGGGAGATAAGGCCGTCTACATGCTGAGTCCTAGTTCTATGGGTTGATTGGTTGCAGTCTCCCTTTGGCTTTGGAAGAAACATGTGAGGGTGAGCTGGTGTATGCCTATTGGGGTTCCCGTAGACTCTAGAGTGATGTCCCTAATTCTCTGAATCTTAAGGAGATATCTGACCAACCTCCTGATATCTAGGATTATATCACTGACACATCTCCAACATTATGTTAAGAGTCCAAAGATCAAGCATCCAACTCTCCTAGTGCTTCACTATCATACTAATAATCCTCAGTCCAACAGATAAATTTCTAATTTGTAATCAAGGATGAGGAGACAATAATGTGCAGGTGTGTGGTACTGAGATAGATGCTAAGGAATAAAGCCGGGGAGATTGAAATTCCTTACACAAAATCTCAATATAAGCGAGAGTGTGGTCTAACATGTTAGCGATACTCAATGCATCAAGATGGAATACATTGATGAATAGGATCCTTTGTCTCAGCACAACACAAGGTGTGAGGCCCTAATAGCATCAGCATTCATGCATAAAGCCCCAATGTAACCTACTTTCACTCTAACTCTATCAAGTAAATTAAATGTTTGGCAAATCTGTAATGCCTCTCTAAAAAATAATATAATATTAACAAGGGCTTTAGAGCACTGAATGAGTCGATTCAAAACTATGGTGATTCAATAACAAATTTCCAATTATTAGAAAAGCAAATTCAGTGAACCATGGAAAAAGGATAAACTAATGGGTCAAACTGAGCATATAGTATATACTCACGTGAACCTGCAAAAGCCTCTTCTGATACTGCGTTGGAGTTAATTAAAATATCATCTTCAGTATATTTCAAAAGCCTTAGCATCAAAGCCTCAATATCGTGACCTTTTCCATCTGAGAGATCTTCCATGGAGTTGATCCAGTTCCATGTTTTCCAATCATCACACTAACAAAAATCAACTCATGACATGTATAACAGATTTTCACAATTCAAATTTCTCAAGTTTCCCACATAAAATCAAAGAAAGCTTCTCCAAGCATCAAAGAATCCAATACCTTCCGTGAAAATGTATTATGCATTTTCCTCGTGAATCATAAGCCATACTTGTTACTATATTAAAAAATTATTTTTAAAAATGCACACAAGCAAGAATCTTGAGAAAAAAATTAGCAAACACGATGTATAAATAGCTTTAACAATTCAGCTTTCTCAACTTTTCCCCACACATACCAACAACACCCCAACCAACCCCAAAAAAGGGGAAAAAAAAAAAGCTTCACAAGGCATTGAGGCAATTCACACCTTTCTTGACACTCTCATTATCCATTATTCCTTATATGTCAGCAGCCATGTTCATGTATGTTTCAAAATATTACTTAATAAATAAATTGACAAAATAACACATGCATACACAGGCAATGAATTTACATCTATAGTATGAATAACAACAACATTGAGAGTGTCATTTTCCATGAAAGAAATCACTCGAGCGCTAAAAACCTAACCACTAAAAAAGGCAAAAAATAATGGCTGTTATTCCATCATTTCTTCTTCCCCATGAGTTTTTTTACTGTTCCCAACAAACTATCACTCACAAATTAATTTCTAAGTACTTAATATTCCCAATCATTGTAAACTTATGAAGAGAGTACATACAAAAGGATGCTTCATGATGAAATTAGCCAGTAATTGAAAATCAGTAAAGTCCTTGTGAGGTGCCTCTTTTTCTTTTTGTCACGAGATCCATCTAAAACTATTGTGAGGTGTTAACTCATCGGACTCAAGGATTTTGTAATGCTTTCACCACATCTTCAAGTATATGAACCTATCAAGACTCTACGTATAGGGAGCAAGGGGATGCCAAAACTAGTCCATGTGACAAATCATACATGCGTATGGGTTATTAGATCATATCATCAAGAAAAATATGAAAGTTACAAATAAAATCAAGGATTGATAAAGAACATGTGGTGTAGGAAAGTGTGGTACAAGATAGAATCTTAGTAGAGAAAGTGCACCCTTGGTTGGAACTTGGCACTATGAAGTGAACATGATATGCAAAACGATCCATGAGAATGCAAATTGCAATAGAACACGCCTCCATATGCTGCAGAATACAAGATGAAATATATTATATTAGGTACAAACTACATAATAGGCCCAAAGTGGAAAACTCATATGGAAAGAGCTCCAAACATAGTCTCATGGAGTCAATCCCACATTGTGCAAGTTGGGTCATTAGCGAGAAAGCAAAGTTCGAGATACAAGTCTTCAATAGAGTGCTTATAAAAAGAAATATTTTTGCTTGAATGACAACACATACGCATAGCTTCATGAGCTTAAATTTAACTAAACTTATGAGCTAAATATAAGAAAAACAAACACACATACATTATATCACATAAAAGAATAAGCCTAAGATTAAAAATATTCAAAACAAAATAAAAGATCAAAATCAAAAAGGAGTTTTTTTTTCTTTTAGAAGTTTGAAAATAATAATGAAATGACAAATTTTAATAAATTATCAAAATATCGTACTTTTAAAACATCAAAATGAAATACGAAACAGATAAAGAAGTTAAAATGCATCTTTAACTTTCATGGATGTCCACAAAAGGAGTCTCCCAATTTAAACTTTATCATGCATACCTTGGACTCTGGAGAACAAGCTATGACAGCCCAATTCACATGTTGAGTACCTTACAATAGTAGTTTTGTACAGCAGCCCATGAACAATGAAGAAGTTGATGTACCTCCTGATGTAGATCCATTGCCAGGTAATGTGGATCGTTGGGTAAGAAGATCTACACGTCCTAGGAGGCCAGTGAATAGATATGACCCCTCTATACGTTACATTATGTTATCAGATGAGGGTGAGCCTCTTACTTATAAAGAGGCAAAGCTATGTGACCACAAGAAGAAGTGGGAGTTAGCCATGCAGGAAGAGATAAAGGCCTTGCATGCAAATGATACTTGAGATTTGGTTGAGTTGCCCAAAGGTAGGAAAGCCATTCCCAACAAGTGGGTATACAAAATCAAAACTGTTGACGGCAAACCCAAGTATAAGGCAAGGCTGGTTGCTAAAGGATATGCCCAAAAAGAGGGCATTGATTTCCAAGAAGTGTTCTCGCCAGTGGTTAAAATGACCACGTTACGTGTGTTGTTTGCTCTCACAGCTCCCTTGGATGTGGAGTTATTCCAAATGGATGTTAAAACAGCCTTTTTGCATGGTGGTTTAGACAAGAGCTGTACATAAAACAGCCAGAAGGATATGCCATTCTTGGAAAAGAGCATCTGGTATGCAAGCTGAAAAGGAGCTTATATGGGCTGAAACAGGCCCCCAGACAATGCTATAAGAGGTTTGATGCATTTATGCTCAAACATGGGTTTAAAAGAAGCCATTCAGATCACTGTTTGTACACTAAAAAGGATGAAGATGGCAGCCCAATCATTCTTGTACTGTATGTCGATGATATGCTGCTGGCTGGGAAGAAAAACAGCACTCTGAATGCTCTAAAACAGCAGCTGCACTCTGCATTCTCAAAGAAAGACCTTGGGGAAGCTGAGCATATTCTTGGTATGCGAATAAAAAGGGATAGGCAGCAGCATACTTTGCATTTATCCCAAGAAAAGTACATTGAAAAAGTGCTGGACAAATGTAATGTAGCTGATGCTAAGCCTCTTGGAGTGCCATTGCAGCCACATGTTAAGCTTTCCAAGGATGACTGTCCCAAACATGATGATGCAGCCAATTACATGGAGTGTTTCATATGCATCAGCTTGTGGTTCACTTATGTATGCTATGGTTGCCACTCGGCCAGACATTGCTCATGCAGTGGGAGTTGTTAGCAGGTTCATGGCTAATCCTGGTAGAGCTCATTGGGAGGCAGTCAAATCTATCTTGAGATATTTGAAAGGGGACAAAGGTAAATGCCTATGTTATGGAAAGGGTCCATTGGAGTTAAAACTTAAAAGGATTTTGTGATTCGCACATGGCTGGTGATGTGGACACACGCAAGTCCACAATTGGCTATGTATACATCCTTGCAGGTGGAGGTGGAGCTATTTCATGGTGCTCTAGAATTCAGATGATAGTTGCACTATCTACTACAGAGGCTGAATATATTTCAGCCACACAGGCTTCCAAAGAAGCCATTTGGTTAGCCCGCTTGTGCAGTGAGTTTGAGATGCCCGAAAAGGCACCTATTCTTGGATGTGATAGCCAGAATGCCATGTTTCATGCTCGCACAAAGCATATTGATGTGAGATACCTCTTCTTCAGAGAAGGGTTAGAGGATGGCCTCATCACTTTGATCAAGGTCAATACTTCACAAAATCCTGCAGATGCTCTCACGAAGTGCTTACCCAAGGCACAAGGCACAACATCAGCTATGTATACAGATGGTGGGAGTTACTTGGCTTAAAGGAGCCTCCTTGGTCCTTAATGCGAGGTTGTTGGGCATAAAGGCCCCAAGGACTCTCCCTTTGTATATTTTGACCCTTCCATGTGAACGCACTCTTCGAGAGCTTTCCAGACATATTTTTGTTATATTTTTTCGACCCCAAATTGGGGAGTTATAGGCATTCACATTATTTTTATGACTTTTGGTCATTGGCCATGTGAGTATATGCCCAAATGACCTAAAAGTCACTTATCAATAAGACTTGGTCCCAAATCTCTCATAACTTGATTGGGATTTCTTCAACATTAGCTTCTCCATCTTCTTCTCCAAATTTCTGCGCAGGTTTCTCTCTCTACTTTCTCTCTCCTCAGGAAGCTGCCCACTCCCTTAGCGTTTGGAGCAACCGAGCACACAACGACGTAGCTCTCAGCGGCTTCTTTCATCTTTCAGAGGCCAAATTTAGCCTATGAGACAAAAGCATGTACAACTGTGGTAATCTCTGTGTAGAAATGAGTAGAAAAATTATTCGCTTCACAAAATTGTGTAGGCTGAAAACAACCAAAGATGGTGTATCTAGTAATGAGGGGGTAGTGGGGATAAAGCAGTGGTGTGTGGGGGAGAGTCACTCTAACTCTGCAGATAATGACCACCTAACACAAGGGGGACCCATGGGGGAGTGAATGTGTATACCCTACCTGCTGATGATTTTTCTTTTGTGTGTGTGTGTGTGTCCCGGGGGGGGGGGGGGGGGGGGGGGGGGGGGGGGGGGGGGGGGGGGGGGGTGGGTACATCAGTGGCGGTTTAAGAACCTCCTAAAGGAAGGCTGCCCAAGTAGTGGTGATGCACCTCTCTCCATTATGAGGTCGTGGGCTATCCTAATGCATGAGATATCCTCCAAGTGTAGTCGTGGTCGTGAGTACCCAACTTGAAGGAGGTGGAGGGTCTTCATCAAATTCAAGGTGTGCAGCCATAGACTTCTTGTGAGCATCATTCTATATACTTACAAGGAGGAGATTATCCTCGAGGAGAATATGCTTCAGCCTTTGGAAATTTCAGAAGTCATTGGACAGCTTGTAATCAACAGCTTCTATTTTGTCTATGTCTCTATATCTATTGTGGTCGATTTGGCTACATGTTGAAGTGGGATGGTAGAGTACCCTATGGTGGAAATTCCTTTGGGTTTCTTTCACCATATAGATCTTTTCAATCAAATCCTCCATTGGCACATTGATTAGGTTTGCAATCAAATATCTCAATAACAAGGGCATTATGTGAATCTCTAATTGGTACGACTTGTATTAGAAGTTCCTTTCATTCCCTCGAGTAAGATGACAATACGTACTAAGAATTGCTTATCGGGATTTTAAAAAAATTGGTTGAAACTTGCCACTTTTCTATATTAATGAAAAGTTCAAGAGATCTTATGAATGATGAAAAGCTTGTTTTAAGCTTTTATGGAACTCTGATTTGTCATATGAAATGAAAGTCTTTATGTGGAGACTATTCACTCATCACTTTACTCTAGAAGTCTTCTTAACAAAGAATGGTCTTGTTGTAGTTCCATGTCCTCATTGCAGGTTTTATTGAAAGTATATGCATCACACATTTTGGACTATAGGAGTGAAAGAAGGGCCCCCATTATCCCCTACTTTATTTGGGATATACATTGACGAGATTGTACACTTTATACAGCAGCATGGCAGTTCAGCAGTGGTGTTGGGGAGAGCCACCGTGCACATTTTGTTATATGCTGACCACATTGTCCTTATTTCAGAGTCAGCTAAGGGATTACAAAGCCACCTACATGCATTAGATCATTTTTGCTAATAGAGATGACTTTCAGTGAACCTTGGTAAAATGAAGGTACTTATTTTTGGCACATCAGCACATATACGGAGATAGAGTGTATTCACAGTTGCTGGAGCCTGGTGGACACATTGAGATTACTGGTTCATATGATTATCTTGGGGTGACTTAGAAAACATTGGGTATTGTATAATTAGAGTGTAGTGCAAGTTGTTCAGATTTACCATAAGTAATAAGGGAGTGATACTCTCCTTGACCTTGTATATAATATTTAAAATGCAATAAAGTGAGAATTCCCACCAAAATAAATAAATAAATAAATAAATAAAAACATACATACATACTGCAGAAGAGAGACCTGGGACTACTTCTTTAGGAAGAGGAAGGGATGCACCTCCCAGGACAACTTCTACTCAAGGGGGGTTCTCCCTAGGGAGGTGTACCCAGTAACATGCCTTTGCAAAGAGACACTTTCCACAAATGCTGCAATCGTTAAAAGGATATAGGAAGAACAAAGAGTACAAAAAGATTTCACAAAGAATAACACAACTCCAAATAGCATGATGAACTGCGCCACACAAAAAGAAAAAAAATACTCTTCAACTGATGGCTGGACACACAACCTGAATAGCCTCAAACCAATTAACCTACTTCCAGTTGCCTTCCCTTGAGGTTACCTGCTCAGTCACTCTTACCAGCAAGGCTCTCTTTCTACCAGAAGCACAAGTAGCTAGCTACCAACTTGTGACTTAGACT